>CM034152.1:742470657-742815182 GCA_019776745.2 Taxus chinensis | reverse complement strand
TGGACCTGCATTAGATTGGTATAGTAGGTTACCAGAACTCGATATTCTCATTCAATCAGGTAGCCTAAGCCTTCTTGGTAATTTATCCATAAAAATTGTCAGAAGGTTACCATGATTGACCTAGGTTCCATGTGTTGGTGTGTCAATAATAGAAGACAAAACTATTGCAGATTTTGTTCGCTCGCTGGCGTAGCGGACAAACCAAACTCACCTTCCAACTACCCCCAAAATAGAGCTCATAAAGCTTTTCACCATGGGCTTACTTGTGCTAGGACATATCTCACTGACCTTGTAGGGCTAAACCTTAGACACATTGGTGAAAGCATTAATATGGCTGAAAGTTAGAGATCGGCCAGCGAAGGAAGAAAATCCAATTACGTATTAAGAATTTCACAGTCAAGTTGAATGATACCTCTTCCTTCTTTTAAACCACAAAAAAAAAAAAATTATTCACCCAAAGCTAAGGCACCACAATGTAGTGGTACTCAAGGCACCAGCCTAGCTCATCCATCAAATTTAGGCTTACCCCCTAATCTAGTCTCTTCACCATCCAGGCTTTTTAATTCAGACGAGGATAAGTGGAAATACACCCCAACTGGGGAACCTTATACATCTGATCGTGAAAGCTTTTCAAAGAGAGCCATCACCCTTACACCGATAAAACTACACACTGGTTTTGATCCCTTTATTCACCCCATGCCCGCATGGTATAAAGAAAACATTACTCTATGTAAATTCATCGAGTAAAGGGTCATAGTGACGACAATTGCATCATTTCAAAAAAACATGTTAAGAAAGCTTGAGAAAGGGTGAGTTGTTAAACCATGGTTAATCCCACACACATGCCACCAACCTTACACATCTTTAAGAAACCATTCCCAATTATGCCCCTTTCGTCAAATAAACTGGTGAGACCTCAACCATGAACCATACCCACGAGTTCACGCTATTCTTAATGATGTGTACCTGTCACCTCCCAATTCCAATATTCCGTCCATAGAGGATATCTAGCCTGAATACTCCTCCACATGGAACCAACCCTCCATTCCTCCAGCCATAGAGGAACACCTGTTCACTCTCCTTCATCACCTACGGAGGATTCTTCTGCTAAATCGAGACCATTTCACTTTGGCTTCTCCACTTAGCGAACTGATACCCACAATACTTCTTCAAGTTTCCACGGAGATACTTATTTATCTCCTCTACCCATAGAGGAGCTCCCTCATTCCCCCACCTATAAAGGCGGCACCCATCATATTATCACAGATCATAGACAGTTGAAATAACTTGCCTCTTGGGAGCAGTCCTCCATATAATACCCAAAATCCTATAGACCGACTATGCTCTTCTTACCCACGGAAGTTGATGAAGCTCGCCAATCCCCATCTTTAAGACACATTACGGAATTGCCATAGGTTCCTTATCAAACTACCTATGGATGTGCCATTCTCATGTTTGGATAATCACTGAGATGAGGTAGATAGGGCCGTACTATGGGGGTGCCTTTTACTTTCTGTCTCCATGTAGATGAAGAGTCAACTTGCTGATACATCCACTTTTTAGTACACAAAAATATTTTGACCAATCGAACTAAATCACACCACCTCTATCACAAATACTTCCATGACACCTATCAAAGCTCAAACCACAACATTACCAATGACAACAAACCTTATCTAAACCCAAAGCAACACCTTGGATCTTCCCTGACAAACCTATTCACAAACTTTAGGGGTAACCCCAAAACACTAGCCTTACTCATCCACCTTATCAAACTGGATTTAGCTACAATCTCTAAAGTCAAAAAACCATACCTAATGCGATACATAAAAAAAAGAACCCAAAACCATCGACCTCATACACTGGCTATGCTATCACATCTGCACCTGTCCCGTTTGTCTTAGGACCTCAACTTTCCAACATGTCAAGCAACCCATACAACACATCAATAACCCAAAACACAACAACCACATGCCTTCCATCCAACCTCTACCTACCTAGGTGCGCTGACATGGACTTACACTTGCACCGCTGTAACATCTCTACCACGTACCTCTAATACCCTAAGTTATTCCTTCAATGACCACTACACTTCAGTCGTTGTTCCCTCACACCCCCATGTGCAACTTGTCATCTACCTTCAAAACACCCACATATCCACATGGTAACCTCACCCTCTTCCCTCAGCTGCTTTTCCTTCTAGACCTCATAAACCCATATCACCTTTACCCAAGAAGGTGCAACCCAAAAATAAACTCTGTTTACCCTCCAATACGATAGTAAAAACAACCACACACCCTCTTACTCATTCATCTACTATTACCCTACCAACAAACAGACCGGACAACCAAGACCCTGATAGCCACCCCCAAAACATAGCTCAAACCTATTCCCCCTTCATGTGAGGAATGTTCCTCAACAAATTCCACCGTACCTACACCCAAACCCACGTTTCAATTCCCATTGTGACCCACTAATGGGGTCCTATGCCCAAAAATATTAAACCAAACCTCATGAGATTCTGTTATCACTTACCATTACTTAGACCTTATGACCCTCAAACCAAGCCAACAAGGGTTTGATGACACTAAAATGTGGCTACATCATGTGCAAGGGAGGGAACAATGTGGAGGAACTATAGCATAAAAACCACCCTTAAAGTTCTGTCCTCCAAAATCCAAACTTTGATGGTGACAAAACCTTCTCGATGAGGAACCTACCTCAATAACACCATTCCACCTACCACTAAAAACACCACTACTCCACCCCCACAACTCCTCAAACCAACCTCTAAGATTTGAAATAACATGGTTCGCATCAGAGAGCTTACCCACACCAACCACCCAAATGTCATTGCACCCAACTCTCCTCTAGGGTTTTCTCCTCCAAAGGTTTTGCCAATCGTGTCGTTTATACCACTCACCCTACCCTTCTCCATTTGCCAATCCCTCGATCAACATGATACACGTCACTATCTATGCTAGAAGGATAAGGTAAAGAAAAGGTGACTGACCTCACTGAACAATCCTATACGCAACATACCATCATACACCCATGCCCAAAATCACTATTCGCGGCCCCACATACCCCATCTCTAATGGGGTCACACATCGCACCATGCTCAAAAAGTTACACCAATATCCCTCAAAATGTCCTTATATGACCTCATCCAAACCTCAAAATCCCATTGCCAAGCTCTCATGGAGGTTCTTCAATCTCTTGAGGTTTTTCCCAATGACCCTACAAACCATCACCTCCATCCATCACACCCCATCATGTAGCCTCTCTCACCCAAATTACCACCTTTATCCACACCGTCCCACCTACTCACCAAGTAGCCCCTCCCTTAGCTTTTCAGAGGAAGAGATTGCACCACACCAAAACGATGACCTAGACCTAGCCCTCTTCATCTCTGTCCACATCAATGACATACAGGCACGACGTGTG
The DNA here is from genome assembly GCA_019776745.2 of Taxus chinensis. Classification (NCBI taxonomy): domain Eukaryota; kingdom Viridiplantae; phylum Streptophyta; class Pinopsida; order Cupressales; family Taxaceae; genus Taxus; species Taxus chinensis. The sequence continues at coordinate 742,811,735 of CM034152.1, read as the reverse complement.
ATGATCTGTGGGGGAGTTAGCATTAATATCATTTCATCCCATGCATTCACTCAAATGTGCATACTTGATAATTGCATGCATAAACATCCTGTCATGTTACATTCATTCAATGGCGCTATCACCTCCACATTAGGCACTATCATCCTCCACATTTGCATGGCCCCCCGCACTTTCCTAGAATTATTCTATGTCTTAGAGGGAGAGTTTTAATATAACTTGTTGCTTGGCAGACCTTGGATTCGTGTCATGGGTTATGTTCCTTCCACTTTACATCATTGTGTAAAGTTTGAAAATGAAGGGCACACCTATACCATTTAAGCTGATCTATCCCATTTTAAAACATGCAACATGCTTTACTGACCCAATGATGTGCTCATACCTGTTAAGGCACCTACCTCCACAACCACCACAACTTCACCTACACCTCCGCTTACCAATACAACCACTACCTCAAGCACACATGCCTCCTCCATTCCTACCACTGCCACAACCTCCACGGCAAACCCATTAGCTGCCCAAGCCATTAACCCCACCTCTGCATTGACCTTTGACACCTCATCCATTTGAGCTACCTACATACCAACCACTGACCCCTTGGAAGGTGTTTTTCAATGCCCCACTCTAGGGGAATACTGCCTATATAGTGTCAACACATTCCTTACTCCACAAGAGTATGGAAGTCTTCACTAACACCCTCACTATGATCACGCATAGGAGAATGCCTCCTTTATGGTCCTCCTCATCTCCATACTAGTCTCACCTATGGGAGACTTGATACTACCACCTACACACCTGAACCACCATCACAAACCCAATCATTGTTTTTCCCACACCTTCCTACACTGATGTGTGTGGAAGGGTTTTGGTTTTGGATTTTACGAGCAAGGCCGCCATTCAGTTATTCTCTGCACCACCTATAAACATAACGACTGTAGTGGTATTGGATTTCCTGAACCACCTACCAAACAGGCCTGCATTGAACTCATCAAGGACATCAACCCTTCTCCACCTTCTTCACTCGCTCCGCCTTCATCACCACCATCACCGACGGAGTCGATGGATCCAGAATCTATCCCTCCTAATTTTTTCATTTCATAACACCATTTCCTTGGGGCCTTTGACTTATCAACGCGAGGGCAATGCCCCTTCCACTCTTCCCCTTCCTTATCCTGAAATGATAGATTGATGATACACCTTCAATTACATCATTCAATGTCAAGATGATGAGAATCTATACTCACCTACCTGGTGCAGAAGACTCATATATTCATTGTCATTACCCTCTGAGATGTAAAACCATGTTGAATGAATTGACTATCAAGATCAACATTCACACTAAGGACGACCCCCACATCCTAAAGATCGATCAATATTTAGATGTTGCTAAACAGGAATCCATCACTTCTTTTCTCAAGGATCATAGCCACACTTTCACTTGGTCTTACACAGACATGCTCAATATTGACCCCACCATAGTGGTCCACAATATCATCACTGTTCCTGATGCTAAAACCGTCAAACATAAGCTGAGGAAAATGCACCCTTGCATTGCCCTTCTCATCAAAGAAGAACTTCAGCGCCTCCTTTCCATTTCCTTCATCTTACCCATTGATTATCCATGTTAGTTTTCTAACATTGTCCTTATCACTAAGGCGATAGGGGGACTCCACATTTGCACGGACTTTAGTGACCTCAACCTAGCATGTCTGAAATATGACTTTCCCTTACCCAGTATTGACCAGCTGGTTGACCTTAGCGCTGGTCACGAGATGCTATCGCTCATGGATCTCTTCTTGGGTTATAGTCAAATCTTGCTTTCCCCAGAAGATAAGAAAAAAACAATGCTCATCACCCCTTGGGGGACCTTCTGCTATAGAGTCATGCCTTTTGGCCATAAAAACTTTGTTGCCACATATTAGTAGTCTATGACTTACATCTTCCATGATATCATGCATCATATATTGGAAGATTACGTGAATAATCTCCTGGCCAAATCTAAACACCACTCCGAGCACCTTGTCGTCATCAAAAACATTTAAACCACCTCATTAAATATTTTGTTCACCTTCAGCCAAAGAAGTGTGTCTTCGCGGTTCTCTCAGGAAATCTCCTCGGATTTATTATTTCCTTACGTGGTATAGAAGTTGACCCTGCTAAAGTCAAGGTCATTCTGGAAATGCCTCTGCCCACTAACCTTAAACAACTACGTAGTCTGCAAGGTAAGTTGCAGTCTATTCACCGTTTCATTTCATAATTATCTGATCGGTGCCAACCATTTCATCATCTACTCAAGAAGGATGTCTCCTTTAAATGGGATGATGACTACCACAAAGCTTTTGAGGCCCTAAAAAAATACATTCTCCAACCACCCATACTCATTCCACCTAAAGATGATCAACCTTTTTACCTTTACATATCAGCTACTAATCACTCCTTGGGAGCCATGCTCACTCATCGTGATGAACAACATAGGGAGCAAGCGGATTATTATATAAGACATACTTGTTTGGACTACAAAACCCAATACAGCCATCCCGAGAAACTTTTCTTAGCCTTAGTTTTCATTGCCACCAAACTCCGTCATTACCTACTTAACCACAAAACCTATGTTGTGACCAACACTGACCCCTTACACTTCATGTACGCCAAACCCTATCAAAATCAATGTGCCGCACGATGGCTTATGATTTTAGCTGATCTTTACTTTGAATTCATTCATCAAAATTCCATCAAGGGCCAAGCTATCACCGACCAATTGCCTGAAGCACCTATTTCTAGGGATCAACCCTCTAATTTTGAATTTCCAGATGAGTCAATTGCTACCCTTTCCCTGGACAAACCCCCTTACCAAATGACACTCTTCTTTGAAAGTTCCAAGTATCAGCGTGGGGGTGGGGTTGGTATTATCCTCATTCCACTTGATGGTGAGCCCATGCCTTTGTCTTTCAAATTCGATTTTGAATGTACAAACAATATTTTTGAATACGAAGCACTCGTACTAGGTCTCCAAGCTGCCTATGCCCTAGATGTCAAATCAATCAACATCTTTGGTGATTCTCAATTGGTTGTAAACCAAGTCAATGGTATATACCAATACTGTAATAAGATATTTCAAAAATATAAACATCATGTAGATATACTTTTGACCACCTTTTACCGTTACACACTTCAAACCATCCCATGTTTAACCCAACAAATTTGTGATAGAAGATACCCATGGCCTGCTTGGCTTCCAAATACCCACATTACCCACCGATTCTAAAAAATATTTGGTCCCACCGTACAACAACCTCGAATCACCTTCTTATTTACCGCATGAAGTTTACTCTATCGAAAACCGCTAACCCTAGACCCGAGTGACTTTTGGGTACAAACAATACTTTCTCAACTATCTTTCTTCTTCCTCTCCATCTTACCTTCTGAATCTCCACCCGTAACCAGAACAACGCGCCATCCTTAAAAAGGTCTCTCGTTACTTCATCATGGGGGGCATCCTCTATAAGCGTGGATTTGATGGTATTCTCTTACGATGCCTCATGAGTTCTAAAATTCCTTATACCATTAGGGAAGTTCATGATGGCATATGTGGAGGTCACTTCAATGGCCCACTGTTGCTAAACATATTCTTTGCCTAGGCTATTACTAGCTGAACCTTAACTATGACTGTTGCGATTATGTCAAATGTTGTGTAAAATGCCAACAATATGCCAATCTTCATCATACACCCAATCATGCCTTACAGGTCACCTATGACCTTTGGCCCTTCTCTCAATGGGGTTTGGATCTTGTCAGAGAAATCAATCCCCATTCTTCCTAGTGCCATCAATGGATCATCACTACTACCAAATACTATACAAAATGGGTGGAAGTCATACCACTCATCTCCACGAAAGATGAGAAAATATGTGAGTTCATTAACCACCACATCATTTGTCGCTTTGGTGTTCCTCATAGCCTCATCACTGAAAATGGAAAACAATTCAAAAACAAAACATTGCAAAAACTTTGTGACACGTCTTCGGCATTAAACTCAGTTTTTCATCACCCTATTACCCACAAACCAATGGCCAAGCTGAATCCACTAACAAAACCCTAAAAAAAAATTCTTATGAAATTAGTTAATGATACTCAGAAGGATTGGCATACACACATTCCTTTTTCCCTTATGGGCATATCGCACTAGTATTTTCACTTCCACTGTTGCCACACCATTTTCTCTATGGTCTACGGTACAGAGGTTGTTCTGCCTCTCAAATTTTTGAAGATCAAATCCCATCACTCCACATTTCTCTCCATGACATGCTCAATGATGATGAATTTCATTCAAGACCATTTAACACAACCTAGAGTTATGAGACGATTAATGTCGTCTTAATGCTCTTGACCACCTTCAAGTTTTACCAAAAATGTATCAAACATTCCTACGAAAAATGTGTCCATGCACGAACCTTCCAAGTTGGTGACCTTGTCCTGAAAGAAAATCAACACGTAACCAAAGCAGAAAAAAGTAAACTGGAAATTTTTTACTCCTAATTGGCTTGGACCATACATCGTGGACTCATACATATGGATCAAGTGCTTATCATTTATCTTCACTCGATGGTAAACCTGAACCTGAGCCCCTTAACACCTTGCATCTTCAACCATTCTATTGTTGACTTATAGTCCTTCCTCAAATTTTGTATCTTTCCATGCTCATCCCTTGAGAATTATCCACTTCATACACCTCACCAATGATTAAACAAGAATCATGTGAGTACCCGTCACTTGTTACTTTCTCTTGAATATGTGTACCACAGTGCACTGCACGTAGTCATGATTCTCATGGATACTTTTCATCTACCTTTAGATAAGACCCCATGGTCGTTTCACCTTACCTTCTAAACAAGAGTCCAATTCTCCACCTTGGTCTTATCCATGACTTCAAAGTCCCTCACATGGGATACAACTCTTTGAGTCAAACTTCCACTCAAAATATGACTCCCTCAAAAGGACATCTTCCTTTCTAGAATTGCTTGCTGTAAATAGACTACTCCCTCAAAGGACAACTATGTAAAGCTTTAAAAAAACAAAAAAAATGAGAGAAACCAAAGCTTCCCACATTGATCAGCTTCATAAAGACCTCAAGGAGTTATATTTTATTCATCCCATATAGACTTTTACCGCATCGATCAGTCTATCTCAAATACAAGTCAACATAGACAAACTTTTTAGTCATGGACTTTCCCATTGTGACATTGGATCTCTTTCCCAAATAGCATGCTATCTCATACCATACAAAATTACCCAATTTTTCAGCCTTCAAGCCATACCCACTCCCATTTCCCACTTCCTCAAGAGACTTCTTGCAAACTATGACATTTGGTGATCATGTGACTACTTTTCACCATAGAACAATCAATCATGCAATGTCTTTAGGGTCTTACGTTCATCACCTCTTTCAAGGTGTGATCTACTTGGTATGATCCTCGCCAATCAGGTGGCTTTATTTCCTCCTCTTCTCTTTTATCCATCCTTATTTACATTTTGATTACCTTATATAGGACTTGGTCCTCGATGCTTACTTTTGAGGTAATCTATTTTCTTCTTTTACCACAATTAATATCACCTATCTTACTTTACCTATAACCCACCCACACCTAACAAACCTAAACCCACACCATACCTAAAACCTACCACCTTATTTTCACACCCTCTCATATTCTTCCCTAGCTTATGGGAGAACTGCATCAGCCTAATGGTCCCTTTTTGTTGGGACTATATAGGCAGCACTCTGCAAGGGCATGGGGCCCCTGGAGGATAGCTCAACCATGCTTTACCATCAACAATTCATCTTCCGTGTTCCTCACATTACATTATACCTCACTTAGTTTCCCTTTTTTACCAACAATTGGAAATTAAACTAGGTACATAACAAGTTGCTTCATATTTTAATTCTTATCACAACATACATTTATTACGCCTACCATTTCTTTATCATCAATATGCATAGATTATACCACATCTCACATAGGACCCATATTATCATTCATTGCATAAAATAATAAATCATAATTTACCTTACTTTGAACACAACCATGCCTAAGACCTTGACTCAACCATGCCTAAACCAACTTCACTCAACCATGCCTAAAACCTGACTCAATCCATGCCTAAAACCTTACTCAAGCCATGCCTAAGACTTGACTCAATCCATGCCTATGACCTGACTCGATCCATATGTAACAAACCTGACTCAACCATGCCTAATCCAACCTTACTCCACCATGCCTCTGACCTAACTCAACCATGCCTATGACCTGACTCAATCTATTCCTAACAAACCTGACTCAATCCATGTCTAAGATCTGATTTGATCCATGCCTAAACCAACCTGACTCCATCATGCTTAACTCAACTAATTTATCATCCATATCAAAACAATAAATTGAAAATCTCATCAACACATCAACAAATTAAGAAATCTCATGTAGCTCATCATATAAATAAGTGTGTATCTCAATACAACATACATGGATGTCACATCATGTCCATCATCTTAAAATCGTCTGCACGTAGGCCGATACTCAATACAAAATGTCATCGGCATGCAGGGCCGGTCTCATATATACAATAAAATAATGAACCAATACAAAATATCTTCATCACATGCAGGCCGGTATATGCTTGAATATATACAAAACCTCTCATGCATCCTCAATATCCTTGACACGCAAGCTGGTATGTGATAAAAAATACAACTATCTCTCAACACACAGGCCGGTATATATCACAAAACTGACTATCATACATGAAAAAAATAGGTGTCACATATCAGGCATCTCAGCGGATGTCCTCCATCTTTGTATCACCTGTAACCTCTACCTCATGGGTCCCTACTAGTGCACCTCAACTAGAGCATGGTCTCCATGCGACTGGTAGCCTCTACCTGCTCTAGCCTTGGAGCTCGGTGAGCCCCTTATGCTCTCCACACTATGAGTGCAGGATCTCATCCTCTCACTCAACACCTATTGTGCCCTATACTTGGTATAGGATATGAAATCTATCCCATCCACCATCAGCTGGTCCTGGTAGTATCTAGCCTCACCTAGGGCATTCCTGTAACCTAGATCTAAGCACTGGTCTATGGTGGTCCCATAGGTCTCAGCCCCTATACCTGTCTTATGGGACCCTATCCCGCTCCTGCCTTTGAACTTTGACCCGGTCCCAGTGCCTGTGGTGGTGCCCCTTGCCCCTGTGCCTATATCTAGGCCTATAAGACCCCAATATGTGCTTGGGCTGTGGCCAACTAGCTCTATAAACCTGTCACATGTGCCTATAAGGCTGCCACCTTACCATCACCCTCCTCTCCATCTCCATCCCCTCCACTGGTCATCTGGGCCTACAGATTGGCCACCTGTACGTGTAGCTCGGCTACCTCTGCCTCTGTGCTCTCCAGATTATGTCTGCACTATACCCAACTAGGTAATCAAAGTAACCACCTTCCCCAATATGGTGCATCTCTCTTCACCATGATGGTGACTAGATTCTGGCTGCCCTGGTCATGGTTGGTATGGCTTGTAAATGAGCCACCCACCACTTTCTATACCTGTCTGTGCAACCTGATTTCATCTATTTTCCATTGGTCCACTACCTGCTCCTCCTACCCTGTGGGCACTGTAGGCTATGGTAGAGGTTAGGGCCTCTCCACGTCATCTCTCCATGGTACTGTGGGAGGGGTGGAGGTACATCCTATAATAGCCTGAAATTACCACCAGAATCTGTCCACCGAGATCACCTCATGCTCCCTGGCACGGCGACCCTATATCCATCTCAAAAGCTAGAGCTAAGATAACTCCTCATGCATATGAATATATGAGGGGAATCCCACATAAGGCCTCCAGATAATGTCCACTCTAGAAAAACCCTCTAATAATTGCACAAGAAATAGGCCACATCATGTGTGGGCCTGTCAGATCTACACTCTCCTAATAGCTGGTACACACATCGCCTATACCCCACTCACACAAATATAGGTGGGAATGCATCAACTCAGAGGCATACCTACTGACCGCACACAAGCTATGTGCTCATAAGCCTAGAAAGTGTAGTAAGTATGGTACAACACAGGCTGAACCAACACAACCGCCCATATGCCCATAACTCTCTGTACAGTCTATACCAGGAACACTGGCTGCCTAGGTAAAGAAAGAATCCTCTATCATCATGTCATGGAGTACCCCCATCAACGATCAGAGAAAAAATCCACCCTCTACATCTGGCAGTGCAAAGTAAGCACACTGCCTCCATCAAAAGAACCACTAGCCTCATCTCATCCAGATGAGCTAGGTACATCTCTCTGTATCGAATGCTGGCACTATGGAATGTCAGCTCAACCATCCCCTCACCAAACACCATTAGCATCAGCTCCTCTGAGGCCTCAAAGGAGATCAAGTAGACCTGTGTACCCAATATGGGTAGTCTGTAGAATCCTGAACACGTCCTCTCAGGGTGACAGTGATCTCACCCGTCGACAGGTGGAACGTGTTGGTCGTAGAATCCCATCTATCAATGAGCGTGACCATCAAACTAGGCTACCAGACTACATGTCGGTATCGTCAGACTCCACTCAGGCCCACCACCTCCACATGTTGTAGCTCCTCAAGGGTCACTACGCATCTATGCACTGTCACAAGTAGGGGTGGAACCCTATCCCGCATATAAAATGATCTCTCCCCTGCATCCAATATAAACAATACATTAATCTACATTTATCCCACCCACATTTTCCCCCTATCATTTCCTAACAACCTATTTTCACCCTACCCATCTCAACCACCTAGCCCACATCACTTTTGGACCTTTGTTCCCCAAAACCTTGAAAACCTGGTGTCTGGTTCCCTTTAACCGACCTCAGGTCACCCCTTTACCGGCATCAGTCACTTGTTTAGTGACCGATACCGGTTCAACCTTACCGACGCCGGCCAAACTTGACTGACGTCAGTCACTGTCGTGGTAAAAACCCACGATCCCCAAACCCCCCTTTCTCAAAAACTGACCCCCTTTCCCCTTTTACCCACCTGAAAATTACCTACACTACCCTTGCACCTCAACCCATCCCCCCTCTCCCATTTATTACTCTCCCCATTCCTATTTTACCCACTTTTACCCCCATTCCCAAATTTTATTCTTTTCCCCACCCACAAAAACTAAAAACCAAAACTACAACCACAATTTGTAAATCACTTAATCTATTTAACAAAATACACCTAGAGTTGGATGCTTACCTCATCATGTTGTCGTCATCTCAGTGGCACATTTGGCCGCTACACAAGTGGCCCGCCCGATCCCTCTCCAGCCTCTTCCATCACCAAATCACTACTCGCAACCAAATCAAATCACTCACACTGATCCTGTGGACCTACTTCTCACCAACCAATCACCCACCATTCACACAGCCAACTCAATGCTCCGTTTCGTCTGGACACTTCTCTCTCTTTTCTCTCTCTTTTGTCATTTTCACAAATCACAATATGACAAATGAATAATAAAAAACATGGATTTTTTGTTTTTATAACCAACCCGACCTAACCGACGTTGGTTTACCCTTCACTGGCATCGGTCTCATGCCCTACCTTACCATGGATGGTTGCCCTATACCGGCATGTGGTTACCCTTGACCAGCATCGGTCACCCTATCTAGCAAAAAACCCAACATTTTACCCTATTACCCCGCCTATCCCTCCTTTTTTTCCACACCTCCCCTTTACCCTTTCTCCCTAACCAATTACCTCACCTACCCTTTACCATGACCATTTACCTCACCTTCTGGAACTCAACATTTTACCTACCTACCTTTTTCCTCCTTTGGGGACTACTTATTTTACCCATCCCTTGGCCTTACCCATGCCGTGACCTAGATTTTTGGCCCTGGACCATCGCTAGTGACCTTTGACCTCATGTGTTCGCTATACCTTGCGGCACTGTTACTTGTGTTGATTGACCTAATGACCTTACCTAGCCTATTACCATGACCGTTTATCCTAACCCTACCTTTGGTGTACTGGAACATACCTAAATGTTCATGTACCTAACCTATGTTGTGTTTCCTGACCATATCCTATACCTTGGATACTGGAATCACTTCAACCTTGTTTGGATAAACCTATTGACCTTAGATGATGTAGAGTTTTCCTGCTCTTCAACCTGGTAGTGTGCTTCAGTTTATACGTGTGCATGCATTTGACTGTTGCTACCTTTGACCCTGACCCATTACCTAGATTTCCCAAGTAGACCTTCAACCCTTTTTCCCCCATTAACCACCTTCCCCTTTCTCACATTTACCCTTTTATCAAACCACTCACTGTTGATTCTGTCCTTCATCCTCGTCAGTTCCTGGTTTGAGGGGGATCACCTTCACCCACACATGGGGCAACCACATCTTATTTTTGTTAGCGTCGCTTACCAATACAAGCTACACAAAAAAAAGGGGCAAAATGTAGACACTAAAATTAGGTCACACTCCCCTTTGGTCCCTCGACAAATAAACACCCTTCATTACATTAAACTGGCCATGGCCCCCTTCACCCCACTAATATTAATTTAATTAATTTAATTTAATTAATTCATTATCCTCACCATATTTATTATTTAAATATCTTAATTTAGATAATATCCACACATACACCTCACCTAGACACCTCATCTAGCCACCTCACCCTAAGTCCTATTCTTAGTAAGTTACCATAACTAACTAAGACTTACCCAAACCCTAAAGATCAATGCCTACATTCTCTCTAACCACATTCCCGCATGCTTATAAGAAGCTCCCAGTCTAATCCGCTGGGTTAACGACACGAGATCCGTAGAAAATCAAGAGGATCTCCCTAGTTTAGTAAACCTAGAAAATCCCACCAACGTGACTGACACCGGTTACCCCTAACTATCACCAGTTAAGCCAGAACCACCGTCGGTCACCTTTAAACCCCTAAAACAACCTTATTTGGAAGGTTGGAAAAAGGTTGGCAAACATTATGTACATCCCTGAGAGATATCACATCTTCTGAGAACAGAATTCCAGCGAGAACACACATGCAAGGAAGGAGATCAAGCATTTTCTCTTGCACTCACCCCCAGACAAGGATTTGATCCAACCAAGTAAAAAGGAATGCACATGCAACCCATGCAGAAGCTCTCCTACGATTGGTGATCATCTGCAGCCTTCAACCTCTTACCAACACCTTCATCCCTCACTCACAGGCATCCAGGACCAAATCCAAGTAAGTAAAATGTTATACTCCTCTGGTTCATTTCATTTCATCATTATATTGTCACCCTTTGTTCTCTCAGCCACCCACAAACCTCTATTAATACTCACCCCTCCATATACCTATTAAAATCTCACCAAATCCCACCCAAACCACCCAATACCTCATTTTGACCAACCAAAGTCCTTTGTGCAATCACAAAGGAGACCCAAAACTCATTTTGTGGCATTCCTCAGTTTTCCACAATAACCGGCGCCGGTTACACCCAACCGTCTGTTGGTCACCCTTAACCATGGCATCGGTCTCTGTATTTTCCCATACAACTCAGAACCGTGACTTATTCACCTAATTCTACATCACCCTCATTCACTCTGTGATCTACTTGAGACCTCTGTCAGACCTGCAAAGATCCAGAACCAGTTATTTGCCCTTCGGATCCTATTCTAACCTAGCCTGTTAGATCAAATCTTTCTTATTGTGTTTTAAGTGAGATACCTAAATCATTTCAAATTACAATAGGATTTACTTTATTACCTGCATTAAATTGTTTTAAACAGTGGACTGATAGTCGTCTAGGAAGTATCACACTTCCCGGATCTAGCACATGCTAGGCAGTTCACTGCACATATTGTTTAATTCTTTCTGGTGGTCTTTCTTTCGATTACAGGTAGTTCCTCCTAGAAAAAAGGAATCTCTCACATTCAGCTATGGATTCAGAAGTCATACGCACGCAACAACCCAACAACCAGCATTTCAACAGGTATTCCTCATACGCCTATTACCCTATCTGTTTCATCAATACTTCAAATAAACGCTCTAAGAATCAGGTGAAACACATGGAGGTAGATGCTTGAATGGGTATAAGCACGTTGCAAGTTTTGAAAGGCGATGGATCAGTCGAAATGGTATAGGTGTGTTCTTCATTCTCAAACTTTACACAACGATGCAAAGTGAAAGGAACACAACCCATAACATGAATCCAGGGTCTACCTAGCAACAAGTTATATTGAAATTCCCCCTCCAAGACATAAAACAACTCTGGAACAGTGCGGGGGCCCATGCAGAACATGGAGGATGATGGTGCCAAGTGTAGAGGTGATAGTATCATTGAATGAACACAACATGATGGGATGTTTATGCATGTAATTGTTAGGTATGTGCATTTGATTGAATGCATGGGAGGAAATGAAATTAATGCTAGCACCTCCATCAATCATAAAATCTCGTACACTTATGTCATCGATGTGAACAGAGATGAAGAGAGTTGGGTCTAGGTCATCAGTTTGGTGTGGTACGATCTCTTCCTCTGAGAAACTAAGGGAGGCTACTTTGTGAGTAGGTGGAGGTTTGGATAGAGGTGGTAATTTGGTGAGAGATGCTACATTATGGGGTGTGATAATAGAGGCTACAAGTGTAGGGTCATTTGGTAAAACCTCAATAGATTGTAGGACCTCCATCAAAGCTTGATGAGGGGATTCTGAAATCTGGATGAGGTCATACAAAGACATTTTGAGGGGGGATTAGTGTAATTGTTTCAGCATGGCATGATGTGTAACCCCATTAGAAACAGGATATGTGGGGCTGTAGATAGTGATTTTAGGTGTAGGTGAAGATGGTATGTTGGGTATAGGGTTGGTCAGTGGGTCGGTTGTCTTTTCCTTGCCTTTTTCTTTCTGAGCATGAGTAGCAATGTGGATCATGTTGATCTGAGGTGGGAAGGTAGATGAGGTAGGTGAGCCATAAAATGTATAGTGATATGAAGGGAAAAATCCCAGTGGTGGGAAGGAACCTTGTGAGATGAGTTGAGCACACTGACATTTGGGTGGAGGTTTGACGAGTTCTTTGATGCAAACAATGTTAATTTCAAATCTCAGAAGTGGTTCTAGGAGCTATGGGGGTAAAGGTCTGGGTCATTGAGTAGGAAGTGAGGGAAGAGCTGTGGGTATGATTGTTGGTGAAATGGGGTCCTCATCGAGAAGGTCATCATCGTCAAAGTTTTCTTCAGGAGGACACAAATGGTTAAGAATTGTTTTTAAAGCTTTATAGTTCTCTACATCCTGCCCTCACACATGATGGTAGGAAATTTTTTTTGGTGTTGTTGAACCCCTTTGGTTTTTGTTTGAGTGGGTCATAAGGTCTGAGAGGTGGTAATGTGATGAAAAAAATTTCAAGGAGGTTGGTTAAGATTTTGGCATAGGACCCTGCTAGTGGATCACAATGAGAAGTGAATGTGGGTTTGGGTGTAGGCGTGACTAACTGTAGAGGAATGGTCTTTTCATGAAGGGGAGTAGGTCAAGCTATGGTTTTTGGTGTTGGTGTGATCTTAGGTGTGGTTCATGTTTGTTTGGGTAGGGGTATGGTAGATGAAATGGCAGGAGAGTGTGTGGTTGTTTTTACTACCTTATTGGAGGGTAGCATATTTTTGTCTTTATGTTGTACACGTTCTTGGGTAAAGGTGATATGGGCACATGAGATCTAGAGGGAAATTTAGATGGTGGAAGGGGGTGTGTCACCCATGGGGATAACGAAGGTGCTGTGAAGGTAGCTGGAACGGGTCGTGAAGGAGGTGTGAGGGAAAGAGATTGAAATGTTTGGGGTAATGAAGAAGCTATAAATGGTATTAGAGGTATGGGTGGTAAAGATGCTATAGGTGTCGGCGTAAGTCGTGTTGGGTGCTTGGGTATGGTAGAGGTCTACGAGGGCTAAATGGGTTGCTACATTTTTAGTTTACTGGAGGGTGGAGATTTCTTAACCGCACTGGAGGGGCGAGGTACTAGGATGGATGAAAAGGGTGAAAGTGATGAAGGTGTAATCGATGAGGTTGGAGTATGAGATTTATGGGATTGGTTCTTTTGTTTGGGGGCTAGAGTAGGTTTATTGTTGGCTTTGGAAGATGTAGCTAAATATAATTTGATGGGTGGATGAGTAAGGCTGGCGGTTGGGATGACCCCTAAGGTAGTAATAGGTTTAGGAAAGGAAGATGTTGTAGGTGTGGGTTTGGATTTAAATGCATGTTGGGTTATGGGTAGAGGTGTGAGTTGAGTTATGATGGGTATCGTGGTGGAATTTTTGGTAGTTGTATTTGTGTTTGGTTCAATTGGCTGAAATAATTTTGGGTAGATAGAAGAAGTGTTAGCAAGTGACATCTACATTTGTGTTGAGACAGGAAGTAGAAGACACCCCCAAAGTAAGGCCTTATCCACATAATCTAAGTGATTGTCTAGGCACAAAAAAGGCACTACTGTAGGCGAGGTTGATGAGGATCCAATCGAAATTCCTATAAAATGAGTCTTAGAGATGGGAAATTTGCTAGCTTTGGCTTTCGTGGGTAAGAGAGCTGAAAGTAAGTCCACAGGATTTTGGGTAGCTGATGTACAATGGTCACCTAGAGGCAACGGTATTTCTACTGGATCCTTGATATGAGGATGAGAAAATGGGTGCTCCTCTGTGGGTGGAGGAGATAATGGGTGCTCCTCTTTGGGTCAAAGATACACTACGGGTGATGATTATCTAGGTGGAGAAGCCAAAGGTGAAATGATCTCAATGTTAATAGGAGGCTCCTTCACAAGTGAGGGATGGGACAAAGGGTGTTCCTCTATGGGTGGAGGAACTGGTGAGGTGGTTTCAAGTGTAGAATGAGGAATAGGTGAGGTGGGTTCAAGTGCAGATGGAGGACTTCAAGCTAGGATTTCCTCGATGAAAGGAATATGAGGTAATTGGGCAACAATGGGTGCATCACTGAAGATAACATGGACCTCATAGGTATGACTATCATTAGTTGAGGACTCTCTGGTTTGATTAGAAGAAGGGGCATGATTAAGAAATGGCTTCTTGAAGATGTGTAGCTTTTGATTGGTAGGTGCATTAGGATTATCCAAGATTAACTTGCCTTTCTCGTGCATTTATTGGAAATTTTTTTTACAGTGATGTAATTTCTGTCACTATAACCCTTTACTCAATGATAGTTACAGAAGTCATGTTGTTTATACCATGTAGGTGTGGGGTGAGTAGGGTCAAAACCAGTGTGTGGTTTTATGGGAGGAAGGGTGATGGCCCCAAATTTAATGAGCTTTTCTAAGATAGAAGAATAAGGTTCCCCAATTGGGGTGTATTTCTGTTGTTACCATTTGAATTGAAAAGTCTGGACATGAGAAAGATTAGATGAGGGACTAGCTTAATTTGATGGATGAGCTGGTCTGGCCTTGAGTACCACTATGTTAGTGGCTCCCTTGGATTTTGAATAATTGATCTGTTGTTTTGAAGTAGAAAAGGCATCATTTGATTTGAATTATGAATTCTTATTACATAGTTGGATTTTCTTCTCTTCGGTGGCCGAATCTATAGCTTTCATGCCATGTTGAATGCCTCATTGAAGGTTTGAAAAGTCTGGATATGTAGGGTCAATAAGATATTTCTAGCACAAGCCCATGTGGAGATCTCTATGAGTTCGGTTTGTGGTAGTTGGAATGTGAGTTGATTGATCAGACTACGCCAATGAGTAATAAAATCTGTGATAGATTCGTCATCATTTTAATGTTTAGAGTAGAGGTCAGTCATGGTAACCTTCTTAACAATATTAATGGATAATTTATCCAAGAAGGCTTGGGCTACCTGATTAGATGAGAAGATAGAGTGTCTATGTAACCCACTATACCAATCTAATGCAGGCCCAATCAAAGACATGGGAAAGGTCCTCAGAAGCAAAACATCATCATGGGTGATTAGATAACACCCATGTTTGAAAGACCATAAATGTTGTTGTGCATCTTCTTTACTATTGACGCAGTTAAATTTAGGAATTTCCAAATGCATGGGATATGGGCGGATAGGAATGGATGGGTGGATAGGCTCATTACAAATATCATCATAGGTGAGAGTGCTGTGGGATACAGAAACTGATGCTTCCAATGTCTGCATCTTGTCCATCATTAACTTGATTAGGTCATTGGTAGGTTGTGATGGTTGGGTGACTCCTGTAGTGTAAGATGGTTGGTGGTGGTCATATGACAAGGGTGGCATTCCAGTATATGGCACTGCCATATAGGTAGATTGAGAAGGAGGTAATGAAATAGGGGGTATGTACGTAGAATGAATGATAGATAAAACCAGAGGATGTTGATAGTACGTATATAGAGGTGGAAGGGTCGTGGTGACCTTGGTGGCAATGTGGGCTAAGCATTGTGGAATATAAAGTACAACATTTTAAAAAGGGGTTGGGGTCACTGACACCAGGGATGGTTGTGTAGCTACGGGTATATATGAAATAATAGGTGTGGATGAGGTTTTTTTTGGGTGGTTTGCCAAGGTATAGTGGATGTGGCGAGTGGAAAAAATGTGGTAGATGTGGAGGTCATAACAGGTATGGGGACTAGCTAAGAAATGAATGGGGGCAAGGTAGATTTGGGTAACATGGAGCTAGAGGGGGCTAATGCATAAGTAGGATCAAGTGTTGAGGGGATAGATATGGGCATGCCATATATCAACTGTCCTAAGGCATCTCGAGTGGATGAGTGGGAAAGTTAAAACTTCAAGGCGATAGGGTTCTAGTCAAGGAGTCGTGTGAAATCCTCGTCTCCTATGGCGATAGTGATAAGTTGGGTACGATCCATGGGTGATAAAATAAAATGTGGTGAAGGACTAGGTGGGAGTGGTTGATGATTGGTGTGGAATATGAGGGCATTTTCTTGACTTTGGGTCAGCACCATGTGAACAAGCATTGACGCGGTAGGACTGCTTTCTATAAATGACACAAAAATATAGTAGAGACAAGATAAATAGGCAGTGGTAGGTGAATTGGGGTTAAAATGTTAGCTAGAAAATTATATAGGCTAATTGATGCCAGTTAGGTTAAACTGATGCCGGTCACATGTAACTGTAGTCGGTCACTGTGGAAAGTGGATAGTTGGTCAAAATGTGGAAAAAGGCCAATACTTTGCCCAATATGTAAGATGCTGATGGAATTACCAGGTAAGTGAATATGATAAGAGTGACAGAGACTCTGAACAGTTAAAGAAGGTGAATAGGTGTCCTTTTGGGTAGGTTAACCAAAAGAATAGTGAACCGATGCTAGTCGAGTGAAACCGATGACGGTTAGAAGGTAACCAGTGATGGTCACTGGTCCGATACTGATCATTGTGAAATTGAAACAACGAAAAAGAAAATGTGGTTGTGAGTTAAAATTAAATGTGGAATCAAACCCAGAATTTTGAAAATGATGAGAATATGGTCTAGACACACTCATATGAAGCTAGAATACACCAACTATGATGAGGAGCATGCATGGGGAAATAAGAAAAATGAAGGATGTGACCTCTCACCTCAAAATGCAAGCCAAGCAGAAACGATAAGAAAAATACAATCCTAAGAGTGATTTTTCTATTATGTTTGTTTAGCTTATGCTATTTAAGGACTGACTCATGAACTTTAGAATAGAATTTTTTTGTGAGGATGGCTTCCTACAAAGAAGGATACCTACAAGGAGAAGTTTTAGGTATGTTATGGTGGGGGTGGACCATCCTTTGATGGGGTATTAGACAAAGATAACTAGCTGGGTGCCCACTGTACCGTGATCGTGTGATCACCTATAGGTTCTTCCGGGTGAGATGTTATTTAAGAATGTGTATATATTTTAATTTTGGGATGTTTGGTAAGACTTAGAGAGATAAAGAGAAAGGAATTTATTTTCTATGATTCGTTTGTCAACCATCAACTGGGCATGACTTCCAGCTTATAGGTTTCCCTCAATTAATGTGAGCTAATGCAGAGAAGTAGAAAAACATGAAATGAGTTTTAAACCTAAATTGAAATGTTGGTTTTGATGACAAAAATATGAATAGGAGAAGGGATTCTCTTTCACTAATTCGATACTAATGAAAGGGAAGAAGTGTTATTTTTAAAGCACCAAAATATGATTTCTTTTAAACAATAGAAGAAGAGAAGGTTCTAGGGGAGAAAATATAATGTAAGAAATTTTTAGAAAAGAAAAAAACATACAACCCTTTCACCTAGTAATGAAATAATGCAAATAAACCTGAATGGGTCCCACCGAGCGTGCCAAAATGTTTTACCTGATTCTAGAGCATTTCTTCAAATGTTGAAAAAACAGATAAGGGTAAAGGGCTAGGAGGAATAACTGTTAAGATGTTGGTTGTAGGTTGTTACACGCGTATGACTTCTGAATCCATAGTTGATCATGAGAGCTTCCTTTTTTCTTAGAGGAACTACCTGAAATGGAAAACAAGACCACCAAATAATAGTTAAACAATATATGTAGTGGACTGCCTAGCGTATGTTAGATCTGGGAAGTGTGACACTTCATAGATGGCTGTTAATCCACTATTTAAAATAACTTAATGCTAACAATAAAGGAAATCTTATTGTAGTTAAAATGATTTAGGTATCTCATTCGTCTACAATAATAAAATTCGTTCACAACAGGCTAAACTATGATTGAATTTGAAGGTTAAGGTCTTGATTTGGGTACTGGTACTAGTCAAGGTTAGGTTCTGGGCTGTTTTGGGTATTGGGTAAGGAATGGAAACTCTATTCTTGGTTTTTAGTTAAAAACATAGAGAACAACGTCGGTCTGGTATGACCGATGTTGGTTTAGGTTAACCAGTGACGGTTGTGGGTAACCGGCGTCGGTATGGTCGGGGTACAGGAAACTCAATAAAAACCTGACAAGGTGATAGATCAGAGGCTAGGTGGAAATGGAAGGGAAATGGTCAGATTTGTGTGGGTCCCAGGTATGCACAAGAATGATTAAATTTGGATATGGTCAGTTCACAAGTGTGGGTAAGGGGATGGTCAAGTTTGCATGGAGGTAAAATGGTGGGGAGTGGGAATGGGAGTAGAAACTAACAATGCAAGTAAAAGGATCTACTCAAATGATAATGAACTAGTGGAGGTTAACAAAACTTACTATTTGTATGAGCTTGATGTCTGGTTGGCAATGGTGGGTGATCAAATGGAAGGAATTAGGTGTGGTGCTGACGCTTCCTCGGATGTTCCCGTGAAGGCACAACGACTCTGTAGTTGCTTTTGGTGCTGGCTAGGGATGCTTTGATGTGTGTACAAAAGCTAGTTCTACTTACATGCAGCTCTGGTTTCGTCACTTGTTCTCAGAAGATGTATCGACCTCTCAGAAATGTGCCAACCTCAAAATAAGGTTTTTTGGGGGGTTAAATGGTAACCGATGGCGGTTTCGGGTTGACCGGCGGTGGTTTAGGTTGACCGGCGTCGATTAGGGCATAATTTCCTAGGTTTTCTAAATTAGGTAGATCCCCTTGATTTTATGGGATCTCATTCATTTGGCTTAGTAGATTAGAATGAAATCTTCCTTCTAATGGATGGGAATGTGGTTAAAGGGAATATAGGATTTGTTTTTTTTTAGGGTTTGGGTAGGTCTTAGTTAGTTTATGGGCAACTTACAAAGAATAAGTATTAGGGTGAGGTGGCTATATGAGGTGGATATGTGGGAATTATCTCAATTAGGATATTAAAATAATAAATATTGTGAGGATAATGAATTAATTTAATTAAAATTAATACTAGAGTGGGATGAAAGGGTCCATGGTTAGGTGAATGTGTTAAAGGTGTTTATTTGATAAGGGACCAAAGAGAGTACAACTTAATTTTGAATGTCCTACATACTCTTAAAGCTAAAAACTACTCCTAGAATGGAAAATATAGCTACCTAACACTAACCTATAGTTCTAAGGGACCAGGGAGAGAGGAAGATGAATAAATTCAAAATCCTAAACTAAGAGAGGTGATATCACCAAAAAAGGAGGTGAAGACATTTCAATGAGTGAAAATAAGAGGAAAAATGGAGGAGGGGAAGGGCATACAAAAAGTTTCCACAATCCAAAAACAACGTTCAAATGACAATTTTTTATGGAGGAAAAAATAGCTTTGACCCATGCAAGAAGAGTAAATTATGCAAAAATTCACCTCAAAATTGTAAGTGAAAGGTAATAAATGCAATACAAACACAAGTTAGGGAAGACATGAGCCACAAAACATGAATTTAATTTCTTGAGAGATGCACAAAATCATTATAATGTAAGAAAATAAGGAAAGAATCCACTTTCAAAACATTCAAATTCTGAGGCTTTCAACTCATTAAAGTTTTGGAACAATTTTGACAGAGTTTCTTTTCTTTTTATAAAAATATCTCTTTATAAAGTTCCTAACACTTAGATTTATAGCTTTTTGCAGAGAAGAGAAAGAGAAAAAGAGGTCCCAGAAAAATGTTTTAATGGCTTCAACTAACCATTTATGTAAATGACCAATCTTGTAAAGAAGGAATGGGAAAAAGACATGTTCTAGAGCATGTTATTAGAGATTTGAAATGAAAATACAGTTCCCATACTCAATCAATTCCTTTAGTTGAACTGCCTGCACTTACTCATTAATGGATCAAAATATTTTCTCCATTTTTCCTTATCAAATCCTACCAAAATCATATTTTTGATGATGCCAAATTTAAGGTCTTGAGGAGATCTTTCCAACTAGACTAATTTTTCAAGATTTAGAGCTTTTGTAGCAAAAGATATGTCCATTTGAAGTTTTTGGCCTATCAAGAAAACACAAAATTACGACACGTGGCAGCCCTTGATTGTTTTGGGGGTTGACCTTTTGCCCACATGTGTATTGATTTTATATTTTCCATGTATCAGTCACCCATTGGATCACGGTATTGGGATCTGTTTCCCTTTACTTTTCCTTTAATTTTGCTTTAGCTTCCTAAAAGTCTATTGTTTTAAGAAATACATACCAATAAGACTTTTCCACATTCCTTTCGAGATGTTAGACTATCCTTAGACCTATTCAGTCCTTTAGAAATGCAAGCCAATATAATACTACCATGCACCTTAAAAAATTCACTCTTTAGATAAAAGACCCTGTCAGAATATGAAATACTGACCCAATGAGGACGTTCCATGTACTTCTCATGTCAGACCCTTTGTTGATCTCCACTAAAAAACTGTGAAGTATCAAACAATGAGGAAGCTCCACACACTTCACATGTAAGACCCTTTGAAAACCTTGACTGAGAGTTTTGAAATGCGAGCCAATGAGAGAGTTGCACACACTTCACAATTTCAATCCTTTCCCTAGCTCTTCTGACATCCATAAAGCAACATCCAATATAAAAATCTCCATGCCTTTCAGGTTGTAACAACTCTAACATGGTTGATATCTATGAGGAATTATGTATTGGAAGTAGAAAATGTTGGCATGTGATTCTTGTCTGAAGATGACATTTCTTGTGAACTAAGAAATCATGTTTTGCTATGGATAATAGGTTATCTAATGAAATAAATACAACTCTATCATGTTCATGATGAATTGAAAATGAAGTATTTCATTCCTTCTTATGTTAAATAATTCACTGCTTGGGAAAATAAGGAATTGGTTCAGTTTAAACTAGTTCATAAGTATTTGTTGCACTTGAACTTGTGCTTCAGTTTTCATAATCTCTTCTGCAGGATAGCTATACCTTGGATCAATTTCAGTGATCCAAGGCATGTTTTCAACTTCTGTGACATTGTGGTCATCTTGACTCGAGTTGGATAGATTTTAAGATCTCTAAACTCTAGCTATCTTGAAGTCCCGAGGTGAAGTTGTTGCTCCTGTGCTTCATATGTGATCTTCGAATGGCAATTCAATTCTTCTTTTGGTAAGTTTTAATTTACAATTTTTAGCTAATGCTAAAGGAACCTAATTAATCTATGTTCCT
Organism: Taxus chinensis; assembly: GCA_019776745.2. Lineage (NCBI taxonomy): Eukaryota > Viridiplantae > Streptophyta > Pinopsida > Cupressales > Taxaceae > Taxus > Taxus chinensis. Next base: position 742,789,745 of record CM034152.1, on the reverse strand, counting down.
AAGTTATAAATACTATCCTAAGTTACTAAGTTCTTTTATTAATGTGGAATGTTAATAAAAAGGGAAAACCTTAAGTTACTAGACATTAACCTAAGGACCTAAGTTAGTTCCTAAACTAATATTATGAACCTAACTTAGACTTGGGCTAACCTAAAGGGGACGATGGGATGACATGCAAAGGAAAATTTGGTCATTGGCACAAACCTCAATGTATTATGAGGGAGTAAATGTGGTTTTAATCTCTCTTTTAGCCAAATTTGGTGAATGCATGAAAGAAAATAAGAGGTTGAGTTGGCACCTCTACTAAAGTGTTAGTTGCATGAAATTTTAAATTTAGTAATGGCTAAATGCAAGTTGGTGGTGGTGGGAGATGTGGAAGGACTGATAGTCCTATTTGACATTTAATGTTCTTGGAAATGAATGAAAACCACCTAGGAAGAAGGGGAACTTGGAAGGAAGAAGGGTTTTTCAGTTTTGTATTGCTCATTTGGTTTTTGTGAGCTTTAGCTCTACATGTGGTTTTCAATTTGAACCCTAAGTTCAAATCCTTGCATGGTTATTTCACCTTGCATGGCGGTGATAGTGATGAAAATATAACTATAAAGCTATAATAGAAATGAGAAGAAGGTTCTCGAGGATGTTTCATTGGCATTTTCATGGAAAATAATAGCTATCAAAGCTCTCCTAGAAGATTTACAGTGATAAAGTGAAGACATGAGCTCTATCAGAAATCATAGGCCCTATCCATTAAGTCTTTTACTTTTACTTAAATGCTTCATTATAAGAACTCTACTCTTTGTGAAAACCTTCTGGTTCTGATTTAGTGTTTGATTATTCATTGATTCAATGGTGTTTTTATTTTGTTTCTTTGGATGCATAATGATTTTTGTGTGATGGATGGAAAATGAAATCTTGGATGTGATGTTTTAATACTTTTGTGTTAAATTTATTATACTCAAACCTTCTTGACATTGGAATGGATCTAGGTTATTCTCTATTAAGTGATTATCTAGGTTGCAGATTGTTTATGCATTATAAGTTTCTTGGTTTTGATGGAATTGAAGATTCTTGCTTTGAATGTTCTCCTTATTGTCGTTGTTGGAAGTATCATGCAGGAAACTTCATTTATTATTGATGTTTGTGATTAATATTGTGCTTATCATTTGATCTACTTGTTGATAAGGGTTGGCATGAAGACCCAATTTAGTTTTGTTTCGAAAAAAATATCAACTTATTAGTTTATGTACTTTGGAGAACACTGTTTTGGAATCTTGTATTTTATCAGTTCTGTTGTTACCATTCAAAAAACATTGTCCGAGTATCAAGAGTTGGAACTCACCTCGAGCCTAAAAATACATCATCTTGATCTTCGGTTATGTTGTGTATTTTTCATATTTTTTATAACCCACTCAGGGCTTGTGGTTTCCTTGGCAGATCTCCTTTTGATCTAGGAAATTTTATTGGGATTTAAAACTATGATGATCTTTTTATGTTCTCCTTGTTGGACGACTGTAAAAAATTCTTTGGCGATTAGTTCTTGAAATTTGAATTTTATTTGTTTTGAGATGGTTGCTGAGTCTTTTTAGAGCTCAAACCCACTCTGGGTTACCCTGCAAAATGAGGAAACATTGGTTGTTTGTTTTGAGTTTTATTTTAACTGAAACAATGGGTTTTGTAATGAATGTGTGATCTTGGAAAACCTTCAAATTATTTTGTGAGGGAAGTAATTGATCATGTTTGTGATTCTCTTCATGAACTGTTCCAAATTTTTGAGTTTAGGGGTAATTGGAAATAAGTGGGTGTTTATCAACATTCACTCCTTGTTTTCAATTTATTCTATTTTTAATTTTGAGGTATCACATAATCTTTCAACCAGGATAATGTAGAGTCTAGGAGTATGAATTCCTTGGTATGATTGGTTCTTTGTGTTATTTGTTATTTTTGCTTCATTTCATTCTTTCTTGGATTCTTCTATATGATGAATTCCATCAGTTGGGTAAGATTGTGATCTTTTGTTAAGTTTAGAATGCATAGTATGTCTTGAAATTATTTGTATATACTATTCTTTTAATAATAAATAAGTGACTGCTTGTGTATCTGAATCTTTAGTATTAAGTTCTGTTTCAGTTGGATTGAAAGATTTTAAGAAACCTTTCTGATGTAGATGTTTTTAGAAAGCATGATTAAGTGTTTTACATTGATCAATTAAGATCCAACTTTGAAGTGAGTTCAGGTTTGTATGAAGTCTTGCTGTGAGTTATGTTGGACTTGTTTTGATCCTTAGATAAACTTTCCTTAACTGAAATGTTGAGTCTTATTCTTTATCAAACTAATGTAAGAATCTGTGTCAAGCCTGATTATAGACATAACTGTTTGATGAAATGCATTTAGATTTTTGGTTTACCGTTTTAGTTCTATTAAGATGTTAACCTTGAATATCAAAACAATGTACTTATTATAAGAAAGGTAGTTTTGCATATTCTTATACTTATCTTCTTCAAAAGTTATAATAGATTGAGTTAAAGAACTTAAATTGGAACTTGACTAGAAGATAATATTTAGATTGGGAAATATGATCTTTCTCCCTTCTTTACTACCGTTGTTGTTTATTTCTAGCATGTTGTAGTAAGTTCATAAGAATGTGGAGTTAGGATTAACTATATTGATTTAACTAGTCCTTGATTATGCATTGGTTATTGAATCTTTAATAATATATCTTCTTCTTGGTTTGTAATCAGTTAGGGAAAGTCTTTCTATGTTTATCTTATTGTGTTTTCAGAACTGTTTTGTAAATATCTAGGTTATTTTTATGAAACTGTTAGATAAAAGCACAACATTTTAATGTTATAGTGTTTATCACACTCAGTTCAAATGAATTGAATTGTGTTAACAATTTTGTAGATGGATTTTGTAAAATATGAAAAGAGAAAGAAATTTACATATTTTAGAAAGAAATTACTCTATTTTGATGATTATTACTAATTGCTTGAGATGATTTTGTCAAAAAGGAGGCTAATAAAAATAGTTGTTGTTATGACACTTTGTAATCTCTGAGATACTTTTGTAATTATGAATGATCCTTTTTTTATAATAAATGGTTTGATGATTGTTGAAACCTTACTGTGATATCTTCATGGCATAAATTGGGATGTATTATTATTATAAATATCTTTAAGGAAGGGGCAATTTATATATTTAAGTGTTATATCACTTAAACTTAAGAGCTCTTGTATTTTATAAAATTATGAGTTTGGGGTTTTGAAATATTGGTTGGTTTATTTTCATATAAAAGAGATGCAACAAATAGTTTATACTCTTAAATAGATCCTTAAACAATATAAAGGAATTATGATTACATTCACTTGTATCTATTTTTGTTAAATGGACATTAGTCCTTGATACAGGAAAAAGGATATTATCCTTGAAATCAATCATAGAGACTTAACTGAAGATCTTGTTAAAGTGTTATGAATATAATAAGAAAATGGTTGACTGTGTTCTTCCTTAGGCAGATTTCTTTAATCAAAATATGGAATGCTTAAAAAGGAATTAAATGGGATTTAGAATTCATCTTCATGAAGTCTAAAATAAAGGTTTTTAATAAACTTGTTTAAGCTAAGGCTGAAATAAGAAAGGATCTAATGAACACACTTCATAACATTAAGATTAATCATATCATTATATGATTTAAGCTGTTTTGTTTAAAGAAAAACTTAAACATGTAATTGGAATGGTTAGGAAGTAGATTTTACCTGCATACCTACCTCACATAGTAATTTCAACTTGTAACCTAATAGGTTAAATGATGCTTAGTTTAATCTTTAAGCATTGTTATCATTAATCTTTAAGACAATGATTAAATGGGTTACTAAACTTGTAATCTTAAGTATGTTAGTCCAGTTGAGGAAATTCAGTTGGATGTTGGTACACATCAACTGTAGCATAGTACCTTCATAATGACATGAGTCATTACGAGGATACTAGGATGCAGTTGCTATGTCTCAACACCCCACTTAGTTTGTTTAACTTTATTGACATAAGTGTAAGACATGGATCACAATTCTACCCTATACATGGATAGGAACATGATCTAGTGTTGAGGTAAACTCATGTTGAATTAGGATAACTAGACACACCCAATTGACGTAATTCGATTGAGTATGTCTATGTACCTTAATCACCATGAGTAGTCTTTCACACTAGTGCATGTTGCTAACCTTTTCTAGTGTGAAACCTTGAATCAGATTGAACCGACAAGAGTCAGGAAAGACCACTCTAGATAACAGAACAAGTGTGGTGAGGGACTTATTCCTATTTGACAAGTATGTCATCTAGGAATGTAAACATGATAAACATGTTTAAAAATTTTGTTCCAAGTATCGCAAGCTGGTAGTTGTGTTGTCCTATGTCACCTAGTCTAAGATGCAAGATTTCAGATGAATATCTGTAATAGATATTCAAGATAGGCCTCTTAGATAGTACACTTGAGTTCCCTAAAAATTTAAAAGAAACCAAGTATACGTAGTATACACATTATTGAGTAACATGAGAGATCGGTTTAATACCTTTTCATGAAATGAGAGATCAATGTTCCACTGAGTCATTTACAACTGCATATGGTTTTTTGTTATGAGATGGATTGGCATTGGAATGTTTGTTCTAAATTATGTTAATTTAGAATAAGGAACATTATGTAAGATAAAAAAAGTTCCCTTGTTTCTAAAGTCTTAAAATGGGAATGCTACATCTTGGTATCAAAGCTGAAGGTTGCAGATCTTGGACCTATTGAGTCGATATCTGATAAAAAATTAATTTTCTTGTTAACAAAAAATGGTTAGAACAAGGGAGGTGCTGCAAATAACCCACCTCTAGGTGGAGAAGTAGCTACCGCACAAAAACTTGACGAGATTCCTGCTACCCTGTTGGACACAAGAGATCATCTGGCTGTACTTGAACAACAAGTTATGGGTAATGAGGAGGAGGAAGAAGATGCTGGTAATAACAATCACCCACCTCCTGGGGACAATGCTAATATTGGAAATTTGGGCATTGATAATAACAATGCAGCTGATAACAATGCTGTAAATGCAAATGTAAATGTACCCAATCAGCCTAAAAATAAAAAGGCAAGATTAACAGCTGAACTCACAAATGATATAAAAAGGATAAGTCCACCTAAGTTTTGATGGCACTACACTGGGGGATGGAGCTGAGAAATGGATCAGTGAAATGGAGAAGTACTTTGCAATAAGGAACTTCTCAGAGGAAACTAAAGCAGTATGGGGAGCTTATCATCTTTCCCATGAGGCATCCTCCTGGTGGGATAACCGTAAGTTGAACTAAACATTGATGAATCAAGCATCACTTGGGATCAATTTAAGAGTTATTTTAGGAAGCACTGGCTTGGCACAACTCTATTATGATCAGAAGATGAATGAATTTCAGAACTTAATTTAGGGAAAGTTAATTATAACAATAGTACTGGGAGAGGTTTACTAAACTTCTTAAGTAAGTGCCTTAGTATCAAACTGACGAGAAGTTCAGAATACGAAATTTTATTATGGGATTAAACCCTATCATAGGGGGTGAGGTAGATGTTCACAGCCTGACCACCATGGAAGGGGTTGTAGAAAAATCCATTTAGCAGGAACATAAATTAAAAGCAATTTCTTCCCATAAGGAAGAGAATAGAAAGAAAATTCCTAATTCTTCTTCATCTCTTGCACCCAAAAAGGGGCATGGAAAAATTTTGGTACTAAAAATAATTTTTTTTATAACAATAAGAAAACAACAGCAAATAAACCTGTTGTGAATGTTCAAAACAACTTCGTTAAGAACAATAACAATGGATAGAAGTCCTATGGAGGACAAAACAAAATTTTTAGGGCTGGAAATAAATTTGAACCTAAAAGAGGACCTGTAGGGGGCTGTTACAACTGTGGTAAGGATCATTATGTAAATCAGTTTCCTCTAAGGAAGGATGAAAACAATCAACAACATAATATACATGCTGCAGTAGCTGATAAACAAGCTGAAAAGCAAGTTACACCTATAGAAGTGCTAGGTAAATTATTTGGTATACCTGTTACTATAATTTTTTTTATACTGGAGCTATTGAATGCTTTATTTTCTAGTAAATTAGCTGCAAAATTAAAAAGAAAAGATGGAATAATGGAAAAATCTTGGACTGTACATTATGGAAATAATGTTGTCCATACAGTTAGTAAGTGTCTTTTTGGAGAAGTTCTTGAATTACCTAGTTTTTCCACTGAAGTTGATCTTTATGTTGCTCCTTTGGGGTCTTATGATGTAATAATATGTGTTAACTGGATTGATGAACATAAAGCAAAATTTGATTGTTTTGAAAAACACATTAGTTGTCTTGATGATCTGCTAGAAAACAATAGACATCCAAGGGGTAAAACGAGAAATTTTAGTTAGGAAATTATCAGCTATGCAAATTAAAAAGGCCAAAAACAAAGGTTGCACTTTGTATGCAGTAAAAATTTTTGAAACAGCTGAAGGGGATAGTGATTTCTTAGAAAAATTTCCATTGTTAAGAGATTTCAGCAATGATGTGTTTCCAAAGAACTACCTAGGTCTTCCACCCAAACGAGAGTTTGAATTCACGATTGAAATCAAACTAGGAATTGAGCCTATTTCCAAGGCACCTTATTAAATGACTACCATTTAACTAGTAGAGCTTAAGGCACAGTTACAAGAATTGTTGTCTAAGGGTTTGATAAGACCAAGTGTCTCACCTTGGGGAGCACCGGTATTTTTTGTGAAAAATAAAGATGGAACACTTAGACTATGTATTGATTATAGGATGTTAAAAAAACAACAATAAAAAATAGATATCCACTTCCTAGAATTGATGATCTATTTGATCAGATGCATGGTGCATCAATATATTCTAAGATAGATCTTCATTCTGGGTATCATCAGTTAAGAATCAAAGACGAAGAAATTCATAAAACAACCTTTAGAACAAGGTATGGAAATTATGAATTTATAGTTTTACCTTTCGGTTTGACAAATGCACCTACAAATTTTATGAATTTAATGAATAATATCTTTCAAGAATACCTGGACAAGTTTGTACTTGTATTTTTGGATGATATTCTTATCTATTCTAAAAGCATTGATGAGCATCATGAGCATTTTAAAATAGTACTTGAAATCTTAAGAAAGAGAAGGTTGTATGGAAAGTTGTCCAAATGTTATTTTTATGAAACAAAAGTGCACTATCTAGGAAATGTCATAAGTAAGGATGGAATAACAGTTGATCCATCAAATATTTTTGCCATAATTGAGTGGTCTACACCTAAGAATGTACATGAAGTCAAAAGCTTCATGGGGCTTGCTAGTTACTATAGAAAGTTTGTTAAGGACTTTTCAAAAGTCGCTTGCACTGATAACTTCATTACAAAATAAAGATAAGAAATTTGTGTGGAGTGATAAATGTGAATCAACATTTAAAACTCTTAAGGATCAATTAACATCTACAACTATTTTGCTTGTACTTGATCCAAATGGAAACTTCACGGTAGTTACAGATGCTTATGGTGAAGGACTTAGAGGTATTCTGTTATAAAATGAACATGTTATAGCATATGAGAGTTGAAAACTCAAGTTACATGAGTTGAATTATGCTCCCCATGACCTAGAGCTTGCTTGCCATAGTTCATGCACTTCAAGTATGGAGACATTATCTTTTAGGAAGACCTTTTGAATTAAATACTGATCATCTCTGGGCTGAAGTATATTTTCACTCAGCTAAATATGAATGCAAGACAACAAAGATGGTTAGAGTTTTTGTCACAATATGATTTTGACATAAGTTACATAAAAGGAAAAGAAAATAGAGTGGCATATGCACTAAGTTGTAATGGAAACATATTTTTACACTTATAACTTTGAGAACTTAGTTTAAGGATGAGGTAAAAAGTATCATGGAATCTGATTTTTACTTTCAGCAGGTAAAAACAACACTTGTTGTAGATCCAAATGAAGTAAGATATAAAGGTTTTCACTTCCATAATGAAGGAATTTTGAGATATGAAAAGTGGGTGTATATACCTTTGAGAAATGAGTTAAGGAAAAATCTAATGATGGAATTTCATAATTCACCTTACTCAGGACATCCCGGTATTACAAAAATGCTTGTTGATGTAAAACTAACAATATTTTTGGAAAGGAATGAAGAAAGACATAACTGATTTTGTTTCTCGCTGCTTGGAATGTCAGTGTGTTAAGGTTGAGCATATGCACCCAGATGGTTTATTATATCCTCATAACATACCACAATATAAGTGGTAGGTAATTAGCATGGATTTTGTTAGAGGGCTGCCTATGTCAAGAAATAAACATGATGTTATTTTAGTTGTTGATAAACTGACAAAAAGTATCACATTTTATTGTATGGTAATCTTAAGGATGATTCACCTATTTTAGCAAAAATATTTGTGCATGAAATTTTTAGATTACATGGAGTACCTGAATTGATTATATCTCATAGGGACCCTAGAATGACATCTCATTTTGGAAAATGCTAAATGCAGCCTTAGGAACAAAGCTAAATTTTAGTTCCACATACCATCCAGAAACAAATGGTCAAACTGAGAGAGTTAATAAGGTTTTGGAAGATATGTTATGAATGTACTGCATGGATCAGCAATAAAAATGGGAATAATACCTTCATTTAGTTGAATTTTCTTATAATAATACATATCATACCTCTTTGAAAATGACACCTTTCGAAGCATTGTACAAAAGGAAATGTAGAACTCAAGTTAGTTGGGATAACATTGAAGACAGAAAGGTAACTGGACCTAAAATCCTTACTAAAATGGAACAACAAGTTAAAATGATTGTGAATGTTTAAAAGAAGCTGCAGATAGATAGAAAAGTTATGCAAATATGAAAAGGGTTGATAAGAAATTTGAACTTGGTGAAAAGGTATTTTTACGTGTTAAGCCTAAAAAGAGTTCTATAACCTTTGGAAAAGCAACCAAATTATCACCTCGTTATGTGGGACCTTTCGAGATAGTAGAAGTAATCAATCCTATAGCTTATCGATTTAGCATTACCCCCTGCTTTGTCATGAATGCATGATGTTTTCCATATTTCTTTTCTTAAGAAATACGTTTTAGATTTATCACATGTGTTAAATTGGGATTCCTTGCAGGTCCAAGACCCAGGAATAATCATGGTTGAACCCATAAGAGTTCTTGAAACTCACCAGTTTGCACTTGTGAAATCATGAAATAGTCAATGCAAGGTTCAATGGGACTAATGTAATGAAGAAAGTGCAACATGGGAAAACCTTGAGGACATGAAAATTTATTTTCCTCATTTATTTGAACAAGAATTAGTTTTGATGATTGATAAAAATTAAAGAATTTGTTTTTAAACTATCAATAATTATACTAGTTTTGGGAAGGTACTATATTCATTAGTACTAGAACAACTATTTTAATTCTGTAATAAATTATGAAAATTTGAATTTCTCAAATCTGGTTTCTGTTTGTGAACTTATGGATGAAAGAACTATAATTATGATTATTTTTCTTGTTTGAGAATGTGGACTAAGTTAATCATCAGGACGATGATGCTTTTTAGGAGGGAGGTATGTAACACCTCTAACATGGTTGATATCTATGAGGTACTTCTATATTGGAAGTTGCAAACGTTGACATGTGATTCTTGTCTGAAGATGGCGTACTCTTGTGAACTAAGAAATCATGTTTGTTGTGGATAATAGGTTATCTTCTGAAATAGATACAACTATGTCATGTTTATGCTGAATTGAAAATGAAGTATTTCATTCCTTAATATGCTGAATAATTCACTATTTTGGAAAATAAGGAATTGGTTTAGTTTAAACTAGTTCATAAGTCTTTTTCGCACTTGAACTTGTGCTTCTAATTTTCATAATATCGGACTGCAGGATAACTATACCTTGGATTAATTTCATTGATCCAAGGCATGCTTTCAACTTCATGACATTGTGGTCATCTTGACTGAGCTGGAACACAGATTTTAAGATCTATGAACTCTGGCTATCTTGAAGTCCTGGGTGAAGTCTGTTGCTCCCGTTCTTTGTATGTGATATTTGAATGGCATTCCGATTCTTCTTTTGGTAAGACCCAATTTACAATTTTTAACTAATTCTAAAGGAACCTAATTAATCTATGTTCCTAAGTTGTAATCTATCCAAAGTTACTAAGTTACTTTTATTAATGTGGAATGTTAATAGAAAGGAAAACCTTAGACATTAACCTAAGGACCTAAGACTAAACTAATATTAGAACCTATTAATTTGAGATAACCTAAGGGTTACCATGCAAAATTAGTGGCACCAACCTCAATGAATTTATGAGGGAATAAATGTAGTTTTAACTCTCTATTGTAGCCAAATTTGGTGAATGGGTGAAAGAAAATAAGAGGTTGAGTTGGCACCTCTATGCCAAAGTGTTAGTTGCATGAAATTTTAAATTTAGTAATGGCTAAACACAAGTTGGCGGTGGCACGAGATGTGGAAGGACTGAAAGTCCTCTTTGACATTTAATGATTCTTACCAATTAGCAAAAAACCACCTAGGAAGAAGGGAAGTTAGAAGAAAGAATGGTTTTTGGTTTTGTATTGCTCATTTGGTTTTTGTGAGCTTTAGCTCTACATGCGGTTTTCCACTTTGAACCCTCAGTTTGAATCCTTTCATGTTTATTTCACCTTGCATGTGCAGTGATAGTGATGAAAATATCACTGTGAAGCTATAAGAGGAAGGAGAAGAAGGTTCTGAGGAGGTTTTGTTGGCATTTTCATGGAAAGGAATAGCTATCAAAGCTCTTCTTAGAAGATTTACAATGAGAAAGTGAAGACATGAGCTCTATCAGGCATGATAGGCCCTATCCATTAAGTCTTTTGTTTTTACTTAAATTCTTCATTAGAAGAACTCTGCTCTTTGTGAAAACCTTCTGGTTCTGATTCAATGTTTACTTATTCTTTGCTTCAATGGTGTTTTCATTTTGTTTCTTTGGATGCATAATGATTTTTGTGTGATGGGTGGAAAATGAAATATGGAAGTGATGTTTTAATACTTTTGTTTAACTTGCTTATACTCGAACCTTCTTGACATTGGAATGGATCTGGGTTGTTCTCTATTAAGTTGATTATCTAGACTGAAGATTGTTTATGCTTTATAAGTATCTTGGTTTTGATGGAATCTGAAAGATTATTGCTTTGAATGTTCTCCTTATTATTCATATGTTGGAAGACTAACTTGCAGGAAACTTCATTTAGTATTGAGATCTATGTCTGTGACTTAGACAATCATTGTGCTTAGCATTTGATATACTTGCTGATAAGGGTTTGAAGACCCATTGTTTTTTGATTAGTTTTGGGACTGTAATTTTAAGGAATATACAACTTGTTAGTTCTGTGATATAATTATTTTGGGTTTTACCCCCTATTGGAGAACTGTTAGGAATATTTGTATTCTGTACATGTTGGGTCAGTCTCCTTGTTGATATTAATGGAACCCAATGGTTTTGACTAACAAATAATTCATATTTGTACTTCCTTGAATCTCATCGTTGTTACCATTTGAGTTGGAGTATAATAGAACTCACCTCGATCCTGAAATTAAATCATCTTGAGCTTCGGTTATGGTTGTGTATTTTTCATATTTTTTATAACCCACTCAAGGAATGTGGTTTCCTTGGAAGATATCCTTTTGATCTAGGAAATTTTGTTGGGATTTACAACTGTTGATGATCTTTCTATGTTCTCCTTATTGGATGACTGTAAACACTTCTTTGGCGATTAGTTCTTGAACTTTGATTGTTATTTGTTTAGAGATGGTTGCTAAGTATTCTTAGAGCTGAAACCCATTCTGGGTTACCCTGCGAAATGAGGAACCATTGGTGGTTTGTTTTGAGTTTTATTTCGATTGAAATGAAAATTTTAGTATTGAATGGGTGATCTAAAAAAATTACGACTTCTTCCTGTGAGGGAAGTATTGATCATCCTAGTATTTCTCTTTAAGGTATTTTCCAACTTTTAAGTTTTGGGGTAATTGGAAATAGGTGGGTTCTTATCAACATTCACTCCTTGTTTGTAGTTTATATTGTTTTTAACTTTTAGGTATCACGACATCTTTTGGCCAGGATACTGTAGAATCTAGAGCATGACTTCCTTGGGATGGTTAGTGCTTTGTGTTATCTATTATTTGTTGTTTCATTCATTTTTATTTGTATCGTTTTGAAGGATGAGTTCCATTAATCGGGTAAGATTGTGATATTTTGTTAAGTTCATAATGAACCGAATGTCTTGACATTCTTTATATATTATTCTTTTAATAATATATAAGGGATTGCTTGTGTATCCAAATTTGTAATATTAAATTCTATTTGAGTTGGATTGAAGACCTTTATGAGACCTTTCTGATGAAAATGATTCTAGAAATCTTGATTAATTGTTTTGCATTGATCACTTAGGATCCAAATCTGAAGAGAGTTTAGGTTTACAGGAAGCCTTGCAATGAATAATGATGAACTTGTTTTGATCCTTAGTTGGATAAACCTTCCTTACCTGGAATGCTAAGTCTTATTCTTTGTCAAATAATGTTAGACTATGTGCTGAGCCTAATTGTAGACATGACTGTTTGATGAAATGCATTTAGATTTTTGGTGGTCCTTTTTAGTTCTAATAATATGTTAACCTTTAATATAAAAAAAATTACTTATTATCGAAAGGTAGCTTTGCATATCTTGTGCTTATCCTTCTTGAAAAGTCAGAATAGGTTGAGTTTAGGAAGTTGATTTGGAACTTGACTAGAAGGTAAGATTTAGATTTGGAAATATGGATTTTGTCCTTCTTTATTACTGTTGTTTTAATTTCTAGCATGATGTAATAAGTTCATAAAGATGTGGAGTTAGGATTAACTATGTTGATTTAACTAGTCCTTTCTTTTACATTACTTATTGAATCTTTAATCTCTCTCCTTATTGGTTTGTAATCTTTTATGAAGAAATATTTCTATTTATCTTGTTGTGTTTTTGGAACTATTTGATAAACAATAGGGTTTTCTTTATGAAATATTAGATAAAAGTACAATGTTTTAAGGTTATATATAGTGTTTACCATGCTCATTTCAAATGAACTGACTCATGCTAACAATTTTGCAGATGGATTTCGTAAAATATGAAAGGAGAAAGACATATAGAAAGTTACATCTATTTTAGTAAATAAATTATCTCTAAATTTTATGATTATATAACGACATTACCGAGATGTACTTTTGTTAAGAAAGGAGGATGTAATAAAAATAGTTTTAATATTGTTGTTATGAAACTTTGTAATCTTTGAGATAATTTTGTAATCAGTGAATGGATCACTCCCTTTTTATAATAAATGTCTTGATGGTTGTTGATTTCAACCTTATTGTGATATCTTCATTGGCATAAATTGGGATGTATTATTATTATGAAATATATTTAAGGAAGGGGAAGTTTATATATTTAGGTGCTATATGACTGAGAAACTTAAGAGTTTTCATGTTTATAAAATTATGAGTTTGGGGTTTTGAAATATTGGTTGGTTTATTTTCATATAAAAGAGATGCAACAAATAGTTGATACTATTAAATAGATCCTTAAACAATATAAAGGAATTATGATTGATTTATATAGATATATATGTATGAATTCTTGATTGTATTTAGAACATATCTAATCTGTTTTCATAAATGGACATTAGACCTTGATATAGGAAAAAGGATATTTTCCTTGAAATCAGTCACTGAGACTTAACTGAAGATCTTGTTAAAGTGTTAAGAATATATCAAGAGAATGGTTGACTGTGTTTTTCCTTAGGTAGATTTCTTTAATCAAGATATGGAATTCTTAAAAAGGAATCAAATAAGATTTAGAATTCATCTTCATAAAGTCTGAAATAAGGGTTTTTAATAAACTTGTTTAAGCTAAGGATGAAATAAGAGATGATCTAATGAGCACACTTTCATAACATTAAGATCAATCACGTCGTTATATGATACAAGTTGTTTCGTTTGAAAGACAAACCTTAAGCATGTAATTAAATGGTTAGGAAGCATATTTTACCTACATACCTACCTCACATGTAATTTCTACTTGTAACCTTATAGTTTAAATGATGCTTAGTAGAATCATAGAGCATTGCTATAATTAATCTTTAAGACAATAATTAAATGGGTTTAATAAACTTGTAATCTTAAGTATGTTAGTCCATTTGAGGAAGTGCAGTTGGATGTTGGTACACATCAACTGTATCATAATAGCATCATAATGACAGGATTCATTATGAGGATACTAGGATGCAGTTGCTATGTCTCAACACTCCACTTACTTGTTTTAACTTGATTGACATAAGTGTAAGACTGGATCATGGTTCTACCCTATAAAGAGATAGGAACATGATCTAGTGTCAAGGTCAACTCATGTTGACTTAGGATAACTAGACACACCCAATCAACATAATTTGATTGAGTATGTCTATGTATCCTTAGTCACCATGAGTAGTCTTCCACACTAGTACAAGGTGCTAACCTTGTCTAGTGTGAAATATTGAATTAGATTGTACTAACAGGAGTCAGGAAAGACCATTCTAGATAACAAAACAAGTGTGGTGAGGGACATATTCTTTTTCAGAAGTATGTATTCTAGGGATGTAAACATGATAAAAATGTTTAGAAACTTTGGCCAAAGTATTGTAAGATGCTGGTTGCGTTGTCCTATTCACATAGTCTAAAATGTAGAATTTTAGATGAATATCTGTAATAGATATTCAGATAGGACTCTTTGAAAGTACACTTGGGTCCTCTAAAAAGGTAAAAGAAACCAAACATATGTAGTATACACATTATTGAGTAACATGAGAGATTAGTCTAATACCGATTCTTGAAATGAGAGATTGGTGTTCCACCAAGTCATTTACAGTTGCATATGGTTTTTTTGTTATGAGATGGATTGGTATTGGAATGTGTGTTCTAAATTATGTTAATTTAGAACAGGGAACATTACGTAAGATAAAAATATCCCTTGTTTCTATGGTCTAAAAATGGGAATGTTACATGGGTTGTCAGTCATTTAATTATTCTGAGACTGACAACTATGAAATGAGAGCCAATAGAAAATATCCATGTGTTTTGAATTGTCAGAACTTTTCATACTTTCCTTAGCACATCACATTTTTCAGACCTATTAAATGAGAACCAATGTAATGGATCCATGTGTCTTCAGGCTTCACATTTGTCAGATCTTGATGGTTTCGCATCATAACCTGCTACCTTTAGGGACTTAGAAAAATTTTAGCTTTTAAATCACTACCACGTAACCCCCTTAACCTTTCTAACTTTCCTAGATCTGATGAAATATGAACTATGTCTTATTCCATGGACTTGGAGTCTGGATTAGCTTATCTCCTTAGGAATGTTTGGAATACCAACATGTATCCCACTCTTGGTCATTGATCTATCACCACATGACCTTGCTGATGATGATGTTGACTTTGATGGGAAAATGAACGTCAGATGTCTTTTATAAGAAAATTTCCAATATTTTAAATTGTATTCCCATGGTTTTTTAGGTACCAATAATCAAAGCATTTTAGAAAGGGAATTTAATGGCTATTTGAACATCACAAACCTAGAAAAATGGCTAATTTCATTTTTTGCAAGTTATTCCAAATTAACTCGGGGGTTAAATTTGGGATAACAGTTTTGGTGACCCACATGGGTAATTTTCCTATTAAATTTGACCAGTAGCCTTATGCATCAATTAGTCATAGAGTCCAGCTCAATTTTTTAAAAAATGATCAAAAACATTAAAATCCTTACCTCAAGCCTGTTATGAAGTTAACATGAACTAAAAATACCTGGACTTGATCTGTGGAGCTTTAAATGATCCAAGAAACTATTCTAGCTATCTGATTTCACCATGGACACTTCTCTGTCTGATCTGGGACCATCCTGAAGCCCAAATTAACCATCTCAATGTAAGAATTTTTTGAATTTGATTTTATGAGAGTGGAAAATTGTTCCAAACCTGATACTTTACCCTCTTCCTCTGCAACTACATATGATTTATTCGGGCTGACATATACAATTTGAAAGTTGCCCCAAATTACATTTGTCCCTACAGTACCTGTAAAAATTTCTCTAAATTGAAACATGATACCACAATAAGGCACTTCTTTTTCCTCAAATAGACCAAAAGTACCAAAAAAAATGTGTTGCACACACTTAGAGGAATTAGAATGTTGATCTAATATGTACAAGAGGAAAAAAGACAACTAATGGGAATGTTTAAGGTAAATCCAATTGATTAGGATTGATAACACATTTCCATCAAGATCAGACAATTCAAAATATTTGGCTTCCTTGTAAGCACTGATAATATATGATCCACTCCAAATTGCATTAAATTTGGAGTGTCTCCTTGGTTTAGCTATGTTAGCATCCCATTTCAAGACCAAATAACCAACTTTAAACATTTGAAACTTCAATTTTTTATCAAACCATTACTTAGTTGACTTTTGATGCTTTTCTAATTTGATCATGACAACATTCCTTAGTTCTTCAAGTTCTACCAATTCTTCCATTATTATTTCTCTTTGATTTGCCCCTTCAAATTCCAGCTGTTGGGCCACTTCAAGTGAAGGAAAATCTAGTGACGAAGGATCTGGATTATTTACCATAAACAAGCTTGTAAGGGGAAGTGCCAATTGTATTCTTCATTGTTATCCTACCATCCAAGAGAGAATTTCTCACCTTTGTGTGCCATTGTCTCTGATTGATGTCCATGGTTATCTTTGTGATTATAATCAAGTTATTATTAGTGGATTCTGCCAAGCCATTACCTTGAGGGTAAGAGTTGGAAGAAGTCTTCAAATAAATACCAAGTTCTAGAGCCCAACCAGAAATTTTAGGCCGTAAGAAATCTTATCCATTTTCATTTATGATAGTTTGAAGAATGCCAAACCTTGTTACAATATCTTCAAGAAAGTACAAGATGACTAATTTAGTGGCTTCCTTCAATGACGCACATCTTCTGTCCACCTCATAAAGTAGTCTTTGGCTGTTAATACCCATTTGTGACCAACAATTAATGAAGGTTTAATCATGCCAATGAAATCAAGGCCCCATTGGGAAAATGTCTAGTCTTCTTGAATTGGATGGAGTGGAAGGGCATCCAACCTTTTCTTACTAGTAAAGAAAGTAAATTCCTTACATTTTATGACCCATTTGTGAGCATATGCAAACAATGTGGGCCAAAAGTAACCTCATTTTATGATCTTCATTGATGTGGCCTTGGCTAAGAAATGTCTAGCTGAGAAACCATCATGGAACTGAACCAAAATTTTATTACAATTCTCACCTTCAATGCACATGAGCAAGACTTTGTCAATGTTTCTTTTGAATAAAAATCCATAAATCAATGCATATGGAATGGACTGCAACCTAAGATGTCTTTTTTTTTCTTTGTTCAATCTATAAAGATAAGAACTAGTAGACAAAAAGGTATCCATATCACCAATCAAACTCTGATTATTGACTGCATATCCTTCATCTTATTGAATTTTAACATTATATGGAACTTCTTCATTCATGAAGGAGACTTCTTGATCATTTTGAGCATCTAAAGCAAGCTACTCACATAGTCCTTGACCCCTCACTAGTTTTGTCACCTTGATAGTCACATCATAATCCATTATTTTAGTTACCCATCTAGATATTTTCTCACCGATATCTACTCCCATAATGAAGTCTCTCACACTAGAATGTGAGACCAAAACTTTGATATGACTAGTGGAGATCATACTTTTAAATTTATTTAGATCCCTCGTGATGGAAAAAACCTATTTCTCAATGTGAATATACTTGAGCTCATATTCCTTCAACGTTTGACTAAAAAAGGCCACAAGTTGGTCCATTCCTTGATTATTTTGTAGAGTCAAAACAACAACAATACTGGATTCAACTCCATAAGCATATAAAATTAAAATCCTTGGCATAGTCATGGTTAATAAGTGTAGGAGCTTGAGCAATGTTTTGTTTGATCTTAGCAAATCTCTCCTTCCCTTCTTCTATCTGTTTGAAAGTTGAATCCTCCTTAAGCATGAGAGTAATAGGTCTAACTAACTCTGCAAAATTAGGAATGAATATGCTAAGAAATTTAATCTTTTCCAATAATGATTGCAAGGACTTATTGTTAGAGAGAGAGAGAGCGAGTGAGAGATATTATTTATAGATCAATGAAAATGCCCTCCTTAGAACCCCAAAATATTTCCCCCAAGGATTAAAAAATTACATTTCTCAGGATTAACAGACACACCAAATTACCTGCAATCTCTCAAATACTTTCTCCAGATGGTTTATATGATCCTTAATTTTCTTTGATAAAATGGCAACGTCATCAAGATAAACAAGGATAAATTCATTAACATACCCTTGAAGGAAATGTCTATTTCCCTTTGGAATGTGGCACCTGCATTTGATAAACCAAAGGGACTTTTCTGATATGCATATGTTTCCCATTTGGTTGCAAATGCAATCTTGTATTGATCTTCCTCCTTAAATTTGATCTGATTAAAACCTAAATAGCTAAAACATAGTTAACCTTTCAGCTCTAACTAATATCCATAGAATCTGATCCATGAAGGTAAAGGATAATTATCCTTTAAGGAAGCTTTGTTCAAATCACTTAAATTAATGCAAAGTATGGTTTCCCCATTCTTCTTTATGAATGGAACAATATTTTCCACCCAAGTGAGTATTTGATAGAACATATATTTTCCAATGAATTTGAAGGAATGATAACCAGATAAAAAGCTAGAACACATATGCTAATCAAACACCACAATCTATAAGGAAAGCAATTCATTTTACATACCTTTGCAAATAAATGAAAGCAATTCATGGATAACTCCCTGCAATCATTACAAATGGGCTTGCTAAATAGAAGAATAACAATGGAACCAATCAAGGTTGTAGATCAAGCCATTGGAAATAACTGTCATCAAAGAACTAGGACCATAGATTTAGGAGAAACTAGACATTTGTCAATACCATAATCAAGGAAAGAACTAGAATACCATAGATCAAGGAAAGAACTATACAAATAGATAATATGATCCTAATTTCCACCACATAAGTCTATAAATACATTAAAGGTAAATAAAGTCCTAGTTGACATGGAAGGTAAATACAAATAGAATTTGGATAACTCCCTCCTCATAGGGGCTTTATCCTAAGAATATTGGATTTAGAAGGAAATATGAAATCATTTATGATTTCCCCCATTCTTCTTTCTGAAACAAGATATTCCACCCAGGTAGAATATTTGATAGGAAATATTATTTTTACTTCAATGAGATAGCTCCCTCCTCATGAGGGGCTTTATCCTAGGATTAAATGGCCTTTGTTTTTGTCTAATTGGATTTACACTAGGATAAAGATCAATAGAGTGTTGGACAATGTTTGGATTAAACCCTTTTAGATCCTCATAATCCCATGAAAATAGATCACAACATTTTTGGCACAAAAAAATAAAGTCTTTTTTCTCATTTTAATCACATACCTTTCCAAGCAGGAGTTCCTTACCATGTGCAATAGTGACTGATTGAAAATCTTCTTTCCTTGGTGTTATATTATTTTATTTTCCTTTCAATTCATCATCAAAAATAAAAATATGCTCCAAAGTGACTAATGCTTTTGGAAAATTGTTTGTATTTAGCTGAATAATTTGATTACCATAAATATTATGCAAAATAGATTGCATATTCGAAGAAAACTCAACCTCATTTTGGATAAATTGAAAAATATGCTCATCACTATCAAATACTTGCTAGTTGACCTTGTTTGGTAGAGGAAAATGGATAAGTATTTGAAGTATGTAGAGGTTCACGTGCACATGAAAGGGTTAAAAAAGAAACATGTGGAAGGATATACCTGATGACCACATTGGAAGGACAAGGTTTTGCACATGGAATACAGAAGGAGATGCACATGAGAACTACAATATGAAGGTAGAGGACTTAGTGAGTTTTTAGGTATGTGGAGATAAATATAGAATTGGAGTACATGACACACAAGGAGTTTTGGGCAATCAACAAGAGTCTATTTTTAGGAAAGAACTTATAGTTCAAATAGGCGCATTGAGATTATAATAGGCAAAACTAGGAGTTAACTATAGATTATTTATTAATAGGCGGTATTTGCATGCTTCTATAGATATCTTAAAGAAATGCATGGCTATTCTTAGCATGCATCCTATTTTAAGAGTGCATGGGTGGTGAAGGGAAATTTCCCCCACCCATATATATGTATTGATTTGCATGGTTTAGACAATGAATGATTTGTAAGGTTATGTTGTTGGTTCATGAGCACGGCTGACTTATGGCAGTCATATGTATGTATTCAGCTATCGTGGATTAATATAATGGATCATTGTGGTTGGATATTGATTTTTGATGTCTTTATTATTGGTAACTATATGGTGAATATGATCTTAGTGGTTATGTGAATTGTATGTTTACTTATTTATATGTGTTTCCAAATTGAGCTCATGGATCTAGTTGTTATGGTTATGGAATATATGTTCATGCATGCTAACTCCTTGAAAAATCTAACATAAAATAGGGACGTGATACCTTCATGCGCTTTAGTTGAGCACTCAGATCTATTTGAGTGATGTGCTAGCACATATAGGGTTTGATCAATAAATAACAGACTACATCTTGATTCCGTTATCGAGACCTCTTTTCTAAGCTATTGTGAGGATGTTTCACACTGATGGTATATCGGTTGACTCTTGCAACCATTAAAGATTGGGTTATTGATTGGAAATGATCAGTTTTCTTGAATATATGGTTCTGGAGGTGATTTCAATGCATGCAAGTGGGTTGAGGAACACGTTTATCATGAGATTTATGAGTTGTTCTTTTGTTGCTTCCCTATAGAATTATACAAATGGTTGTTTATGTATGCATCGATGAGGAACTGGTATTACACAATGCATGAAGAATACCAAGGCCTTGTTTGAAGTAGATGAACCTTAGATGTGTGTTGTAGATCATTGGTGGGATGGTGTTGTGAATACTTAAACTTTAAAGTATGTTGTTCCCATGTATTATTTCCTAGAATTGGTAGAGTTTGAGTTTCTGCGTGAGCCTAGAGGATCTTACCTTCACGTTATTTTTTTAGCAATTAAGATCTTGATGGTAATGTTGAATTTAGAGTTCCTCCCTATGGCTAGTTAAACTCACCACCACGTGTGGGGGTAGGAGCATGTGTGGTGAAAGATGGCACACCTTGCAGAAAAAAGGTAGAGAGAAGAAATGTGGATTAATTATAATGAAGTGCGAGAGAGGGAATTAGCGAAGTATTGTGATATTGAGGAGAGAATGGTGTTGCTGAGAGAGATGACTCGCAAAGGATTTGTAGCTCACATGGAAGATGTGGAGCCGAAGCATTTGGTTATCCCCCATTTAGGTAACCATGGAAGAGAAACCCTCTTGGCTTCATATGAGAGTGTGTTAGAAGAAAGCATAAGGATTGTGGGCACACATCTGATCCTACTTGGTGACCTTACCCTTGCGATTGGTGTTCTAGTTCCTGAAACAATTATTGATAAGTAAGCTAGTGTTGGTGATAGAGTAGTGACAAGTAGATTTCATTTTAAATTGAGTACATGAGTTAATTATATAGAAAATTTATTTATGGTAGTGAAGAAGTCATCTTTGTTATTTGGGGATCCAGTTGGAGGTATACTCTCTGGCACGTCATCTAGATAGTGTGTGGGTGGGTAGAATCTTTGTGCCATGTCTGGAAGTAATACCACTACACAAACTATGGGATTCCAATTTAGTACAACTTTTGGAACTTAATGAAGTAAATCCACTGGCCCATTTCCCACTATAGGAGGTAGATTGGAAGGTTCAAGATCAAGTGGATGTGGTGTTTCTAGAGATGGAGGAAACACTAAAGGTAATTCAGGTTCTGGATCTGGTGGACATGGTATGCACAAACCCTAGTAGGTTATCTATGAAATGTCATTTTTCCTTCCAAAATATTGAGGCATTTAAGATGCAGTAGAGCATGTGCACATGTGTAAAATTCTATGGTGCAGTAAAGGGATTATAACTCCTGAATAGAAGGCAAGCAATTCTGTGACAAATTTGCAAGGGCGCACGCATAGTTGGTATAGGAAGAATGATCCAAAATAGATTGCTATGGATTACAACATGTTTTGTGATGCTTTCTTGGTAGATTTCCATATCCTCAAGTTTGAGTAGAAAATTGTCAGCGTGTTGAAAGATATCAAGTGGGGCATGAATGATAGCATGAGGGAGTATGATGCACATTTTAATTTTTTTTTCATCTAAGTTTTCCTATGATATACACCCTATCTAGTATGCATAGTGGTTTGTTGGTGGTTTGATAACATCTTTTAGAAGGGAGCTCTCTCATAATAATTTTACAAATCTGTGTGAGGATTTGGAGGTAGTTATGTGCACTGAAGTAGTAGGAAGCATAGACATTGGACTTAGCCCATTTCTGAAGCACAAATTGCATCCATTGGAAAATAGTTAGAAAAACTATCATCCCATTCATCTCATGAGATGCATATTGGGATTTGGTGTACATATTATGAGGTGGAAGGAAATACTAAGGATATTTGTCCTCAAAAGTCAGTGCACGCCATGTTATTGGATTGTGAAATATGTCATTTGGACTATGATGTGAGTAGATGCCCCCTCTTGTAATGTGAGGTCCATAATAATGTATCCATGTACTGCAAGATTTGTAAGTCTCATACTCATGACACTGTTAAGTATAGAATAATTGATCATATTCAAGAGGCTATTGAGATTGGTGTGTGCCAGACTAGTGTAGAAAGTGGATCTCAGGATCAGGGAGAGCAAGATATAGAAGGGCACAATAATGGTGATAAATAGAATAGGGATTCTGTGAAGGATATAGAGGTTGATGTCATGCTGGTGGAAGAGGAGTATTTCCTAGAGGTACTTTTTTTATGTGTGGATCACCTAATCATTATCAACATGAATTCCCTTAGAATATTACTTGCTCATAGTGCAGGAAACAACAAAAATTTGAAGAATGTCCTAATTTTTATGAGCACATGAGTAATCAACATAATGAAGACAAGGGTATGGCTATGATGAAAATACAATGCACCAATGAAGGTCAATGGATACCAAACGTGGGACTAGATTCAAAGTTACATACCTTGTTATTCACTACCTGTGTTGAGGTAACACACATGCATGAGGCCTTGAAGAGCAAGCTTGTAATAAACAAGAAAGAAGTGATCAATGCAAAGTACCCTAATGTTGAACATCAAAAAGAAGTCTATCTAGAGACCATGAACATTATCAGGAATTTATAAGGAGAGATTCAAGCCTTGAAAAAATAGGCACATGTGATGGATAGATAAAAAAAGTTTGACCTTCCATAGAAAGACATATGATTTAAAAGAAGTGTGTTCGAATGTTGTGACAGGAGAACATCATCCCCTTGTTAGGAGAATGGTTGAGAGAAAAGGTATTGTGTATAGGATAAAAGTGCAAGAGGTAGATCTTTCATACAAATATTCCTCCCCATAATCATGAGTATGTTAAATAAATTACACTGAATGTGGTCATAAATGGATGGCTCTTGAGTAATATTTTGATAGTTACAAGCGTAAAAATTAAGCTACTCATGTTGGATGCTTGGGATCATATGGGAAGACCACCATTGCAACCTTCTACAAATGTGTTATACATGACAAATAGAACTAGGGATAATCCTATTATAGTGTTCAAGGATGCTACTTTCATCATTCAATGGGCCAATTTTACTGGGGACTTTGAGGTATTGGAGCTTGTGGAGGAAGATAGTTTCCTAGCATTGCTTGGGTTCCCTTGGTGTTAAACAAATAGTGTAGATCCACATTTTAACAAGGGGTACATTAACTTTAAGGATAAATAAGAGCATGTCATTATACCATTGGAAGATGCAAAGGATAGTGCTTATGTTGAGCCCTTGATTGAATAATACTTGAATAAAATTTACACGTGCACAGTCAGAGATTCTGAAGTAAATGAGCCATCTAGGGAAGGAGTGATATAGTAGGATGATGTTGATTCAGTTAGTGACACCACCAGTGTTACTTGTGATAACTAGGCACATGGAACATATGAAGTGGTAGGAGGGGAGATCACGAATAATGTAACTCGCGTAGTTAGGCCACATGTTGTTCAACATTTGGGTCATAGCTAGGTACCTCTGTATACTGTGAAGGGAACCCTGATGTATTATTGTACACCATAGAAGCCCAGTGGAGGGATAAAGGAGATAAAATGAATATGCTTTTATTTATTTTGTATAATACTACAACGCGTGGGTGGGTTACACACAAAGATAACCTTCTAGAGTGGTGGGAAGTGAGAATCACCTTCTTTAGTAGGTTTTCTAGGAATAATGTACCCTCACAAATATGTGAATTTCAAGGGAATGATTATGCTTTGCATCACATTTATAAGTGTGAGGGACTCTGTACCGAGGGGCAAGAAGCCATTCCACCATCACTCTAGGTACATAAGTTCTTTGCTACCTTAGGAAATTGTGCATGCATGGTATGTGCATGCTGAGTTAACAAGAGTAACAACAAATTGGCAAGAGATGACCTAAGGTATGATTCATAATTTTGATTATTTTTCAACTAAGCCCCATGTCAATAAATCACTGCATATTTTAAAGCACCTTACCATGGGAGACACTGTGAAGACTTAAGAACTATTTCTAAATATGTTTGGGAGATTGGACCTAGAGGCATGCCTTGACCTTGAAGAGAGTGAAGAAGAAGAAATGGTTTGTTGCTGGGAAGAAAAAGAAAAGCGTAAGTTGTTATGCGTAACATATGGTGAATATGATGAGGATAATAATCTAGATATAAATCACACTAAGGGTACATTTGAGGTGATGGATACAGCCTATGCAAAGGCGAACACATATCATGAACATATGAAAATGAAGAAAGTTAAAATTGAGATAAATGCGAAGCCCAAGGAGGCCATCATTAGTGACTATTGGTTGGAGCAAGAGTTTTCTAATATTATTGAGCTCCTGCATGACTTAAAGGATTTGTTTCCAATAGGATATCATGAATTAAAGGGAGTACACCCTTCTTTAGGGGAGATGTGAATCAAACTTAAATAAGGAACGTGCCTGATTAGGAAGAGGCCTTATAGGATGAATCCTAATCTGTGTGTTAAAGTGAAAAAAAAATTGATAAAATTTTGAAGTCTGGTATCAATGAACCTATTGAGGAGAAAAAGTGTGTAAGTCTGATGGTCATCATCATAAAGAAATATAGGAGGATAATTATCTATATATATTATAGGGAGTTGAATGCTTCGTGTGTAATTGATCCTTTACCCACACGTTTTACAGAAGAGATACTTAAAGGATTTGTTGGGCGTGAGATTTATACCTTTATAGATGAGTTATCTGGTTATCATCAGGTGCGTATTACTAAGGAAGATCAGGAAACTACCATTTTCACCATAGATTGGGGAATTTTTACATACATTGTGATGCCTTTTGGGTTAAAAATTTGGCAAGAGATGACCTAAGGTATGATTCATAATTTTGATTATTTTTCAACTAAGCCCCATGTCAATAAATCACTGCATATTTTAAAGCACCTTACCATGGGAGACACTGTGAAGACTTAAGAACTCTTTCTAAATATGTTTGGGAGATTGGACCTAGAGGCATGCCTTGACCTTGAAGAGAGTGAAGAAGAAGAAATGGTTTGTTGCTGGGAAGAAAAAGAAAAGCGTAAGTTGTTATGCGTAACATATGGTGAATATGATGAGGATAATAATCTAGATATAAATCACACTAAGGGTACATTTTAGGTGATGGATACAGCCTATGCAAAGGCGAACACATATCATGAACATATGAAAATGAAGAAAGTTAAAATTGAGACAAATGTGAAGCCCAAGGAGGCCATCATTGGTGACTATTGGTTGGAGCAAGAGTTTTCTAAGATTATTGAGCTCTTGCATGACTTAAAGGATATGTTTCCAATAGGATATCATGAATTAAAGGGAGTACACCCTTCTTTAGGGGAGATGTGAATCAAACTTAAATAATGAAGGTGCATGATTAGGAAGAGGCCTTATAGGATGAATCCTAATCTGTGCGTTAAAGTGAAAGAAGAAATTGATAAAATGTTGAAGTCTGGTATCATTGAACCTATTAAGGAGCCTGAATGGGTAAGTCCAATGGTCATCATCATAAAGAAATATAGGAGGATAATTATCTATATATATTATATGGAGTTGAATGCTTCATGTGTAATTGTTCCTTTACCCACACGTTTTACAGAAGAGATACTTAAAGGAGTTATTGGGGTGTGAGATTGATTCCTTTATAGATGAGTTATCTGGTTATCATCAGGTGCATATTACTAAGGAAGATCAGGAAACTACCATTTTCACCACAGATTGGGGAATTTTTACATACATCGTGATGCCTTTTGAGTTAAAAAATACACCTGTAGTGTTTTCAAACATCATGGTACAAGCCTTTTAAGACTTCATTCACAAGTTTTTGCAAGTTTATTTGGATGATTGGATAGTATATGGTTTGGTGAAGGACCACTGTGAAAAATTGAGACTTATGTTTGAAAGGTGCAGATAATTGAGCATCTCGTTGAACATTAAAAAGTTCGTCTTTTCAACACCTTTTGACACTTTTCTGGGGTATATCATCTATGGATAAAGATTGTTAGTAGATCCAGTGAAGGTTGTTATGATCTTGGGCTTGGAAAAACCAAACAATCAGAGTGAAGTGCATAGATTCCTTTGACATACATGGTATTACAGGAAGTTCATTAAGGCTATGCAAAGATTGCTTCACCCCTGGAGGAACTATTGAAGGATAATGAAAAGTTTTATTGGTATGAAGTGCAACAGTTGACATTTAAAACCCTGAAGGAAAGGTTAACCACTACACCTATTTTGTGCTTTCCTTTATGGGACAGATCATTTCATATTCACATGGATGCTTCTAGGATGGCAATTGGTGCGATACTAGCCCAACCAAGTGAGGGAATAGTGGACCACCCCATTTTTTTGTGAGAAGGAATTTGACACCATCTGAACATAATTATACAACTACTAAACGTGAGGCTTTATCTATGATTTACACGCTGCACAAGTTCAGAAAATACTCGTTGGTTGCACAATTTACACGTTTCAGAAGTTCATGAAATACTTTTTGGTTACACTTTTCATATTCTTTACAGATCACATGGTGCTTAAGTATTTGGTCAAAAAGCCTATTTTGCAAGGGTCCATATGAAAGTGCATCATATTATTTCAATAATTTTAGTTAGCAGTTGTGGGAAAACCAAGAAAAATAAAATTGTGACCTGACCATCTGTCAAGGATCAATTCTAGTGAGGATGCGCAAAGCATTAATGATGTAATTCCATATGCACAATTTTTTAGATTGTATCATACACCCACTGAACTTGAGAACATTGCAGTATTATTGTGCACTGGCCAAGTGCTTGAGGGGATGAATAATTTGGAAAATAAGTAACTTGCAATACACATGGCTCCCTATCAGTTGATAGGTAGATACTTCTATAAACTTGGTTAGGATGAGGTTTTACGTCAGTGTGTTTTGGAACATGAGCACAAGGGGATAATGGTAGAATCTCATGGTGGGATTGCAGGTGGACATTATGGTGGAGATTCCACTACGTGTAATATTTTTGATGGCTCGATTATGGTGGGAGACTCTCTATAATGATGTTAAAGAATATGTTAGAGCATGTGACCATTGTCAGCTCGTTGGGAAGCCAGGAACAAGAGATGAGATGCCTTTGAGGCCTATTATAAGTGCTAAACAGTTTTAAAAATGGGAAATTGACTTTGTAGGTCCTATTTCCCCACCCGCGTGTAGGAATAACAAGCACTACATTAAAACTTCTGCATAGTAGATAACAAGGAGGGTGGAAGAAGTGCCTACAAAGAATTGAACTACAACTACAACAATGAGATTCTTATTAGAGAACATCATCAACCATTATGGATGTTAGTTGATTCTTACAAGTGATAGGGGCAGACACTTTTTAATGAGACCATTAGGATTTTATTGGTAGAATTCATGGTGATGCACCACAAGACAATAATCTATCACCCACATGCTAATGGAACTGCTGAAGCGTTCAATAAGAAATTAGGCCATACATTAACAAATATTTGTTATGTTGGACGAAATGATTAGGATGACAAGGTCTTTGTTGTAATCTGGGCACATAGAACTACCTATAACAGGTTAAATAAGGAAACACCCTTCTAGTTTTTGTTTGGCACTAAGGCTATGTTTCCTGTTGATTTTATGTTGCCTTCACTGTGTTATTGCGTGCACAGGAGGCCTAAATGATGAAAAATATCTCCTTCCCTTCTCCTATCTATTTGAAAGTTGAATCCTCCTTAAGCATGAGAGTAATAGGTCTGACTAACTCTGTAAAATTAGGAATGAATATGATAATAAATTTAATATTTTCCAATAATGATTGCAAGGACTTATTTTTAGAGAGAGAGAGAGAGAGAGAGAGAGAGATTATTTATAGATCAATGAAAATTCCCTCCTTAGAACCCCAAAACGTTTCCCCCAAGGACTGCAAAATTACATTTCTTGGGATTTATAGACACACCAAATTACCAGCATCTCTTAAATACTTTCTCAAGATGGTTTATATGATCCTTACTTTTCTATGATAAAATGGCAACGTCATCAAGATAAATAAGGATAAATTCATTAATATACCCTTGAAGGAAATGTCTATTTCCCTTTAGAATGTGCCACTTGCATTTGATAAACTAAAGGGACTTTTCTTATATGCATATGTTTCCCATTTGGTTGCAAATGCAAACTTGTGTTGATCTTCCTCCTTAAATTTGATCTGATTAAAACCTGAATAGATAAAACATAGTAAACCTTTCAGCTCCAAAAAATATCTATAGAATCTGATCCATGAAGATAAAGGATAATTATCCTTTAGGGAAGCTTTGTTCAAATCACTGAAATCAATGCAAAGTATGGTTTCCCCATTCTTCTTTCTGAATGGAACAATATTTTCCACCCAAGTAGATGTATTTGATAGGAAATAATATTTTTACTTCAATGAATTTGGATAACTCCCTCCTCATGAGGGGCTTTAGGCAAGGATAACCTCCTCATGAGGGGCTTTATTTTAATATTAAATGTCATTTGTTTTTGTTTGATTGGATTTAGGGAAGCTTTGTTCAAATCACTGAAATCAATGCAAATAATGATTTCCCCATTCTTCTTTCTGACTGGAACAAGATTTTCCACCCAGGTAGAATATTTGATAGGAAATATTATTTTTACTTCAATGAATTTGGATAGCTCCCTCCTCATGAGGGGCTTTATCCTAGGATTAAATGGCCTTTGTTTTTGTCTAATTGGATTTACACTAGGATAAAGATCAATAGAGTGTTGGACAATGTTTGGATTAAACCCTTTTAGATCCTCATAATTCCATGAAAATAGATCACAAAATTTTTGGCAGAAAAAAAAAAATCTTTTTTCTCATTTTAATCACATACCTTTCCAAGCAGGAGTTCCTTACCATGTGTAATAGTGACTGATTGAAAATCTTCTTTCCTTGGTGTTATATTATTTTATTTTCCTTTGAATTCGTCATCAAAAATAAAAATATGCTCCAAAGTGACTAATCCTTTTGGAAAATTGTTTGTATTTAGCTGAATAATTTGATCACCATAAATATTATGCAAATCAGATTACATATTCGAAGAAAACTCAACCTCATTTTGGATAAATTGAAAAATATGCTCATCACTATCAAATACTTGCCATTTTACCTTGTTTGGTAGAGGAAAATGGATGAGTATTTGAAGTATGTAGAGGTTCATGTGCGCATGAAAGGGTTAAAAAAGAAACATGTGGAAGGATATACCTGATGAACGCATTGGAAGGACAAGGTTTTGCACGTGGAATACAGAAGGAGACGCACATGAGAACTACAATATGAAGGTAGAGGACTTAGTGAGTTTTTGGTATGTGGAGATAAATATAGAATTGGAGTATGTGAAACACAAGAAGGTTTGGGCAATCAGGAAGAGTCTATTTTTAGGAAAGAACTTATAGTTCAAATAGGCACATGGAGATTATAATAGGATCAAAAACTAGAAGTTAACTATAGATGATTTATTAATGTGTGGTATTTGCATGCTTCTATAGATATCTTAAAGCAATGCATGGCTATTATTAGCATGAATCCTATTTTAAGAGTGCATGGGTAGTGAAGCAAAATTTCCCCACCCATATATATGTATATATTTGCATGGTTTAGACAATGAATGATTTGTAAGGTTATGTTGTTGGTTCATGAGCACGGCTGACTTATGGAAGTCATATGTATGTATTTAGCTATCGTGGATTAATATAATGGATCATTGTGGTTAGATATTGATTTTTGATGTCTTTATTACTAGTAACTATATGGTGAATATGATCTTAGTGGTTATGTGAACTGATGTTTACTTATTTATATGTGTTTCTAAATTGAGCTCATGGATCTAGTTGTTATGGTTATGGAATATAAGTTCATGCATGCTAACTCCTTGAAAAATATAACATAAAATAGGGACGTGATACCTTCATGTGCTTCAGTTGAGCACTCAGCTCTATTTGAGTGATGTGCCATCACGTATAGGGTTTGATCAAGAAATAACAAAATACATCTTGATTCCGTTGTCAGAACTTCTTTTCTAAGTTGTTGTGAGGATGTTACAGATTGATGGTATATCAGTTGACTCTTGTGACCATTGAAGATTGGGTTATTGATGGAAATGATTAGTTTTCTCGAATATATGGTTGTGGAGCTGATTTTAATGCACACAAGTGGGTTGAGGAACACATTTATCATGATATTTATGAGTCGTTCTTTTGTTGCTTCTGTATAGAATTGTACAAATGGTTTTCTATGTATGCATCAATGAGTAACTAGTATTACATATCAAGGGTTTGGATGCATGAAGATTACCAGGCCTTGTTTGATGTAGATGAACCTTGGAGTGTGTTGTAGATCATTGGTGGGATGGTGTTGTGAATACTTAAACTTTAGAGTACATTGTTCCCATGTATTATTTCCTAGAATTTGTAGATTTTTAGTTTCTGTGTGAGCCTAGAGGATCTTACCTTCACGTTATTCCTTTAGCGATTAAGATCCTGATGGTAATGTTGAATTTAGAGTTCCTCCCTATGGCTAGCTAAACTCGCCACCATGTGTGGGGGTAGGAGCACGTGTGGTGAAAGATGGCGGACCTTGTAAAAAAAAGGCAGAGAGAAGAAATGTGGATTAATTATAATGAAGTTTGAGAGAGGGAATTAGCTAAGTTACGTGATATTGAGGAGAGAATGGTGTTGCAGAGAGAGATGACTCACAAAGGATTTGTAGCTCACATGGAAGATGTGGAGCCAAAACATTTGGTTCTCCCCCCATTTAGGTAATCATGGAAGAGAAACCCTCTTAGCTTCATATGAGAGTGTGTTAGAAGAAAGCATAAGGACTGTGGGTGCACATCTGATCCTACCCGGTGACCTTACCCTTGTGTTTTTTGTTCTAATTATTGAAACAATTATTGATAAGTAAGCTAGTGTTGGTGATAGAGTAGTGACAAGTAGATTTCATTTTCCATTGAGTACAGGAGTTAATCAGATAAAAAATTTATTTATGGTAGTGAAGAAGTCATCTTTGTTATTTGGGGATCCAATTGGAGGTATATTCTCTAGCGTGTCATCTAGAAAACGTGTGGGTGGGTAGAATCTTGGTGTCATGTCTGGAAGTAATACCACTACACATACTATGGGATTCCAATTCAGTACATCTATTGGAACTTAATGAAGTACATCCATGGGCCCATTTCCCACTATAAGAGGTAGATTGGGAGGTTCAAGATCAAGTGGATGTGGTGTTTTTAGAGGTGGAGGAAACACTGGAGGTAATTCAGGTTCTGGATCTGGTGGGCATGGTATGCACCAACCCTAGTAGGTTATCTATGAAATGTCATTTTGCCTTCCGAAATATTGAGGCATTTAGGATGCAGTAGAGCACGTGCGCATGTGTAAAATTCTATGGTGCGGGTAAAGGGATTACATCTCCTGAAAAGAAGGCAAGCCATTTTGTGACAACTTTGCAAGGACGCACTCATAGTTGGTATAGGAAGTATGATCCGAACTAGATTTATATGGATTATAACATGTTTTGTGATGCTTTCTTGGCAGAGTTCCATATCCTCAATTTTGAGTAGAAAATCATCAACGTGCTGAAAGATATCAAGCGGGGCATGAATGAGAGAATGAAGGAGTATTGATGCACATTTTAGAACTTTGTTATCTAATTTGTCCTATGATATCCACCTTATCTAGTATGCACAGTGGTTTGTTGGTAGTTTGATAACACCTTTAAAAAGGCAGCTCTCTCATAATAATTTTACAAATCTGTGTGAGGATTTGGAGGCAACTCTGCACACTGAGGTAGTAGGAAGCATGACATTAGACTTAGCCCATTTCTGAAGCACAAATTACATCCATTGCAAAATAGTTGGAAAAAATATCATCCAATGCATCTCATGAGATGCATATTGGGATTTGGTGTACATATTGTGAGGTGGAAGGAAATACTAAGGATAGTTTTCCTAAAAATTTGGTGCACGTCATGTTATTGGATTGTGAAATATGTCATTTAGACTATGATGTGAGTATATGTCCCCTCTTGCAATGCGCGGTCCATAATAATGTATCCATGTACTGCAAGATTTGTAAGTCTCATACCCATGAGACTTTTAAGTATAGAATAATTGATCATATTCAAGAGGCTATTGAGATTGGTGTGTGCCAGACCAGTGTAGAAAGTGGATCTAAGGATCAGGGAGAGCAACATATGGAAGGGCGCAATAATGGTGATAAATAGAATAGGGGATTCCGTGAAGGATATAGAGGTCGATGTCATGGTGGTGGAAGAGGAGTATCTCCTAGAGGTACTTTATTTATGTGTGGATCACCTGATCATTATCAACATGAATTCCCTTAGAATATTACGTTCTCATAGTGCAGGAAACAACACAAATTTGAAGAATGTCTTAATTTGTATGAGCACATGAGTAAGCAACATAAGGAAGACAAGGGTACGACTATGATCAAAATACAATGCACCGATGGAGGTCAATGGATGCCAAAGGTGGGACTTGATTCAGAGTTACAGCCCTTGTTATTCACTACCTATGTAGAGGTAACACACATGTGTGAGGCCTTGAAGAGCAAGCTTGTAATAAATAAGAAAGAAGTGATCAATGCCAAGTACCCTGATGCTGAACATCAGAAAGAATTCTATTTAGAGACCATGAACATTATCAGGAATTTACAAGGAGAGATTTCAGGCGTTGAAAAAATAGGCACACATGATGGATAGATAAAAAGGTTGACCTTCCTGTTGGTTGGATATTTTGTCAATCCAAAATATGAGGTTCAACCACAGTACATGGGATTAAATCCCTCCTCAAAGACAGGTGATGCTGCCTGTTTATTACTAATCTAAAACATAGCAGAAACAATATATACAGTATTCACACTTATCTAACCATTGGGGTTGGGATAGAATCCTGAAATACATATCCACACTGTTGGGAAGATTTTTTCATTTTATAAATGAACTGGGTCAGAAATTATTACAATGGAAGAAACACAATGGAAAGGAAATGAGAGGAACGTATTTTCTTTCGAGTAAACACAAAGCACAGAAATAATCATATGAGCTTTAGATAACAAATGTAATGTTTGAAATGATTAGAATCATCAAGACACTAAACAAGGAATAGCTTAAGATTGTGAACATAAGAACAATATCTTAAGAAAAACACTTCTCACAACACAAAGTTTGCGAAAACAACATCAGCTTCTATTCCTCAATTGATTAAAAGAAAACAAAAAGTTTTTCTTCTTCGCAATAGCTCCCAATATTTCAAAAATCTCAACCCTTTGGAATGTATGCACATCCCTTATTTATAATAAAAATAGTTGAGAGAAAATAGGACAAACCCTATAAAACAATCTTTTAACAAGAGTCCTATTTTGCTTGGCTCTCACGCAGGAGACCAAGTCAAAATTTTCTTCCTATGTGACAAAACAGAAATGAAAAAGACATGTCAATTTCAAGATTGAAATGACATGAAACATTATGCTTATTTTTTTTCATCATCCTTGTCTTCCTCTAGCGCATCTTCCTTGTCTCAGAATTCCTAGAAACTTCCAGATTGTGCCCTACATCTTAGCTTCATTTGGTGCATTGGAATGATTGCTAATACACCTCACTTGACATGTGTACCAACTGCAAGACAACTAGACATTAATGACATGTCATCATGCTTGGAGCATCCGAAAACCTATAACAAAGGATTTGCTTCATTTCGGGTTTCAGGTTTTGGGAAACATGAGACATGATGCATTTCAGGTTTCGAGTTCTGGGAAACATGAGACATGATGCATTTTGGGTTTTGGGTTCCAGGAAACATGAGACATGATGCATTTCAGGTTTTGGGTTCTGGGAAACATGATGCATTTCGGGTTTCAGGTTCTTGGAAACATGAGACATGATACATTTCAGGTTTCAGGTTCTGAGAAACATGAGACATGATGCATTTCGGGTTTCGGGTTTCTGGGAGACATGAGACATGATGCATTTTGGGTTTCGGGTTCTCGAGAAACATGAGACATGATGCATGAGATGTTTAGATGCTTTTAAGTTCCGAAAACCCGACATGAAGGACTTAGGCAATTCAGGTTTTGGGTTTCGGGAAACATGAGACATGATGCATTTCAGGTTTTGGGTTCTGGGAAACATGAGACATGATGCATGAGATGTTTAGGTGCTTCTAAGTTCTGAAAACCTGACATGAAGGACTTAGGAAATTTGGGTTTTGGGTTTTGGGAAACATGAGACATGATGCATTTCGGGTTTCAGGTTCTCGGGAAACATGAGACATGATGCATGAGATGTTTAGATGCTTCTAAGTTCTGAAAACCTGACATGAAGGACTTAGGAAATTTGGGTTTCAGGTTTCGGGAAACATGAGACATGATGCATGAGAGAAACATGTTTTCATGCAATAAAAACCTGAAAACCCCGAAAATCTCTTTCAAAAGGAATTTTTCAAAAAAAAAATCTTATGGTTATCTCAATTTTTAGCTGAAATCACTAAAATGGGATAACAACTGGCTCCAGTTGGGGACTTTCTTTGTGATATCAAAGGAAGAGAACTTAGAATCTCTGGCTTTATCCATTGGGCTACGAAGTCAGAAAAGAAGAAAACTAAAAACTAGAACAAGGAAAGAAAGAAGACCAAGAGCAAACACACAATAGAAAATAAAGTATGTACAATGAAAAAGAGCATCTTGCATTAATGATGGAACAACTTCAGATGTTGGCCGCTGAAAGGCAAAGGGAGTAACTCTCCATCAAGATATGATAGATGGAAACTATTTTCACCACTTAGCTGATGGATCTTAAAAGGTCCTTTCCACAAAGAATCAAACTTTCCGTGCATTCCTTTCTACTCCCTCCTCTTATCCCACAGCAACACCAGGTCTCCAATTTGGAAATTATGTTTCCTTGATTTCTTGTCAAAAAATTTCTTTACTTTTCTTTGATGATCTGCAATGTGATCAACCACCTTGCTCTGTTCCTCTTCTAGCCTAGCTAGGTACATAACCCTTTTCTCAATAGAATTTTGAAAAGTCACATCTTCGACTGCTTTGGCCAACTGTAAGGCTGGAAACTCTACTGAGATAGGTATCTCAGCGTCAATCCCATATAGTACTTGGAAAGGAGACATTACTATAGCCCGCATTGGGGTAATCCGATCAGCCCACAATGCATCGTACAATGCTTTGTGCCATTTCCTCTGGTTTTCATCTACTAGATTTCTAATTATGGTAACCAGGTTCTTGTTTCTGGACGCAGCTTACCCATTTCCTTAGGGATAATAATCAGATGAGTGAGCCAGGGTAATGCCAAATCCATAGCAAAGTTTCTGTCAAGCTCATGCGATGAGAAATTGGAGGCATTTTCAGCCACAATCTTGTGAGGCACACTGAATTTAACAATTATATTCTCTTTAAGGAACTTACACACAACTTCTAAGGTTGCTTGCTTGATTATCGCGACTTCCACCCACTTGGTAAAATAGTCCGTAGCAGTCAGCACGTAATTGTGTCTAGCACTAGAGGTAGGATTCAATGTTCCAATGAAGTCAATTCCCCATTAGCGTGGAAAGGTTCTTCAATCACTACAAGCTTCAAGGGGAAGAGCTGCTAGCTTGGGACGACTAATGAAATGTTGACAAGCTTCACACTTAGACACCCACTCTGCTAAATCCTCGAAAGAGAGTAGGCCAATTGTACCTAGCCTGTAGGATCTTATAAGCTGTTACAAAGGATGAGAAATGTCCTCTGCATGCTAGGCTATGGAAGGATTCTAAAAACTTTAACTGTTGTGATTTATCAACATAGTGCAGGAAAACAACATCAATACTTTTCTTATATATTTCGTTATCCCACAGGAGGTATCTTGCAAATCTTAACTTGACTGTCGTCTTCTCCTTTTGACTTAAATGCGGGGGGCATTCACCATAAGTAAGTAAGAAAGAAATATTTGTGTACCATTCATCAGTTGTGCTTACTAAAAGCACCATGGGCAACTTTGAAGAGGTATCTTCTGTCCTTTTGCATTCTGTTTCAGCATGATTTTCCACGATCAATTGGCACAAGCCCCTTCCTCATACCAACTTGGTAGGTATAATTTCCAATTCATACTCCTAAACTTTAGCTATCCAGGTACCTCGTTGACTCCCCAGTTCTTGTTGAGTCAAAATGGACTTAACGGTGGTGTCAGGAATGAGAACGAGGGTATGGGAATTCAGCACATAGTACCTAAAATGTTTCACCGCTCGTACCACTGCATAAGCATGCTTTTCAATTTGTGACATTTTTAGCTCATGTTCCTTTAATAGACAGCTCATAAAAGTGATGGGAGCTTCAATTCCCTCCCTGTTCTCCTGCATCAGGATGGCCGACACTGTGTGAGTAGAGGCATAGCTGTACATGATGAAATATTTTTTGAAATCAGGACATACTAGGATAGGAGTGTAAGCAACTGCCCTTTTGACTTCATCAAATGCAAGCTTCCCTTCAGTACTCCATCAAAATGGAATTTTGTCTTTCATCATCCCAAGGATATCCTTGGTTTTATCAGCAAAATCAGGGATGAACCTGCTTAGGAGAATTTGACCTTTTCGAAGAAGGAATGAACTCTAGTTTACTTGTGGGGTAGGGTAGGCCTCTAAATGGCCTTTACCCCTCTCTGGGTCATTTTTGGTTCCTTCTCTAGTCACAATATGACCCAGCAACTTTCCTTCGGTCACTCCAACATGGACTTCTTAGGATTTAATGAAAATCCCGTGAACAACCTGCATCTCAAAAGTACTTGGCTCTAAATGATCATAATGATCACTCCATTTTTAGAGAAAAATGGTCAAGTCATCCAAATATACCACTATGACTTTGTCCCATCAGTCTCTAAATGCCAAGTCCATAGCTCTCTGAAAGGTGTCTCTGGCATTGATCAAGCCGAAAGGCATCCTCCTGTAAGCAAAGGTACCCCATGGGGTTGTGAAGGCCATCTTGTGTTGATCCTCCGCAGCTACCTCAACTTGATTATATCATAAAAATCCATCGAGCATGGATAGCATTTCTGATCCAGTAACGGTCTGTAACACCTAATCCATGATAGGCAAGGGATAATTGTCTTTTAATGAAGACTGATTTAGGTTCCGAAAATCAACACAAATTTGGATCTCGCCATTCTTCTTCCTGACAGGGACGATGTTAGAAATCCAAGTGGAGTGATGGATTGGAAAAATAATTTTGGCATCTAACATTTTTAAAATTTCCGCAAGGATAGTCCCTGAGATCTTGGGATTGTAATGTCTTTGCTTCTGCCTATATGGTTTTACATCAGGCTTCAAAGGGATATTGTGTTGTACATCTTTGGGCTTGAAGGATTTTAAATCTGCATAAGAACCAGGCTAAGACATCCATGTATCTCTTCAAAGTGAAGTGAATTCACTTTCTCCTTAGGGGAACAACATTTCCCAATATTCACCATCCGAGGTTGATCATATGAACCTAGATTGACTTGATCTACTTCCGAGGAAAGAAGCTCCTTCAACTTGTCTTTGTTTTGAATAAAACGATCAGATGCTTGTCAAAACAAACCCTCCAAAGAACCAGACATTTGGGTATCTTGTTTCCTTTAAGATGAATAAACTCACCATCAACCTCTTGATATGGATCTGAGATAGATTCACGGAAAGCTGAATTCCAAACCTTCAAAGTACAGCTCACTAAAATTGTCCAGCCTTGTTCTAGAAAATTCAATACTTGTTGATCATCATTGAACACTTGCCAATGAGCTGCGTTATCTAGGATACTGGGACGATACACTATCTCAATGTGTATGTATCTGTTTATTTGGGATGAAGGAGAAGGAGGGATGAAGACACGCAAAGAATCACACCTTGTCGTTATAATCTCTCAAAACCTCCTTAAATGGAGAATGCATCAAAGCATTCTATATTATCCCAAACTTTGTTCCTGTAATGTCTCAAGCGATCATTTTTTACTTGATAGATTCCCTTGACCTGGTTGACAATCAGCTCTCGCATCCCCTTGAACCTTGAGATTTTGAATTCCCTTCTGTCTGGCCATTTCTAATCCTAGTAACAGAGCTTCATATTCAGCCGTGTTATTAGTATTATCAAACTGCAAAGAGCTTACCTTCCACGTTTTCCTTTAGCGATTAAGATCCTTATGGTAATGTTGAATTTTAGAGTGCCTCCCTATGGCTGCTAAACTCGCCTACCATGTGTGGGGTAAGCACGTGTGTGAAAGATGGCGGACCTTGTAAAAAAAAGGCAGAGAGAAGAAATGTGGATTAATTTCATGAAAGTTTGAGAGAGGGATTAGCTAAGTTACGTGACTTGAAGATAGAATGGTGTTGCAAGAGAGGATTGACTCACAAAGTATTTTGTAGCTCACAAATGGAACTGTGGAGTCCAAAACATTTGGTTCTCCCCCATTTGAGGTAATCATGGAAGAAAACCCTCGGTTAGCTTCAGATGGATATGTGTTAGAGAAAGCATAAGGACTGGGGTGCACATCTGATCCTAACACGCCGTGACATTACCCTTGTGTTTTTTTTCTAATATTGAAACAATTATTGATAAGTAAGTCTAGTGTTGTGATAAGTATGACAAGTCGATTTCATTTCCATTGAGTTACAGGGAGTTTAATCAGATAAAAAAATTTTCTTTATTTTATTGTGTGCAGAGTCATCTTTGTCATGGGATCCATGGAGGATAATTTCTCTAGCGTGTCATCTAGAAAACGTTGGGTGGGTAGAATCTTGTGTCAATGTCTGGAGTAATACCACTCACTTACTAGGTGACTTTCCAAGTTCCATACCTCTATTGGAACTTAATGAAGTACAGTCATTGGCCCCATTTCCCACTATAAGAAGGTAGATTGTGCAGGTTCAAGATCAAGTGGATGTGGTTGTTTGTTAGAGGTGGAGAAACATGGAGGTATTCAGGTTTCTGGATCTTGTGGGCATGGTATGCACCCCCTAGTATGTTATCTAGTGAAATGTCATTTTGCCTCCGAAATATTGAGGCATTTAGGATGCAGTAGCACGTGCGCATGTTGTAAATTCTATGTGCGTAAAGGGATTACATCTCCTGAAAAGATGCAAGCCATTTTGTGCCACGTTCAAGGACGCTCATAGTTGTATAGGAATTATGATCCGAACTAGATTTATATGGATTATACCATGTTTTGATGATGCTTTCTTGGCAGAGTTCCATATCCTTCCCAATTTTGAGTATAAAATCATCAACGTGCTGAAGATATCACAGCGGGCAATGAATGCAGAGAATGAAGGATTATAGCACATTTTTAGACACTTTGTTATCTAATTTGTCCATGATATCCACCTATCTAGTAATGCACATGGTTTGTTGGCAGTTTTTATAATCACCTTTAAAAAGGAAGCTCTCTCATAATAATTTTAAAATCTGTGTGAGATTTGGGGCAATCTGGGCACACTGAGGTAGTAGGAAGCATGACCTTAGACTAGCCCATTTCTTTCTGAAGCCAATTCATCCATTGCAAAATAGTTGGAAAATATCATCCCCCAATCATCTCATGAGATGGCATATTGGGATTTGGTGTACATATTGTGAGGTAAGGAATACTAAAGATAGTTTTTCCTAAAAAATTTGGGCACGTCATTTATTTGGGATTGTGAAATATGTCAGTTAGATATATGTGGGTATATGTCCCCCACTCTTGCAATGCGCGGTCCAAAAAAAAAAAAAATAATAATGTATCCCGTACTGCAAGATTTTGTAAGTCTCATACCCATGAGACTTTTAAAATTATAGAATAATTGCTCATATTCAAAGTCTATTGAGATTGGTGTGTGTGTGTGTCCAGACCATGTAGAAAAGTGGATCTAGGATCATAGGGAGAAAGCAACATATAGAAGGGCGCAATAATGGGTGATAAATAAATAGAGATAGTGATTCCGGAAGGTATAGAGTCTATGTCATGGTGGTAGGCAGAGAGTATCCTCCTAGAGGTAACTTTATTTTATATGTGTGGGATCACCCTGATCATAAACTCCACCATGACTTCCCTTAGAATTTACGGTCTCATAGTGCATGGAAACAATCCAACACAAATTTGAAGATGTCTTAATTATTTGTTATGAGCCAACATGAGTAAGCAAAACATATAAGGAAGCAAAAGGGTACGACTAGATCAAAATTCAATGCAACATACTATGCAAAAAAAAAGAAAAAAAAACAAACACGATTGAGGTCAAGGATCCAAAGGTGGGAACGTTGATTCAGAGTTACAACAAAAACAAGCCCTTGTTATTCCTACTAATGTAGAGGTAACACACATTGTGAGCCTTGAAGAGGCACGCCTTTGTAAATAAGAAAGAAATAGAAGAAAGAAGTGATCAATGCCAAGTACTCCCGTGATGCGGAACATCAGAAAGAATTCTATTTTAGGACCATGAACATTACAAGAATTTACAGGAGAGATTTCCAGGCGTTGAAAAAATAGGCACACCCAAATTGTAGATAAAAAGGTTGACCTTCCCTGTGGTATGATATTTTTGTCAATCCAAAATTATGAGTTTCAACCAATTGTGCACACGGTTAAATCCCTCCTCACAAAAGACAGGTTAGTTGGTGTGCCTTTTTATTACAAATCTAAAAACACAACACAGAAACAATAATACATTATTCAACTAATCTAAAACCATTGGGGTTGGATATAATCCCGAAAATCCATATCCACATGTTGGGAGATGTCATTTTATAAATGGACCAAAACGGGTCATAATGAAGTAACACATGGAAAGGAAATGGAGGAACGTATTTCTTTTGAGTAAACACGATCCAAGAGAAATATCATACGGCTTTAGATACAAATTAATGTTGGAAGAATGATTACAATCATCAAGACACTAACAGAATAGCTTAAGATTTGCGAAGCATAAGAAACAATATCTGAAGAAAACACTGTCTCACACATACCACACCAAGTTGAGAAAACACAGCACAAAAAGCATCATCGCTCTATTCCTCAAAATGATTAAAATAAAACACAAATTTTTTCTCTTTGCTCTTCATTTTTCTTTCTTCTTCACCTAGCTCTCAATATTTTCCAAATCTCTCAACCCTTTGTAATGTACACACACATCCCTTATTTATAATAAAAAAGAGTAGAGAGCAATAGGATAATCCAATAGAAATCGTCTTTAACAAGAGTCTATTTCTGACTCTTTTCACATGGGACAAGTAAAAAATTTGCTCCTATGGGACGAAAGAATGAAAAAAGAACATATCAATTTCAAAGATTGAAATGACATGAAAAAAACATTATGCTTAGTTTGTTTCATCTCCTTGTCTTTCTTCCAGCGCAGGCTTGCTTGTCATCAGAATTCCTAGAACTTCCGGATTGTGCCTTACATCTTAGCTTCATTCGGGTGCATTGGAATGGATCTGCTAATACACCCAATACTTGAATGTGACCAAATTCAGAAAACTGGACATCAATGACATTGTTCATCATGCTTAGTAGAGCATCCGAAAACCTATAAACAAGGATTTGCTTCAGTTCGGGTTCGGGGTGTTTCAGGAAAAAAATGAGAACATGAGCATTTCGGGTTTCGGGTTCCGGGAAAACATGGACTGATGCATTTTGGGTTTTGGGGTTCCAGGAAACCTGCGACATGATGCATTCAGGTCTTTGGGTTCTGGAAACATGAGCATTTCGGGTTTCAGGTTCTTGGAAACATAGACATGATACATTTCGGGTTTCAGGTTCTGGGAAAACATGATGAGAAATGATGCATTTTGCGGTGCAGGTTTGGGAAACATGAGACATTATGAATTTTAGGTTTCGGGTTCTAGGCAACATGAGACCATGATGCATGAGATGTTTATATGCGTTTTAAAGTCCGAAAACCCGACATGGAAGACTTAGGCAATTCAGGTCTGGGTTTTCGGGAAACATGAGCACAATGATTGCATTTCATCAGGTTTTCGGGTTCCAGGAAACATGAGACATGATCATGAAATTTTTATATTGATGTCTTCTAGGTTCTACTGAAACCTGACATAAGGACTTAGAAATTTGGGTTTGGGGTTTTGGGAACATGAGACATATGCATTCGGTTTCAGGTTCCCTGGGAAACATGAGACATGATGCCTGAGATGTTAAGCTTCTAAGTTCTGAAACCTGACATAAGGACTTTAGGCCAGTTTAGGTTTCGGGTTCCGGGAATCATGAGACATGAATGCATGAGATAAACATTTTTCATTTAATAACAACTTGAAAACCCAAAATCCCTCTTTCAAAGGGATTTTTTCAAAAAAAAATCTTATGGTTATCTCAATTTTTAGCTGTAAATCCGCGAAAATGGATACACTGCTCCATTGGGACTTTCTCTGGATATAAGGAGAGAACCTCCAAATCTCTGCTTTATCAATTGAGGCTACGGAGTCATAAAAAAGAAAACTGAAAACTGAACAAGGGACAGAAAGAAAGACCAACAGCAAACACATGACAAAAAATAAAGTTGTACAAGGACAAAAGAGCATCTTTAACATTAAAATATGACAACTTCAGATGTGACCACTGAAAGGAACAGGGGAGTAACTCTCCACAGATATGATGATGACACTATTTTCACCCTCCGCTGTGAATCTTAAAAGGTCCTTTCCATAAAGAGTCGAACTTTCCATCCGTGCATTCCTTCTAACTATTCTTTCACTCCCTCCTCTTATCCCAAGCAACACCACTCTCCATTTGGAAATGACGTGCCTTTGATGTCTTGTCAAAATGTTCTTGTACTTTGCTTTGATGGTCCTATAATGTGATCAACCACCTTGCTCTGTTGCTCTTCTCGCCTAGCTAGGTACATACCCTTTTCTCAATAGAATTTTGAAAAGTCCACATCTGCAACTGCTTGGCCAACAAAGGCTGGAAACTCTACTGAGATAGGTATCTCAGCAT
Source organism: Taxus chinensis (assembly GCA_019776745.2). Lineage (NCBI taxonomy): Eukaryota > Viridiplantae > Streptophyta > Pinopsida > Cupressales > Taxaceae > Taxus > Taxus chinensis. The sequence continues at coordinate 742,745,920 of CM034152.1, read as the reverse complement.
CAATCTCGTACAGTACTAGAGAGGAGAACATTCCTATAGCTCACTTTGGGTTAATCTGATCAGCCCACAGTATGTATCATATATGCTTTGTGCCATGTCCTCAGTTTTCATCTACTAGCTTTCCTAATTATGGTAACCGGTGCTTGGCTGACTCTCATCTTTCCATTGCCTTGGGGATAATAATCATATTAGTGAAGTCAAGGGTGATGCCGAATTCGCATACAAATTCCTGTCAACACTCAGTTGATAGAAATTGGAGGCATTGTTAGCCACTATCCGTGTGAGCACACCGAATCTGACAATTATATTTTCTTAAGGAACTTGCCACCATATAGCTTCCTTAGGTTGCTTTCTTGATGGCAACGGCTTCCACCCACTTTGGTAACATAGTCTGTACAGTCAACATGTAATTGTGTTTGGCACTGGAGGCAGGTTTATTCAAAGTTTTATGAAGTCAATTCCCCACTGGAAAAAGGTCTTCAATTCACTACGGGCTTAGGGGAAGAACTGCTAGCTTAGGGATGACCCACAAATGTGACAGCTTTCACACTTGGAACCCACTCTGCTGAATCTAAAAGAAGAGTAGGGCACTATGTACCTAGCCGCAGGATCTTATAAGTTGTTACTAGGATGCATAAATTTCCCTCCCATGCTTAGCTTATGGACGGATTCTCAACTTTAACTATTGTTTATCAACACAGCGTAAGGGAGAACACCATCAATAAACTGTCTATATATCCCAATTATTCCCAGAATCTAACATTGGGTGGGATAGAATCCCGAAATCCCTATACACATGTTGGGAGATGTAATTTATAAATGGACGGGTCATAAGGAAGGAAACACAATGAAAGGAAATGAGAGGAACGTATTTCTTTTGAGTAAATACAGAGCAAGGAACTAATCATTACGAGCTTTAGATACCAAATTATAAGTTGAAATGATCTACAATCATCAAGACACTAAAAAAGAATAGCTTAAGATTGCGAAAAACTGAAGAACAATTCTTAAGAAAAACACTTCTCACAACACAAAGTTGGAGAAAACAGCATCAGCTTCTATTCCTCAAATGATTAAAGAAAACCAACTTTTTTCTCTCCCAATAGCTCTCAATATTCCAAAAATCTCAACCCTTTGGATGTACAACATAACTTATTTATAATAAAAAGCGTAGAGAGAAAAATAGGATAAAAATCCTAGAAAATAGTCTTTAACAAGAGTCCGATTTGCTTCACTCCTCCATAGGGGACCAAGTCAGTCAAAATTTGCTTCCTATGTGACGAAAAATAGAAATGAAACGGAATTATCACTTCAAGATTGGAAATGACATGAAACATTTATGGCTGATTTGTGTAATATCCTGTCTTCTTACAGCGCAGCGGCTTGTCTCAGACATTCTAGAAATTCCGGATGTGCATTACATCTTAGCTCATCTGGTGAATTGGAATGATTGCTAATTACACCGCACTGACATGTGTACCAACATTCCAGAACTGGACATCAATGACATTCATCATGATTAGAGCATTCGGAAAAACCTATAAACAAAAGGAATTTGCTTCCATTTCGGGTGTTCGGGTTTCAGGAACATGGAGACATGGATGCATTTCGGGTTCGGGTTCCGGGAGGAACCATGAGACATGATGCATTTGGGTTTTGGGTTCCAGGAAACAGTGAGACATGAGGCATTCAGGTTTTGGGTTCGGGAAAATGAGGCATTCGGGTTCAGGTTCTTGGGGAAACATGAGGAACATGATACATTCGGGTTTAGGTTGGGAAACATGAGACATGATGCCATTTGGGTTTCAGGTTTAGGGAAACATGAGACATTATGCATTTTAGGTTCGGGTTCTAGGAAAAATTGAGGCATTGATGCATGAGATGTCTAGATGCTTTTAAGTCCGAAAAACCCGACATGAGGACTTCGGCAATCAGGTTTTGGGTTTCGGGAAGGAACCATGAGAAAGCTTGCATTCAGGTTTCGGTTTTCGGGAAACATGGACATGATGCATGAGATGTTTAGATGGATCGAAGTTCTGAAAAACCTGACATGAGGACTTAGGAAATTTGGGTTTGGTTTTTGGGTTTTGGGAAACATGAGACATGAGGATTTCGGGTGTTAGGTTCTGGGGGAAACAGTGAGACATGATGCATGAAGATGTTTAGATGCTTCTAAGTCTGAAAACCTGGACATGAAGGAACTAGGCCAATTTAGGTTTAGGGGTTTCGGGAATCATGAGACATGATGCCGATGTATTAACATTTGTCATTTAATAAAACCTTGAAAACCCGAAAATTCTCTTTCACAAAGGGATTTTTCAAAAAAAAATATCTTATGGTTATCCCATTTTTAGCGGAAATGCTAAAATGGGATAACGCTGGCTCCAGTTGGGGAATTTCTCTGTGATCTAAAGGAAGAGCATCAGAATCTCTGGCTTATCCAATTGGTGCTACGGGAGTCAGAAAAAAAAGAAAACTGAAAAGAACAAGGGGAACGAATAGAAAAGGAAGACCAAAAAGCAAACAATGACAGAAAATAAAGTAGGTTACAATGCAAAAGAGAACTCTTGCGATTAATGATTGGAACAATTCAGAGTGACCAATGAAAGGAAACAGGAGTAGTAATATCCATCAAGATATGATAGATGGCCAATATTTCAGCACTCAGATGCTGAATCTAAAAGGCTCCGTTCCATAAAGAGTCGAAATAATGTTTGCCTTCCGTTCTACTTCCCTCTTCTTATCCCAAAAGCAAAACAACGTCTCCAATTGGAATGACGTTGCCTTGATTTCTTTGTCAAAAATTTCTTTACTTTGCTTGATGTCTATTAAATGTGATCAAAAACCTTGCTCTGTGCTCTTCTAGACTAGAGTACATAACCTTTTTCAATAGAATTTTTGAAAAAAAGTCCACATCTTCAACTGCTTTGGCCAACTATAAGGCTGGACAACTTTACGGAGATAGGTATCTCAGCATCATCTCGTACGTACTTAGAAAGGAGACAAGTGACACGTATAGGCTCACATTTGGGGTAATCTGATCAGGCCCACAAGGTATAAATAATGGCTTGGTAGCATGTCCTCTAGTTTTAATCTACTAGGGCGTTATAATTAGGTACCATTATGGTTCTTGTGCTGGACTCGCTTTCCCCATGCCTTGGGGATAATATCAGTTAGGGAGTCAGGGGTGAATGCCGAATCATAGCAAACTGCTGTTCAACTCATGTGATGGAAATTGGAAGGCATTGTTAGCCAAAATCTTGGAAGGCACACCGAATCTTTTTTGGACAAATTAATTTCTTTCGAACTTGCACATAGCTTCGAGTTGCTTTGCTTGATTTGGCAAGGCTTACACATGGTAAAATAGGTCTGTAGCAGTCAACATGTAATTGTGTTGGCACTGGAGGCAGGTTCAACGTTTTAATGAAGTCAATTCCCCACTGGAAACAAAGGTTTCTTCAATTCACTACGGGCTTAAGGGGAGAAGAAGGCTAGCTTTAGGATGACCAACGATGAAATGTTGACAAGCTTCACACTGGACACCCACTGGCTGAATCCTAAAAGAGCTAGTAGGCCAATAGTACTAGCCGCAGGATCTTATAAGTTGTTACAGCGGATGCGAAATTTTCATCCGCATTGCTAGGCTATGGAAGGATTCTAACAACTTTAACTATGTGATTTATCAACACAGCGTAGAATACACCATCAATACCTTTTCTTTATTATATCCCATTATCCCATAGGGGTATCGTGCAGATCATTTAATTGACCGCCTCTTCTCCTTTTGGCATGGATTTAAATGTGGGGGGCATTCACCATAAGTCAGGAAAGAAAGAAAGCCAATTATCTATGTACCATTCATTCAATTGTACTCACCGAAAAGCCCCATGGGCAACTTTGAAGAGTATTCTTGTTTTTCACATTCTGCGTAAACATGGTTTTCCGACGTCAAGTGGCACAAGCCCCTTCCTTGGTTACCAAATTGTAGGGTCTAATTTCCAGTCATACTCCTGAACTTGAGCTATACAGGGACCTAGTTGACTACCCAGTTCTTGTTGCAGTCAAATGGACTAACGTCGTTGTTTGGGGTCAGGAAATGAGAACGAGGGGTATGGGAATTCCAGCAAATAGGTCCCTAAAATGTTTCACCGCTCGTCCCACTGCATAAGCATGCTTTGAATTGTGACATTTTTAGCTCATGTTCCTTTAATAGCAGCTCAAAAATGTGAGGGAGCTCAATTCCCCCCTGTCTCCTGAATCAGGATGGCGACCACTGTGTGAGTAGAGGCCATAGCTGACATGATGAAATATTTTTTGAAATCAGAAATACTAGGAAGGAGTGTAGAACTGCTTTGAACTTCATCAAATGAAAGCTTCCTTCAGTACTCCACAAAATGGAATTTGTCTTTCATCATCCCAAGGATATCTTGGTTTTATCAGCAAAAATCAGGGATGACCTTCTAGGAATTGACCTTTTCGACGAAGGAATGAAACTCTAGTATTTACTTGTGGGTAGGGTAAGGTCTAAATGGAACTTTACCCTCTCTGGGTCATTTTTGTTCAGCTCTAGTCACAATATGACCGCAACTTTCCTCGGTCACTCCAACATGGACTTCTTAGGATTATGAAATCCGTGACCACCTGCACTCAAAAGTATCTGCTCTAAATGATCATAATGACACTCCATTTTGTGAGAAAAATGGTCAAGTCCTCAAAAATTACACTATGACTTTTCCCATAAGGTCTCGATAAAATGCCAAGGTCATAGCTCTCTGAAAGGTGTCTTGGCATTGATAAGCCGAAAAGGCATCCTATGTGTAAGCAAGGTACCAAATGGGTGTGTGAAGGCCATTTGTGTGATTTCCTACGCAGCTACCTCAACTTGATATAATCATAAAAATCCATTCGCGCATGGATAGCTTTATGCCCAGTAACGGTCAGTAAAACACCTAATCCATGATAGGCAGGGATAATTGTTTGGTATGAAGCCTGATTTAGTTCGAAAATCAACACAAATTTGGATCTCGCCATTATCGTCCTGACCGGGACGATGTTAGAAATCCAAGTGGAGTGAGGAATGGAAAAATAATTTTGCATATAACAGTTTGAAAACCGCAAGGATATCCCTGAGATAGGGGATTGTACTGTCTGTGTTCTGCCTAATATGGCTTTACATCAGGCTTCAAAGGAATTGTGTTTGTACACCTTGGCTTGAAGGATTTTAAATCTGCATAAGACCAGGCTAAGAATCCATGATCTCTTCAAGAGTGAATGTGAATTCACGTTCTACTTAGGGGAACAACATTTCCCAATATTCACCATTCCGAGGTTGATCATATGAACCTAGATTGACTTGATCTACTTCCGAGGAAGAAGCTCCTTCAACTTGTCTTTTGTTTTTTGAATAAACGATCATGCTTTGTCAAACAAACCCTCCAAGAAACCAGACATTTGGGTATCTTGTTTCCTTTAAGATGAATAAACTCACCATCAACCTCTTGATATGGATCTGAGATAGATTCACGGAAAGCTGATTCCAAACCTTCAAAGTACAGCTCACTAAAATTGTCAGCCTTTTCTAGAAAATTCAATACTTGTTGATCATCATTGAACACTTGCCAATGAGCTGCGTTATCTAGGATACTGGGACGATACACGATCTCAATGGTGTATGTATCTTGTTTGAATTTGGGATGAAGGAGAAGGAGGGATGAAGACACGGCCAAAGAATCAGCCTTGTCGTTATAATCTCTCAAAACCTCCTTAATGGAGAATGCATCAAAGCATTCTATATTATCCCAAACTTTATTCCTGTAATGTCTCAAGCAATCATTTTTTACATGATATATTCCCTTGACCTGATTGACAATCAGCTCTACATCCCCTTGAACCTTGAGATTTCGAATTCCCTTCTTCCTGGCCATTTCTAATCCTAGTAACAGAGCTTCATATTCAGCCGCGTTATTAGTATTATCAAACTGCAATTTGAAGGCGTAAGGGAAGATCTCAAAAGTAGGAGATATAAGAACTACACCAGTACTCAATTTGGTGGTTGAATAGCTACCATCGAATTCAAGGGTCTAAATAGCATTAGGATCTTCTTTCTTGACGTCCACAGCTGGTATCTCTGATGTCATGAAATAATTTCCAAAACTAGTGTCTTCGAAAAGAATTTGAGCCTTAGGGTCATCTGATTTAGTTACCAAATACTTTGCCTGAGGTTTGGGATAGAGAACCTGATAAACCCCATTGACTGGAATCCTAGCCTTGGTCCAATCCATATTAATTTCTCCTCCGACATCTTTACAAAAACCTTGACCCAAGAGGATACCATAAGCTACAGGGATGTCAGCAACTAGAATGGTCATTTTCACTCTCTTTTCTGGGAAGGCAACGAATGCAAACTGTGCATCTTTGATTTGACCAATCAAGGGAACTTGTTTGGTTTCCATGGAGTAACACTGTCCATATGACTTAGTCAAATTAAGACCAAGGGCATGGGCTAATTTTGCGGGCATAACATTGTTAGAGGCCCCTGAGTCGATGATGTAATTGCTGAGTTTAAACCCATTTATTAGCAAAGACAAATAAAATGGTTCAATCTTTCCTGATGAAGAAGCAGAGGTCAGATTGTTCTGAGGTGGGGGTTGAGTAGGATTTGGAAGGAGACCTTTTGAAGGTGGGGGAATGGTGGATTTACTTCTAATGAATTTGGCAAGTTTTTCGAACTGTTCAGGATTTGACTGAAGGTATTCTACTTCTGACATTTGGATCTTGGTTCTTTTTGCATGATTGATAATGTCAAAAGCAGTATAAGAAGGGGTAATGGTAAGCTCAGTTATGATCTCGGGAACTTGAGCTGGGGCACTGACCTTAGGAGGAAGAGAATGAGGAGAAGTGGTTACCTTTTTGGTGACTTCTCTTTCAGTTTGCGCTGAAATAGGAGCACCTCTCTTGAATATGGCGATGGAAGGTTCCTTATTCTTCTCCTTGGGGCTTTCAAGAGGTTTTCTTGGATTCTAAGATTGGGATTGAGTGAAGACAACAAATGACTAACCATCTGGCACACATTCATCCTCTTCATATTCCAAATACCCAATGCTGGAGTTGCCAACCGAATCATCATAAGACTCATCAGCGTATCCTGAAGCTTCAAAAGCCTCGAGGGAATCTTGTTCTTCAGGTTCCTCCTCTTCTTCAACTATTTCTACTACTGCGTTGACAGGAGGAGCTTCGATTTCCAGCCTCGGTTGAGCAGGGGTACACCGCGGCCTATCTCTTACAGGTGGCACCATTTGTGTGTGTTATTGAATTCCATATAGGGATATCTCGATACGGAACATTACTCACCTGCTGGGACATTTGCTTTTTTAAAGCAATCAAATCATTAGCCATTTTTTTGATCATAGGGGTCAGTATTACCCTTGAGAAGAACCTTGATTTTAGGTTTGGGTACATCTTTCCTAATTCTTTTGGCCAAAATGAGATCATCCTCTATTTCAATAGCTTTTGACTGAGCGATAGCCAAATCTGGGATAGCCAACCTTCTTAATAGAAAGCTCACATCAAGAGGTTGAGCATTAATGAAGAAGCATTTCTGATTTTCTGGAGTTGGTACAGCTATTTCCAGAATCTTTTGGATCAACTTGTTAAACTTTTCCACGAAGTCCCACATGGGTTCATAAGATTCCTTCTTCATATGGGTAAGTTGTGCTAATAAAGCATGAGAATCTTCAGCTAGTTTGAAATGTGCTTCGAATTTTGTCCTCATGGTAGCCCAGTTTGTGAAGCATGCATTCGGAAGGTGGTAAAACCATTCAGCTGTTGCACCGTGCAATGTTTCAACAAAGAGCCGAACAGAGACATCTTCATGAGCTACTCTAAGGACACCGCATGCTATAAAGAAAGATGCAATATGTTCATCAGGATGCTGCTTCACATCCCCATTGAACTTGGGAATGTTTTTACATGATCCATGTGGTAACTCATGCAATGGTGGAGTTAAATAAAGAGGACCAATAGTTGCGCCCCAGGGTACAGGTTGTGCTGCCATCCTTTTGAAAAGAGTGCGTATAGGGATCTGAGTGTCGGACAAGAGTAACGCATGAAAAATTGCAGACGCCTCCCATTCTACGGGATCTAGTTTCTTCGAATAGGCGAAGAACTTCTGGTTTCGGTTAGAAATAATGCTGTTAGGGGGAAAGACGTATTCCCCAGCGGAGTCGCCAAAAAACTGTTGGTTGGATTATTTTGTCAATCCAAAATATGAGTTTCAACCACAGCACATGGGATTAAATCCCTCCTCAAAGATAGGTGAGGCTGCCTTTTTATTACTAATCTAAAACATAGCAGAAACAATATATATAGTATTCACACTAATCTAACCATTGGGGGTGGGATAGAATCCCGAAATCCATATCCACACATTGGGAAGATGTCGTTTTATAAATGGACAGGGTCAGAAATTATTACGATGGAAAGGAAATGAGAGGAACGTATTTTCTTTCAAGTAAACACAGAGCATGAAATAATCATACGAGCTTTAGACAACAAATGTAATGTTTGAAATGATTAGAATCATCAAGACACTAAACAAGGAATAGCTTAAGATTGCGAACATAAGAACAATATCTTAAGAAAAACACTTCTCACAACACAAAGTTTGGCGAAAACAACATCAGCTTCTATTCCTCAAATTGATTAAAAGAAAAGCAAAAAGTTTTTTCTTCTTCACAATAGCTCTCAATATTCCAAAAAATCTCAACCCTTTGGAAGTTACACACATCCCTTATTTATAATAAAAAAGAGTAGAGAGAAAATAGGATAAATCCTAGAAATAGTCTTTAACAAGAGTCCTATTTTGCTTGACTCTCACGCAGGAGACCAAGTCAAATTTTCTTCTATGTGATGAAATAGAAATGAAAAAGACATGTCAATTTCAAGATTGAAATGACATGAAACATTATGCTTATTTTGTTTCATCATCCTGTCTCCTCCGGCGCCAGCTTGCTTGTCTCAGAATTCCTAGAACTTTCGGATTGTGCCCTACATCTTAGCTTCATCTGGTGCATTGGAATGATTGCTAATACACCTCACTTGACATGTGTACCAACTACCAGACAACTAGACATTAATGACATGTCATCATGCTTGGAGCATCCAAAAACCTATAACAAAGGATTTGCTTCATTTTGGGTTTGGGGTTTCGGGAAACATGAGACATAATGCATTTTGGGTTTCAGGTTCCAGGAAACATGAGACATGATGCATTTTGGGTTTCAGGTAGGTTCTGGGAAACATGAGCCATGATGCATTTCAGGTTTCGGGTTCCGGGAAACATGAGACATGATGCATTTCAGGTTTCAGGTTCTGGGAAACATGAGACATGATGCATTTCAGGTTTCGGGTTCCAGGAAACATGAGACATGATGCATTTCAGGTTCCAGGAAACATGAGATATGATGCATGATATGTTTAGATGCTTCTAAGTTTTGAAAACCTAACATGAAGGACTTAGGCAATTTGGGTTTCAGGTGTCGGGAAACATGAGACATGATGCATTTCAGGTTTCGGGTTCCGGGAAACATGAGACATGATGCATGAGATGTTTAGATGCTTCTAAGTTCTGAAAACCCGACATGAAGGACTTAGGAAATTCAGGTTTTGGGTTTCGGGAAACATGAGACATGATTCATTTCAGGTTTCGGGTTCTGGGAAACATGAGACATGATGCATGAGATGTTTAGATGCTTCTAAGTTCCGAAAACCCAACATAAAGGACTTAAGCAATTCGGGTTTCGGGTTTCAAGAAAAATGAGACATGATGCATGAGATAAACATGTTTTCATACAATAAAAACCCAAAAATCTCTTTCAAAAGGGATTTTTCAAAAAAAAATCTTATGGTTATCTCAATTTTTAGCTGAAATCGCTAAAATGGGATAACACTTCCATAGAAAGATATATGATTTAAAAGAAGTGTGTTCGAATGTTACGATAGGAGAATATCATCCCCTTGTTAGGAGAATGGTTGAGAGAAAAGGTATTGTGTATAGGATACAAGTGCAAGAGGTAGATCCTTCATACAAATATTCCTCCCCATAATCATGAGTATGTTAAATAAATTACACTGAATGTGGTCATAAATGGATGGCTCTTGAGTAATATTTTGATAGATACAAGTGTAAAAATTAAGCTACTCATGTTGGATGCTTGGGATCATATGGGAAGACCACCATTGCAACCTTCTACAAATGTGTTATACATGACAAATAGAACTAGGGATAATCCTATTATAGTGTTAAAGGATGCTACTTTCATGATTCAAGGGGCCAAGTTTACTAGGGACTTTGAGGTATTGGAGCTTACGGAGGCAGATAGTTTCCTAGCATTGCTTGGGTTCCCTTGGTGTTATACAAATAATGTAGATCTACGTTTCAAAAAGGGGTACATTAACTTTAAGGATAAATAAGAGCACGTCATTATACCATTGGAAGATGCAAAGGATAGCATCTATGTTGAGCCCTTGATTGAATAATACTTGAATAAAATTTACGCGTGCATAGTCAGAGATCCTGAAGTAAATGAGCCATCTAAGGAAGGAGTGATATAGTAGGATGATGTTTATTCAGTTAGTGATACCACCAGTGTTACTTGTGATAACTAGGCACATGGAACATATGAAGTGGTAGGAGGGGAGATCACGAATAATGTAACTTGCATAGTCAGGCCACATGTTGTTCAACATTTGGGTCATAGCTAGGTACCTCGGTATACTGGTGAAGGGAACCTTGATGTATTCTTGTACACCATGGAAGCCCAGTGGAGGGATAAAGGAGATAAAATGAATATGCTTGTATTTATTTTGTATAAGACTATAACGCGTGGGTGGGTTACACACAAATATAACCTTCTAGAGTGGTGGGAAGTGAGAATCGCCTTCTTTAGTAGGTTTCCTAGAATAATGTACCCTCACAAATATGCAAATTTCATGGGAATGATTATGCTTTGCATCACATTTAGAAGTGTGAGGGACTTTATATCGAGGGGTAAGAATCCATTCCACCATCACTCTAGGTACATAAGTTCTTTGCTACCTTAGGAAACTGTGCATGCATGGTATTTGCATGCTGAGTTAACAAGAGTAACAACAAATTGGTAGGAGATGACCTTAGGTATGATTCATAATTTTGATTATTTTTCAACTAAGCCCTAGGTCAATAAATCACTTCATATTTTAAAGCACCTTACCATAGGAGACATCGTGAAGGCTTAAGAACTCTTTCTAAATATGTTTGGGGAATTAGACCTAGAGGCATGCCTTGACCTTGAAGAGAGTGAAGAAGAACAAATGGTTTGTTCCTGGGAAGAAAAAGAAAAGCGTATGTTGTTATACATAACATATGGTGAATATGATAAGGATAATAATCTAGATATAAACCACACTAAGGGTAAATTCAAGGTGATTGATATAGCTTATTCAAAGGTGCACACATATCACAAACATATGAAAATGAAGAAAGTTAAAATTGAGACAAATGCGGAGCCCAAGGAGGTCATCACTGGTGACTATTAGTTGGAGCAAGAGTTTTCTAAGATTATTGAGCTCCTACATGACTTAAAGGATCTGTTTCCAAGAGGATATATTGAATTGAAGGGAGTACACCCTTCATTAGGGGAAATGTGAATCAAACTTAAATAAACAACATTCTTGATTAGGAATAGGCCTTATAGGTTGAATCCTAATATGTGCATTAAAGTGAAAGAAGAAATTGATAAAATGTTGAAGTCTGGTATCATTGAACCTATTGAGGACTTTGAGTGGGTAAGTCCCATGGTCATCATCATAAAGAAATATGGGAGGATAATTATCTATATATATTATAGGGAATTGAATGCTTCATGTGTAATTGATCCTTTCCCCACACCTTTTACAGAATATATACTTAAAGGAGTTGTTGGGCACGAGATTGATTCCTTTACAGATGAGTTCTCTAGTTATCATCAAGTGTGTATTACTAAGGAAGATTAGGAAAATACAATTTTCACCACAGATTGGGGAAGTTTTACATACATCGTGATGCCTTTTAGGTTAAAAAATGCACCTGTAGTGTTTTCACACATCATGGTACAAGCCTTTCAGGACTTCAATCACAATTTTTTGCAAGTTTATTTAGATGATTGGATAGTATATGGTTTTGTGAAGGACCATTGTGAAAATTTGAGACTTATGTTTGAAAGGTGTAAATAATTGAGCATCTCGTTGAACATTAAAAAGTTCATCTTTGCAACACCTTTTGGCACTTTTCTAGGGTATATCATCTATAGATAAATATTGTTAGTAGATCTAACAAAGGTTGTTGTAATCTTGGGCTTGGAAAAACCAAACAATTAGAGTGAAGTGCACAGATTTCTTTGACATACATGGTATTACAAGAAGTTCATCAAAGGCTATGCAAAGATCACTGCACCCCTGGAGGAACTTTTGAAGGCTAAGGGAAAGTTTTATTGGTATGAAGTGCAATAGTTGACATTTAAAACCCTGAAGGAAAGGTTAACCACTACATCTATTTTTTGCTTTCCTTCATGGGACAAATCATTTCACATTCATGTGGATGCTTCTAGGATGGAAATTGGTGCGATACTGGCCCAACCAGGCGAGGGAATAGTGGACCACCCCATTTTTTTGTGAGAAGGAATTTGACACCATCTGAACATAATTATACAACTACTAGGCGTGAGGCTTTATCTATGATTTACACGCTGCACAAGTTTAGGAAATACTTATTGGTTGTACTTTTCATATTCTTTACAGATCGCATGGTGCTTAATTATTTGGTCAACAAGCCTATTATATAAGGGTCCATATGTAGGTGCATTATATTATTTCAATAATTTTAGTTAAAAGTTGTGGGAAAACCAAGAAAAAGAAACTCGTGACCTGACCACCTGTCAAGGATCAATTCTAGTGAGGATGCGTAAAACATTAGGGACGTAATTCCAGATGCATAGTTTTTCAGATTGAATCGTGCACCCACTGAACTTGAGAACATTGCAGTATTCTTACACATTGGCCAAGTGCTTGAGGGGATGAATAATTTGGAAAAGAAGTAACTTGATAAACATGTGGCACCCTATCAGTTGATAGGTGGATACTTGTATAAACTTTGTTGGGATGAGATTTTACGTCAGTGCATTTTGGAACATGATCACAAAGGGATAATAGTGGAATCTCATGGTGGGATTGCAGGTGGACATTATGGTGGAGATTTCCACTACGTGTAATATTTTTGATGGCTTGATTATGGTGAGAGACTCTCTATAATGATGCTAAAAGAATATGTTAGAGTGTGTGACCATTGCTAGCTCCTTGGGAAGCCAGGAACAAGAGATGAGATTCCTTTGAGGTCTATTGTAAGTGCTGAAACTATTTGAAAAAATGGGATCCATTGAATTTGTAGGTCCTATTCTTCCCAACTTGCGTGCATAGGACTTGGTCACGCACTACATCATAACTTGTGCAAATTATTTGAGAAGGTGCGTCGAAGCAAGTGCCTACAAAGGATTGCACTGCAGCTACAACAGTGAGATTCTTATGGGAGAATATAATCAGCAAGTATGGATGCCCATTAAGTCTTGACAAGTGATAGGGGGCATACACTTTTTAAATTGAAACCATTAGGATTTTTATTGGAAGTATTCATGGTGGTGCACCACAAGACAATAATCTTATCACCCCAGAGGCCAATGGGATTGATGAAGCGTTTAACAAGATATTAGGTTCATACATTAAAAAATCTTTGTTGATGTTGGAAAAAATGATTGAGATGATAAATTAGCTAATTGTCCTTTAGGCATATAAAACTACCTATAAGAGGTTAAATAAGGCCATACCCTTTTAGTTGGTTTCTTGGCAGCAAAGGTATTGTATCGCTTGTTGATTTTATGTCACCATCATTACATGTATTGCATGCAACAGGAGGCCTATGGATGATGAATAAGTAAGTGGAAGAGCCGCATATGTAAGTTGATGTAGCTAGATTGACGACAGTGATGCCATTGCTCAATAAAATCAAAAGACAGAGAAAGCAAGACAGAAAGCATGGCATGATAGGAATATCAAGAACAAAGAATTTGAGGTGGGTAAGATATGGTTACTTCTGTATGATTTGAATTTTTTTCCCCACCCTAGGAAGATGAAATTTCATTGGTTGGGACCATCTGTAGTAATGAGAGATATTGGAATCAGGTGCTTGCCAGTTATAGGTGTTGGATGGAACTTTATTTCTAAATTAGTTCTAATGGGATTATGACTAAATGCCCTAGTATAAATAAGTCTTCTTAGTGTTTTGCAATAAGGAAATATTGTCTGTTAAGATTAGGTATTTCCTTTTAATGCACTTCCTTTTATATGTGTTTCCTTTCATCATTGCTGATGCTTTGTCAAATTTAATTTAGTTTGTTTTTTTGTAATAGGTGTGCTTACGCACCTGTATGCTGAATTACTATCTGTATGAGTTCATATGTAGAGGACCATGCACATACATATAGTGTGGGGTAGAAGGAAATCAAGAGCATGCAGGAGAGAGAGTTGATATTTACAAAGACTTAAGCACCAAAGGAGCGCTCATGTATTGTTGGTGATGTCATGGTTGCTAGAAGATATGGTGGTAAGTTGTCATAAGAAGAATGATGGTAATAAGGATGAGGCCATAGGAAGAATTCCATGTATAATGAAGGAGCGATGCCTAAGTGAAACATTAGGTAAGTTAGCAGACATGGATAACTACATGGTATAAAGCACAGAGGTTGATGTACTTCGGTGCATAGAGCATAAAAAAGGAGGTTTTGTTATCAAAGAAGTAGCTTATGTGCTTGGAGGTTACAAACTGGAGCACATGATGAACATGCGAGTTGAGTGCAATGAAAACTATAGAAAAGGTGGGAAAAGTGGAAAAGTAGAATTAAATGTAGTTGTACATTGGTCATTGGAGAGTAATTAATGTTGATAAAATTTGAACACCTATAAATAGAATATTAGGGTAAAAACATTTTACCTTACCTTGCACAAAATTTGTGAATGCTTTGTGTGACCTGGGGAAAAACTTGAGAGATTTGGAGAGAAATCAAGTGCCGAGCTGAAATATCATGAGCCAGAAGGTGAAGGAGAACACGAATGTGGGTAGAGTGAGTTCCCATTGGAGGAAACCCTATAGATTGAGACAATGTGGTGAGAGTTTGGAAGGAAAGTAAGACTTCTCTAGTTAGGGTTTTGAAAATTAAGGAATGGCATATAGGATTTGAACAAAAACGTATTATAGTATTACACCAAGGGTGAGTGGATAAATACTTAAAATACTAAGGAAGATCAAGGAACAAGGTGAAATTTGAGTTTATATGACCAAAATGGCACCAAAGAAGGGAAAATAAAAGTTGAACCCCTACATTAGATGTTTAGGAGGAGTGGTACTCAGAGATGGAGTATTGATGGGAAAAGAGTGGGTATCTCATGTTAGGAGCATGGCCGTAAGTGATTATAACCATCAAACATATTTGACAGTGCACGGCGTGGTAATAGAATTTGTTCAACTGACAGAGGAAAGAACCCCAGATGATAAGCGGGTATATGATGACAAGGTGAAGAGGTTGTTGAAGAAGGTTGGACTATTGCAACTATATGATATTCCATTCTTTGGGAATCCTGAGAGATTATATCAATGGTTTATATTGTGTGTACATGAGTATTATTTGTATTTTGTAGGAAGAAGGATGCGCATTAACGTGCAGTTAATTGAAAAGTATACTATCCTGATTAATTCTAGGGTTTCTTTTGATGGTGACTTAGCTATTGATTCCAAGGTAAAGAAAACTGCATTAGAGTTTGATTACAAGAAAGGAGGGTGCATGTTTGATATTTTTAAGCTTAATAGTCCATTCATGAGAATGTTTACGCTCTTACTCACCAAGTTGAATGGAGAAGAAATATGGACACAAGTGAATAAAAGATGGTTGTATGTATGCAAGAAAATATCATAAGGAACCATATATAATATTGATTCCTTTATAGTAGAGGATATCATTGATTTTGTGCATGATGGTGATAATATTATGTTTGGAAACATCTTGCTAGTGATAGCTTTCTCTGAGATTGGGGTTCACGGTGGGCCAAAAGACAAGATATGGGAGTATCATGTAGAATATCCCTCCTTGTAAAATAGTTTTCTAAGTATACATGTGATACTGTGACACCACCATACAAGGCACGTGTCGACAAATGGTATAAATGAATGTGTGATGCATTTGGTATAGAATGGAGAATTCCAACTGAGTTTCCTGCTCTTGTAGAGGGAGTTTCCAATTTCACTATTTATTAACAATTTTGTATTGGGAGGTTTACATTAACTGATGGTACTAAAATCCCATGGTGTAAGCTCCCATTTTCTTTTACAATGTGTTACTTTCAAAGTGTTGTGAATAGATTTAAGGAGGAACATAAATTAAGATTTGATCTGAATGAAGTGGATAAGGAGCACGATGAGATGCTCCAAACACTTGTCTTCCCCAAAAAAATTACGTGCCTATGAAGAGAAGTATGTATCAGAAAGCATACATTTATTAAAACTAGTTACATTGCCTATAGCTTCAGTGGATGCAACAAGAATATTCATTTATCTAAGGCCTCATTTCATTGATAGAGCATTCATGGAGGACGATGTAAGTATTCCTGAGGAACCCTCTTTGCGAAAGAAGGTTAAACCAAATAAACAAGGACATGAAGAGACTCCTTCAGTCAGTAAGAGCAAAGGGGCACATAAAGATGGAACTCATGTTTTGAGCGAACCCATAGGATAGACATCAGAGCCAAAGGAGGAATGTACAAACACGTATGTAAGAAGGTAACATTCAAGAGGAAGGTATCCAGTGTAGAAGAAACAAAAAATAGTCCCTAGCTCGGACTCTAAGGAGACGGAGATCCTGGAGATGAATAGACTGAAAGTGAGTAAGAACATGAGTTGAAGGTGACTCCATAGGTGTATACCATCAAATAATCATATACATAGGGCCAAAGAAAACACTTCAAGGATGCACATATTGTGGATATGGATGTAGGGGGTGTCGACATGACCAACACATAGGTTATAGAGGAAACCTAGACCCAACTACAGAGAATGAGGATAGGTGCACTCTTGACCCTGAGCTAGAGTGCAGAGTGGAGAAAGAGATCACAAACATAATAAAGCATCTTGTAGAACATGAGCTAGCATGCAGCACAGAGGAAGGAAAGAGTGAAAAACAGGAAGGGATTGTGGGTGGAGAATCGAACCTTGTTGTAGGTTTCCCTAAGGGTGTTCGTGGGAAAAGTGGGATACAAACATACATCCCAAAAGGACCTATAATGCAGTATGTTGAAGATACCAACAAGGTTTTGTGCATGAGGTGTTATAGCACAATACCTTTGGATCAAATATTTTGTTGGTCAGCATTCAATATGGAGGATGCACTTCCATGCACAAGTAAGATGTTGTCTTCGGTGTTTGAATCTCATATTAACGAGCCAAAATTTGAAGTGATCACCCATTCATTACTAGATACCCATGAGTAGGAAATTTTGAGAGAAAAGTATCTGGTAGTTGATTCCCAACAGTTGGCAAATGAACAAGCATGTAATGCTCTTAATAAGTTATAAGTGGAGGTGGGTTCTAGTATTTTTTACAAGAAAAACAATAAACAGTTTATGCAAAGGGAGTTGGAGGACAAAAATAATGAGATAAGAGAAAGGGATAGAGAGATAAAGGAGAAGGAAAATATTATTGCGCATTTGAAACAAGAGTTAAGGAATGATAAATGGCAGATGTACACAGCTTATAAAAAGGCTGAATACATAGCTGATGTGATCTTACTAACGCACCCGGATTTAGCCCCTCCTAATATAACCAAGTATGAAATTATCTTCCATTGTCTGGAATATTTAACTCTCATAATCACAACTCAACAACCACCCCTTACATTAAAATTTGAATAATAAGTTATGGCACGAAAGAAGCAGCAAGAAAGAGAAAAAATTGAAGCCACCATAGCACAATACATTTAGTTAATTGAATCACTGAAGGTGGAAACTCACATGGCATAATTTTCCTATGGCATTTGTGATGATAGAGATCATGTAGGGGGACTGCTTGTTATAAAAGATGAGGCATATTTAAAAGAGTTCCAGGAAAAAAACAAAGGAAAAAATGTGGAACAAGAAATAATCTTGGCGGAGATATAACAGAAGCATGGGGCAATTGATTCATTGAATGCCTCAATTAAAAATAAACTGAAGGAACTTTACCCACAATTTACACATAGTATGGATACCCTAACTGATGTAGGAAAACAATTGGAGACTTTGGTTGACATACTGAAAGCTAAGGGTGAGGATCTGACTTTTGAAGAAGTTGCTGCCATTATAGGGGATGCCTTTACTCAATAAATAAATGAATTAGAGGATTGGAAAATGTTGTAAGCACTAGTGAATAAGGAGTTCCCCCTCCTTTGTACATAGTAGCACATGAATTCTTTCATTATTTGGTGCAAGTTATATAGATATTATTTCATTCTTTGATTCTTAGAGGATTCTTTATCATTATTTGAGTGATCAAACAAAGTGTTTCCAAGGAAAGACAACATACATAGTGAGGGGTAATGTTTGGCACAGGAAAATGGCTAAGTATTTGAAGTATGTAGGGTTTTTTGCAGGTTTGGAAGTGCCACATAAGAAATGTGTGAAAGGATATACCTGGTGAGTACACAAGAAGGACAAGGTTCTACGCATAGAACATGGAAGGAGATGTGCACGAGAACTATGCTATAAAGGTAGATGATTTGATGAGTTTTTAGTATGTGGAGCTAAATATAAAATTGAAGTACACAACACATGAGGAGGTTTGGGCAGTCAAGAAGAGTCCATTTTTTAGGAAAGAACTTGCAGTTCAAATAGGCACATTGAGATAATAATAGGATTAGAACTAGAGTTAACTATAGATGATCTATTATGAGGTGAAGCTTTTATTCTTCTATAAATATCTTGTAGTAGCACATGACTATTATTAGCATGTAACATATTTTTAAAATGTATGGGTGGTGAAGGAAAAATTCCCCACCCCTATAAATATGTATTGATTTGCACGGTTTAGGAAGTGAATGATTTGTAAGGTTATGTTGTTATTTTATGAGCACACCTGACTTATGACAGTCATATGTATGTATTCAACTATTGTGGATTAATATAATGGATCATTGTGGTTGGATATTGATTGTTTATGTCTCTATTATTGGTAACTATATGGTGAATCTGATCTTAGTGGTTATATGAACTGTATGTTTTCTTATTTATGTGTTTTTCCATATTGAGATCATGGATCTAGTTGTTATGGTTATGGAATATATGTTCATTAATGCTATATCCTTGAAAAATATGACATAAAAGAGGGACCCAGTACCTTTGCGCACTTCAGGTGAGTACTCAGATCTGTCTCAGTGATTGCCAGTATGTATAGGGTTTGATCAAGAAATAATAGACTACAAGCCTCATTATCTGGAAAGGAAGGCCTGACCACCATCTTAATGTGTTATAGATTTCCTTTAATCAGATCCTTAATAGGTGAGAATTGTGAACCAAGAACTATCATTTGGTTTGATTCTTTATTCAACTTTCTTGGCACTAACCTGCAGATTGAGAGCATCAAAACTCTCTAAAAGGTCCCAAACTCTGTGTTTATAAGATTTTAACATCTTATTGTTTGTGGCACACTTCTCCTTCACTTGGTGGACAACCAGTTCAGTGTTCCCAAAAATATGTAATGCTTTTAAGTCCCTCTTTTTTGTAATTAGAAGACCATGCACCAATGCCTCATACTTTGCTACATTGTTAGAGCATGCAAACTGCAACCTATGAGCAAAGAATAATTTATCATTCATTGGATACATTAGCACAACACCTGTCCCAGCTCCATTTATGCTCCTAGAACCATCAAATAACATCTTCCATAGTAAAAAAACATTATCCTTTTCTTAGTTAAGTGGTGTAGGTAGAATAGATCCTTTTTCAAGAATGCAATAAGTACCAAGACCAGTTTTTAAAATTTCATCATAAGGATCCCATTCATAGTATTTGGCCCATTCATCTAGTATGAGATCATACATAGGAGGATGTATATGCTTCTCTTCTGAAATTGATTCATGGTCATGTTCTTATTATATTAGTAAATTTGATTTGACTAGGGGTGGGATCATATGACTTAATGTGATAGGAAAAATATGGGCTCAACCTATATGGTAAATCTTGTACCTATATCTTGTTCTTAAGAGAATACGGGTCTAATATGAAGAAAAAATATCCACTTACTTTGGTAGTAAAAACATCTTGAAAAACTAAATAGACAAACATGGGAGGAACATTCAATTACTGATATGTCATGGGTTATAGTAATACTTGGAAAAGCATGACGGGTTAGACCAAGATATTTAATTACTCCTAATACAACAATGGTTGACCCATCAAGTTACAAAACTTCACTTAGAAACATGATTTTATTCGAGACATAGGACATCAACAATTTTCTTGGGAATTATAGAGGTGCTATACCTCCTAAATCAATCATACAATTATGCACCAAGTGATTTTCCCACAATTAATGACATTTAAAACGGTAGGGTCTTAACATGTTTACTTACTTGTTCCTCCTCTTCTTGACATATGTCAACATCAACATGAGTCTTTTCCACCACTGGATCTTCTTGGGTAAGCTACTTGAGAGCTTCACATAAGAGGTCCCTTTATGATGGAATGGCTAGAACATCCCACATTATCACATTAACATTGGTCTTCTTCATTTGCTCAACAATATTAAAAGGAAGGCCCATGGATTTCTACATTTATGGCACAATATTCTCCCTTTTTTGTTGTTACAATTTTGGGATAGGTAGCTTTGGTTGAGGAGTCACCTCTTTGTCTAAAATAGGCATGTCAAGAACTTGAGGAAATTTTTTCTTATCTACTCTAACTTTTTTATCCTTGTTGACATTTTTTCCCTAATCAGAAGAAGATGAGGGTTGCGACTCCAACATCCTTTTATTAGAACTTGTATTATCAATAACATTAATTTGAGGTATTCTATAATTTCCCACCACTTGATTTACTACATAAAAGTCATCAGCTCTAGAGAACATGATATTGACACCAGGATTGACCTCTTGGACTCCTTCCACATTAGGATTGGGTGCTTATAGAAGTGGATCCTACTGATTGGAAGAAGTTTGAACCATGTAGGCTTGAAGATGAAATGCCATTTCAAAAATGAGTTGATTATGAATTTGATTACATGGAGAACACCATTCAGTTTCCTAAATTACCTTATTCTACACTGGAACTAATGCTTTGGCTCGAGCTAGGAGTAGGAAGTGACTAGAGAGGAGAAACTATGGAAGAGGTGCATTGTGACCATGCCCTCTATTGTTTTTCTAATTTTTTTCACATCTTTGATTAGGATATTGGTTTCTATATGGGTGATATCCTTAGCTATATCCATGATTAAAAGATTAACCATGATTTTGATAATTTATATAGGATTGGGCTTGTTGTTTTTCCAAGGATATGAATTTTTTGGTCAAAGTTATAATTAAGGTTTTCATGTCTTCATCCTCCCTTTTTGTGCAGGATAATTAGATGTGGAGGTAGTGGGTTGGGAATTTTTCTCAGGAATAGGAATAATAGAAGGTTGAGAAACTTGAGATAATTCAGGATACAAGGGTATGGGTGGTCTAGGAGATAGTTTCTCAGCTTGTATTAAACAATTTTCATCCCTAATTTATAATGCATAGGCCTCAAGAAATGTTGTACCCTCCCATAGATTGAATCTTGATAACAATATCATAATTTAATGCTCTTAAAAATTAAATAAAAATCACCTTTTGGAGTTAGTCTTACAAGAACTAAAATTCTTTCCCAAGTCTTCTAAAATCTGAAATTGAAGTCTACTATGAGCTCATTGGGATCGCTCTTTATAGTTTTCAGTTGTTCTAATAAGGATAGGTTATCTACATTTTCCCTAAATTGATTGCAAAGGGATGTCCCCAACTAAATATAATTAGTGATTAATCCAACAAATAGACTCCTAAAACATTGTAAATATCTTCCCTTGAATGAAGAAGTTAATAGCTTAATAGCCACATCTTGTTAAACAATTTGATGAATAACACAAACATTGGAAATGTCTTTAATATGGTCAGCTGGATTGGTATGATTTTCCCCAGTGAAGAAATGATACTCTTAAGTGGAGATTTTGGAATGGGATTCTATGCATTAAAGGCAAGGGGACTGCTAACAGTAAAGTTAACAAATCCTAGATTTTCCTGATGTGTTGCCATAATGATAGGTCTAATAACTCTAGTATATTGCAAGAAATGTCTACTAGGTGGTGGTGTGGAAAGATTTATATTTGAAGGTGAAAATGACCTTTGAACTGCTCTTCATCTTCTTCTCCTCCTAGGTGATAGTTGCAAGTACTTCAAAAATTCCTTTTACTGCTATATACCTTGTTTGGATTCTTCTCATGGACTGAGACACTTTGACTGCAGAAACTAGTAGATTTTGTGCTTGGAGTTTATAGATGTGTAAAAGAAGGCCATCGAAGGCTGGAAATTACTGAATCACACACCAAGACTCAAAAATCATGAAGATAAATCCTTTACACTATCCCACCGAGTGTTCCAAAACTATTGGAGCTCAAATTTTCACCATTCCTAAATCAGATTGATATGGGGATTTGAGGCAATATGGGATAGTCTCCAAGTTGTGGGACTTACATTGAGAAAGACCTCCAGAGAAGGTCGGTTCCTCTGCCTACTCTTAAAGCTAAAATTTTTCCTAGGATGGAAAATGTAGCTACTTAACACTAACCTATAGTTTCAAGGGACCAGGCAGAGAGGAAGATCCATAAAATTAAAATCCTAAACTAAAGGAGGTGATAACACCAAAAAAGGAGGTGGAGACATTTTAGTGAGTGAAAATGAGATGGAAAATGGAGGAAGGACAAACAAAAGTGCCATAGTATAAAATAACATTCAAATGATCATTTTCATGGAGCACAGTAGATTTGACCCCAGTAATAAGAATAAAGTATGCACAATACACCCACAATTGTAATCAAAGGAAAGAAATGCAATAAAACACAAGCTAGGGCAAATATGATCCATAAAACATGAATTTTATTGCTTGAGTGATGCACAATTCATTAAATGAAATAAATAAGGTAAGAATCCACTTGTAAAACATCAAATTTTGAGGCTTGCAACTCATAAAAGTTCAAGAACAATTTTTACAGAGATCCTTTTCTTTTTCCAAAAAAAATATCTCTTTACAAAGTGCCTAACACTTAGATTTATAGATTTCTGGAGAGAAGAGAATGAGAGAGAGAGAGAGAGAGAGAGAGAGAGAGAGAGGTTGTAGATAGTTTTTTAATGTCTTAAACTACCCATTTATGCAAAGGAACAATATTTAAGTCAAGGAATAGGCAACAAACATGCCCCAGAGTATGTTATCAGAGATTTGAAATGAAAATGTGGCACCCATAATGAATCAATTCCAGTAGTTGAACTTCCTGCACTTACTCATTAATGGATCAAATTGTTTTCTCTCTCTTTTCCTATCAAATATTTCCAATATAATATTTTTATGATGCTAAATTAAAGATCTTGAGGAGAGCTTTCCAATGAGACCAATTTTTCAAGATTTGGAGCTCTGTAGCAAAAGATATGGCCATTTTAAGTTTTGGCCTATTGGGAAACACAAAATTATGACACGTGGTAGCCCCTGATTGGTTAAGGGATTGGCCTTTGCCCACGTGTGCATTGATTTTTTCTTTTCCATGTGTCATTCACCCATTGGATCGTGGTATTGGGCTCTTCTTCCTATTACTTTTTGTTTAATTTCCTTTGACTTTATGAAAGTCTATTGTATTAAGAAATACAGACGGCTAAGAATTTTTCACATTCCTTTCACGGTGTTAGATTGTCCTTAGACCTTGTCATTCCTTTTAGAAATATGAGCTAATAGAATACTACCACGTACCTTCACAATTCACTCTTTAGATAGAATACCATGTCAGACTACGAAATACCGACCAATGAGGACATTCCATCTACGTCGCATGTCAGAACCTTCATTGATCTCCACTAACAACTGCGAAGTATCAACCAATGAGGAGGCTCCATGCTCTTCACATGTCTAACCATTTTAAAACATTGACTGATCGTTGTGAAACATGAGCCAATGAGATATTTTCATGCACTTTTGAATGTTAGTCCTTTCCCTAGTTCTGTTAACATCTGTGAAGCATCATCTAATAGAAAATCTCCACGCCTTTCAGGTTGTCAGTCATTTCTTTATCCCAAACTGACAACTGTGAAGTGAGAGCCAATAGAGAAGCTCCACATGCTTCGCAGTGTCAGAAATTATCAGACTTTCCTTAGCCTGTCACATTTTTTAGACATGTAAAATGAGAACAAATGAAATGGCTCCATTTGTCTCAGGGCTTTGTATTTGTCAAAGCTTGATGGCTTCACATTGTAACTTGATACCTTTGGGGACTTGAAAACTTTTTAGCTTTTAAATTACTACCACGTAACCCCCTTGACCTTTCTAACTTTATCAAACCCAATGAAATATGAACTATGTCTTATTCCACAGACTTGGATGCCAGATGAGCCCATCACCTTAGGAATTGCTAGAATGTTGACATGTAGCCCGCCCTTGGTCATTGATCTATCACCACATGGTGCTACTGATGTTGACATTAAATTTGATAGGAAAATGAACATCAATAAACTTTTATAAGTAACGTGCCAATGTTTTAAATGGTATTCCCATGGGTTTTTGGATACCAATGTCCAAAGAATTTGGGAAAGGGAATTTGATGGCCATTTGAAGGTCACATACATGTTAAAATGGATAATTTAATTTTTAATAAGTTATTCCAAATTAACCCAGGTAGAAATTTGTGATAATAGTTGCTCTTGGTAAATTTTTGGATAAATTTGACAAGGAAAAAGTGACTAAGGATGAACTTAAAGGAAAGGTTATAAAGTTGATTGCCATTATGAATAAAATCACACAAATTGTTCACACAACCACCCTTACCTTACCTATAATATTTTATGACACCTAATTATGTGTGGTCGATGAAATTGGCCAACAAGGTTGGGAAATTGGAGCTTTGATTGAAATCCTAATCTAAGAAGGAGAACATGTGATTAAGGACATTGTCAATCTTTATAATGAGTTGGATTCAGAAAAATACATTGTCACCAAAAAGGATGGAATTCTTACAAAATAATGTGATAATTTGGAGCTCATGCTTGAATCCTAGAAAGAGGTATGAAACATTTGGTCTGATCTACTTCTGAAATAAGGGATCATTGATGATTCCTTAAAATTGTTCAAGTAAAGTGAAGTCATGTAGTTCTGGGTCTGAATGTTGCAAGAGGAAATATATAAATTAAATGAGAAGATAATAGAGGTAGTTGATGGCCTCAATGACATTACACATGAATTTGATAACATCCACTGTAGGTTTCTTAATGAGTATATCAATGCACTTCTAATTGAACAAATTGTTTCCCAATTCAAGAGCCTAGTAAATGAAGATGAGGTAACCAAGTCCTTTAGCATCAATTCTATCCAAAATTTGGTGTCATACCAAAATTTATTGGGTAAGCTCAAGAAATTTATAAATCAAAACAAAAGGTTACCTATAAAACTAGTCAAAGCAACTCAATTGGCCGAGGTCCTGAATCACTACACGTGTAGACCAGGTGATAAATAAGTTTAAGAGATCATCAAATGATTTCTTGACTACATGCACAAGGTAGATGGTGAAGAAAGAGGAGAATAATCAGATCAAGGAAAGGGTGACACCAGCCCTAGCTAAATTTGGCTGCCATTTTTGCATAGTCTCCTAGTTGTAAACTTGTTTCGAGTTATAGGTTTAACTCAGTCAAACCTGCCCAACTACTTTGTTATTTTTGTGGGAGACTGATTCCTAGTGTAAATGCACTCTATTTAATCTTGTAATGATTAAGAGGAGTAGTTATGATTACTCAACCCTCCTAATATATAAAGGGAATAATGTATTTTTTAATAAGGGACTGTTGGTTGTCAAACTTGCACCCGTGTCTCAGATCTAGTATAACGGAGTCGTTTTAAAGAACAATGGAACCATCTCCAAGTTATGGGACCTTACACACTTTAAATGGATTTATGGAGAAGGTTGGTTCCTCTACCCATTTCTAATACTACTACAACTCCTAATGATGGAAAGGAAAATAAGCTGACAATGCCAAGGGACCACAGATAGAAGGATAACAAAATGGAAAAGTAAAATAAAAGGGAGGTGATAACACTAGAAAAGTTAGATGAACACTATCTGTTTTGAGTGAAAATGAAGGAGAAAGAATGAGGGAATGCTAGTCATGTGTAGCACAAACCAGAACTCATTTACACCATCGATTTCATGAAACGAAACTAGAAAATGGAGATGCAATGAACTTAAAGTGACACAACAAACATGTAATGCAAAGTCAGTTACAATGGCATTTGAAGGCTGATATTCACATGCACGAACCAAATCTAGAGGTTTGCAACTCAGAAATGTAGAGATAAAGAATCCTTAGAAAACACTAAAGGATGTAAAATGTCTAACCCTTTACACTAAGCCAAGCTCTTACATTTATATATGAAGTGAAAAGAGGAGAAGAAGAGAAGGATAGAAATCTGACTTGAAAGCTCAACCACCAATCATCAATTCTTGTAAATCCGCACGTAATTTGTCAAGTGTGGTTTTCCATGTCTATTTGGCGTGTTGGAGAAGGAAGGCATATCGGATCAAATCTAGGTGGTTGAAATAATTAGATCACATATTCATGGCATGAAATACATTTTCTAGCTCCTCACTTACCAAATCTTGCTAAAATTTGAATTTTAATGGCTTAGCATGTATCCCACATCAACATCTTTCCAAAAAATATTGGGTGTGCAAGGATATGAGCATTGGAACAGAAGTTATGACTGCCAGAAGATCTGCAATGTAAATAGGGCATACAAGACACATAGTGTGTGTGGATTGGATGAATAAATGGCCAACTATTGATTATTTTGTCATTTCTGCCACATGTCACACACTAGTTTGTTACAAGGATTTGCTTCCTTGGTGGTGCACATTGATAGGTTATGTGTGATACACTCAAGGTCTAACATATTTCCACGTGGCATAGAGAACATAGAAGAAGGTGTAAATGCATACATGTGGAAGGATGAGGAGCGCAAATAAAATAGAGGGAATGCATGTGAAAAGGTAAAATTCATAGGAGTAAATGGGAGAAATACCCAAGGAAAAAATGTATGGGAGAGGTAGAATTATTACAAAATAACGTGTGACAACAAGGAGAAATGGCATGTGAATGATAGGGACTCAGTTGATTTGTAAAGCAATTCTAAGGTGTGTGTGCAAGATGAATAACTACTGGGAAGAAGGAAAATGCACGTAAGGTGTGCGTAAGGGAAGAGTGGAACAAAGAGGAAAAGGAAAATGGAAGGAAGGTGTAAAAGTGTAACATGTAAGGCATGTGAGGAAATAGAGCAAAGGAAATGTGCCAAGTAGATAGTTGGAGTGCGCAAAAACTATAGTGTAGAACCTTAGAGCCAGAATGTGAATGTAAGTTGTCCAAGTAACTAGGGGAGTTATTTGGATAACAATTTTGGTGACTTTTGGGGCCATTTTCTTGCTAGATGAAGGAGATCAGTAACCTAAATCTTCTATTAGGCATGGAATCTGCTATGTAATCATGAAATTTTGATTGGATGACCTTGATGAACCACCCCTTGAAGTCACTTGATAAAACATTTTTAAACTCTATTTTGAATATTGTAAAACTATTGGATGATGAATGGAACCCTGGAAGAAAAAGAAGAGCACACTCAAGAAGCACACGAGAAGAAGAAACTATGTAAATACTAAACAATGTGCACACAACACACTCAGAGGAATTAAAACTACTCTAATATATATAAGATGATGTAGCAAACATAATGGAGGGGTTTAAGATATATCCCATTGACTGGGATTTACAAAGAACCTCCTTCAAGATGAGTTAACTCGAAAGAGTTAACCTCTTTGCACAAATTGGTTATGTATGGGCCACTCTAAAGTGCATCAAACTTTGAATGACACCCAGGTTTAGCTCTGTCAACATACCACTTTAAGGCCAAGTCCCCAAATTTGAAAGGTTGAGGTCTAGCATTTCTATCAAACCACTTCTTTGTTGCTTGTTGATGTTGTTCTAGCTTGATCATGGTAAAGTTTCTTGATTCTTCAAGTTCAACTAGCCTTTCCATTCTAATTTATCTTTGATTTGTGCCCTCTAATTCTAGCTGCCGAGAAAATGCCAATGAATTTATCTCCAGTGTCAAGGGAAGGATGGCATCCTTTCCATATAAAAGCTTATAAGGAAAAGTTCCTATAGCCTTCTTAACTATGATTCTTTCTGCCAAAAGTGTGCGCAAGACCTTTGTATGCCATTGTCTTTAGTTGATATTCATTGTGTGCTTCATGATCTTGATCAGGTTATTATTTGTCGACACTTCCAATCCATTACCTTGTGGGTAATAGTTGGAAGAAGTATTCAAGTATAAACTAAGGTGTAGCACCCAATTAGTGATTCTAGTACTAATGAATGCTTTTGCATTATCAAATATAATGGTTTGAGGAACACCAAACCTTGTTATAATTCCCTTCAGAAATTCAAGGATGACTGACTCAGTTGATTCTTTGAATGTGAAAGCTTCTATACATATTTTGAAGTAATCTATAGCTATTAGCACCCACTTATGCCCAATGCTTGAAGGAGGATTGATCATTCCTATGAATTCAAGACCCCATTGTGTAAAACGTTGATCTGCTTAGATTGGTCGGTGGGGAAATGTTTCCAATCTTTTCTTTCCTGCGAAGAAAGTGCATTCCTTGAATTTCATGACCCACTTGTGCACGTCTACAAACAGGGTAGGCCAAGAGATTCCTACCATTATGATCTTCATTTCCTTAGTATTGGTAGAGAAGCATCCACCAGAGAATCCATCATGAAATTTTGCTAACACTTTTTCATTATGTGCACTGTTGAAACATCTTAACAACACACCATCAAGATTCCTTTTAAAGAGAATACCATCAATCAAAACATATAGGATTTATTATATCCTTAGATGTCTTCTCTTTTCCTTTTTTAAACTAGGAGGGTACGTTACCTCAGAAAGGAATGTGACCATATCCTTTATCCATTCGTGCGCGCTAGGGTTTGCATTTTGTTCAATTTTTTTACATGGGAGCACTTCATCCAGTACTAATGAATTCTCATATTCATCTTGCGTGTCCTTAACAAGTTATCTGCACAACACGCTACCTTTAACAAGAATTTTTGATTTAATATTCACATCATATTCCATTATTTTGGTCACCCATCAGTCTCTCTTCTCGTTAATTTATGTTCCCATGACGAAGTATCTAACACTTGCATATGATACTAACACCTTGATGTGGTTTGTGGCGAGCATAATTTTGCACTTATTAAGTGTGTGCATGATGGTGTACACATGTTTCTCCATGTGACTATATTTTAACTCATAATCCTTCAGTGTCTGACTGAAGAAAGCCACTAGTTGTTCTAGTCCTTGTTCATTTTCTTGAGTCAGGATAGCAGCAATACTTACATCAGTACCATAAGCATAAAGGATAAAATCCTTTGAGTAATATGGGTTGATGAGTGTTGGCATGCAAGAATTTTATTTCTTGATCTTGTTGAAGCTTTCCTTTCCTTCTGCTATCCACTTTAAGGTTGCATCCTTATTGAGCATGATGGTGATGGACCTTACCAGTCTTGCAAAGTTAGGGATGAATCTCCTAACAAATTTGATTTTTCCAAGAAACGAATACAAGGCCTTCTTTTGCATTGGTATGGAAAGATCTAGGATGGCTGAAATGCACTCAGGATCAATTTTGATGCCAGCCTTTGAAACCACATGGCCTAAAATCTTTCCCTGTCCCACAACAAATTTTACTTCTTAGGGTTAAGAGGCAACCCAAACTTTCTGCATCTCTCAAATACTTTCTCTAGGTGCGCCATGTGATTCACATTTTGCTTTGAGAAGATTGTGATGTCATCAAGGTAGACCAAGATAAACTCATTGATATATCCTTTGAATGCAATATTCATGGCACACTGAAACATTGCGCCTAAATTTGACAGACTGATGGGAATCTTCTAATATGTGTATGTTTTCCACTTAGTTGTAAACGCTATTTTGAATTTATTCTCTTCCTTGACTAGGATCTGATTGAAACCTAAGTATCTCTCAAACTTAAAGAATCTTTATGCACCAACCACAGTCTATAGAATTTTCTCCATAGAAGGAAAAGATAATTATCCTTTAAAGATTCCTTGTTTAAATCTCAGAAATCAACATAGAATCTAATTTCACCATTCTTCTTGCATACTAGAACAAGATTTGCAACTTGGGTCAAGTATTTAATAGGAAAAATGATCTTTGCCTCAATGAGTTTGATAACTCCTTCCTCATGAGGGTATATATCTTTGGATTGATTGGCCTTTGCTTCTATCTGATGGACTTGATACCAGGATCAAGGTCAATGGAGTGTTGAACAACACTTGGATCAAGACCTTTGAGGTCTTCATACTCCCATGAGAAAATATCAAGGTGTTTTTGACAAAGAGAGATTAAGGCCTAATTTTCTTCATTTATGTAAGCTTTACTAAGCAGCAACCCCTTCCCACGTGCAATAATGACTAGGGAGAAGTCTTCTTATATAGCTCGCATATAATTTTCTTCACCCTTAAACTCATCATCAGAGCTAAACATTTTCTCTAAGGTAATCATCCCTTTCGGGAACTTGTTTGTCTTTAGTTGTATCACTTGGTCACCATAATTGTTTTGTAAATCAACTTATATGCTTGATGAGAAATCAATTTTATTCTGGATGAACTGGACGACATACGCGTCACTGACAAACACTTTCCATCTGATGTTGTTATCTAGAATGGATGGTATAATCACCATCTTGATGTGTTGTGTGTTCCCTTTGAAAAATTCCTCAGTAGGGGAGAATTGTGAACCAAGCACGACCATCTGATCAACTTCCTTGTTCATTTTACGGGGCACCACCTTTAGGTTTAGAGCATCAAATCTCTCAAGGAGGTCCTAAATTGTATATTTATAAGCTTTTAGATGCTTATTCTTTGCAACACACTTATTGGTGACCTAGTGGATAACCAATTCCGTATCCCCAAAGATCTATGACACCTTAATCCTTTTCTTTTCTATAATTAACAAACCATGCACCAATGCTTCATATTCTACCACATTATTAGAAAATGTGAACTACAAATTTATGCACGAAGAATAATTTCTCATCCTTAGGAGAAATGAGAACAACACATGTGCTTGCGCCATTCATGCTCCTAGATCCATCAAAGTATAACTTCCATAGACCCAAACTTTCTTCATTATACTTTAGCATGCATGGCATCATAACTTCTTCTTCAATTATGCAGTAGGTACCAAGCCTAGTTTCATAAGATTCTAGCTCTTCATCATATGGATCAAATATGTGGTGCATCTCCGCCCATTCATCCAACACTAAGTCAGGATTAGGAAGCGCAAGAGGATGCTCTTCAGAAAATAAAAAATGTTCTTCTTGGATTAGGTAGATTTCTTAGAGGGGATATGAGTCATATGACTCTACATGATAGGAAAATATTGGCTCAGCTTGTATGGTAAACCGGGTACCATACCTTGTCTTAAGTAACATATGAGACCACTGAGAAGACAATGGAATTTCCAAAAATATTATTGCTCAAAGAATGGCCTAGGAATCCTTAAAAATCACCTCATTATGATTCAATCCTTATATCACTGGAAATATTTGAATCCTCTCCCCAACACAACTTGAATAATCTCAATAATCCACTTATAGCTCAAGTTATGCTCAAATTACTGGACCCTGCTATTTGAGACCCCAAAACTGCCCTTTGACCATTCAACCTGTTTGGACCTCAAAACATCATGAGACTACAATAACATGTCCTAAAAAATCCATAGACATCAATAAAAACTCTCAATAATCATGCATCATCAATTTTTCATGTTACTCACTTGGACCATCTTGTCCTAAAACCTTCTTCTCCAGAAACTACTATTTTTAAGTGGGTCCCACATATCACCATGACCTAAACCATAAATTTATGGAAAACCTGAGGATTCATCTACAACATCCAATCCTAAATTTTTATGAACTAATGTAAATTGGGTGACAATACTTCACTTTCTGCCAAGTGCTCCTAGCTAGGGTTTAACTTGCATTTTAGACCACTTTACCTTCTTAACATTCATTAAGAAAAATGTGATGACAACCTTAGAAACATCATTATTATTTTAAAACATTATAAAATAACCTTATAAACGTCCCTGAAATCCACAAGTACCCATTCAAAACACATTATTCACAACCAATATCTGAAGTTTCCTTTGAGCTCAATTTTCACCTCTTCTTGACCATGTCTTATGAAAACAATCATAACATGCAAAATACACATCATGGGACCTAAATTTTTTCTAAGAGTTCTATGAAACATAAAAATTACATTTCCAATAATAATAATTTCAATTCCATTGCTCAATATTTCCATCTTATCTCATTGTATAGCCTTCCTTACCTTAGGGATTCTTACTGTAGCAATTAGTATCAACTGAAATGATGTAATAAATCATCAAGTAACCAGTTAAAATGATCCAAACATACCTCATAAGCCATGATATACCTTATTTAATGCTTCCATGAGATTCCATAGCTCCAAGTTACTCTACCACACCTCCAAGCAAACATAATTACTCCCAATGAGCACTTATAACCAAGTGAAACACTTGTACCTACACTATGCCACTATTGTGAGTGCTCAAGAACCATTAAAAAATACTATCCAACATATCAACATTCTTCCCAAGTAGCCAAGAATATAAAATTTGCAAGCTATACCTCCTAGGCACTTTTATAGGCTTGCAAGAGCAAGGATACCCCGTTGAATCCCACCGTACCAGATAATATAAATTTGAACTAGTATGTTAGCATAAATAAAATTATAATGACGTCATCCTATAAAATCCACATTTTCGTTAATGTGGTTTTGTGTAAATGAAAAAACCTAGTATGACACCATGCCAACACTGCCCTAATACATTTTTCTCCCATTTCCACTCATTTGAGAGTGTCCTTTCTCCCTCTTCTCAATGTTATCACTTATGTTAGCTTAGAATTTCCCCCTTTTAAGCATATTTATATTCCTTTGGTCCCTTATATTTCTATATTAGGATTAGATATCTTCATTTCCTTCCTTATGAGTAATTAATAATTAGGAATAGGTAAAGGAACTAGCCTTATCTGAAGGTTTATCTCAAGTAGAAAGTCCCACAACTTCAGATAAAATTCCTTGTTACACAAAATTACTAATTTTTAATTCATTCATCCATGAAAAAGAAGAGGGTGTTGTTTTTCAGAGATAAAAATATGATAAAGGTATGTAAGTATAAGGGGTTAATGTTGTTAGCAAGTTGTGTAAAGAATCATGAAGATATGATGGTTAAAGAAAATTTAACTTTCTTGAATGAGAATCATGGCGATAAGTTACAAGGTCTCAAAATATATGAATAATATAAGTCTCTATTATTATATTTGATCAATCCATTTTATGTATGATATGATGTTGCTTTCAAGGTATGTTTATATTTTTTTAGTCCTGGATTCATGTGTTGAGGTGTATCTAGTGTAATCATGCATCATGAAGATAGTATGAATGGTAGTAAAATCTGAAAAAACATTAAAGGTCAAAATGAGTTTCTCAAGGTATAATTTGTATCTTAAAATTGACATCTAGCTTTTGAAGAGTATTCTAAGTGGGATTTTCAAGGAGTCTGAAAAATGTGTATCAAAATGATATCTTAAGATCATGAATTTAACAAGTATTTGTCACTATGATAATAATATGGTTTTTCTACCTTGATGGTCTTGCTATTCAAATGATCAATTTGATGACATAAGTCTAAGACAATGTATAAGGTTTGAAGGTGAAAGTATTATATTCCAAGAAAGGGATGTATTGGTGTAAAAGTGCTAAGTGTTTTATTTCTAATATTAAGAAGGTTAGTAGTAATTAGATGGTTAATAACAAAAAAATTAATCACATTTAAAAGCTCAGAGTAGAATAATATTTTTAGCATACATGAAGACCAAGCAGACAAGTATAGTTCTCAGAAGAGCATTCAAAGAGTAAAGATCAGGTTCTTGATGGTCTAAAATAGGAAAGTGGTATATAGTACCAAGGGGATCCATTGGCGTCAATACAAAGGAGGTGAAGATAAAAGTGGTACACTATTCAGGGGGATTTTCTAATGTGCTCACATTGAAGAATTTTTATGAAAGGAGGTAGAGTATACTGAAATAGTGCTTCAGAACTATAGTGCTTGATTGTGATATATCTTCATGGTTGTTACTTAAGGTATGTAACCTTACATTTGTATATTTTGTTAGTACATTATGATATGATGTTAGTGGGTATTATAAGATGGTATTTCACAAGTTGCATTTCCTCTTGTTACACTAAGAATTTTGGAATTTTTTTTCTAAAGGAGTGCTTTAGAGCTCATGGTCCTAAATGATCCGACATGTTAGTGTTTGGAGGTAGAGTTTGTGGATTCAGTAGTTCACAGACCTATAATATTGTGTAAAATAGTTATGAAGAAAAAATTCGGATAATATACTCTCAAGGGGAGATATGGTATGTTTATATTAGTTCATGGATCTTTTTGTTACAGTTGAAGTCAAGAAAAAAGAGTACAGTCCAAAGGGGTGCTTTTGAGAAAGTAATTTTATTTATTCATTATTTTCATTATGTGTTGTCAATGTTTTTCATGTTAAATTTTCATAGTGCCTTTGTCATAGATGTCAAAAGGGGAGAATGTTCTCATAAACATGAATAAGGGAGTCTTATAAGTGTTTACATTCATGGTTGTCATCAATGAAAATAGGGGAGATTGTTGGAAATTTTGTCTAGTGTTGTCATTGATGTCAAATAGTGTCTAGGCGTAAGAGGTTTCTCCATGAGGTGTCAATCAAGGTCAAACTTGAAGGTTTATTACTAGTATTTCTAGTTTTGGTTCAAAAGTGAGTTTCCATGCATACCACTTAGATGGAGTTGTTATAGTGTCTTGACATGTTCTTGAACATGATGCAAGCTATCATTGTAATTATATGAGTTCTAAAGGATAGTATAAGGTCTAACATGGTTAATATGATGTGTCAAAGGTGTCTAAGTGTCTGTAACTTATCAAGTAGGTCAGTTATTATCATGTCATGTGTTGAAGATGTCATTCTAGGACTGTTATTAGATGGAAGTCATGTAGGATGAGATAGTGGCATGATATATGAAGCAGGGAAGTCATGTAAAATCATGGGAAATGTGTTATATCATTTCATATGAAGTGTGGAAGTCATATCATGTAAATATTTATAGGTATAATGCATGTAAAAAGTCCATTGAAGAAAATTACTTGAGAACAATGCATGTTTGGATAGGTAAGTCTTAGTGGTGAGAGACTTTCAGATATATTTGAGAAATTAAGTGATTAAGGATAATTATAGGAGGTTATGATGATGTTTTGGGTCAAATTTTAGATCAATACAATGAAGAAAGAGACATAAATACCTTCTTCATACCAATGAGTTTTTGGCAAAACCGAGCTCTTAGAGAGAAAAATCCAACTCGGTAGGTGAAGTTATTTTTTTCACCCACACGCATGGGTTTTGCATGGGATACTAAGAATTTGGGGGATGTTCTTTCATTGATCTAAGCATGTTTTTTAAAAATAATAAGTTGATCTGATCGTCCCAGTTTTATGAACAATCATTAAGAAGCTAAGTTGGTCTTAAACCCTCATAGTAGAGTGATATGGAAGAAATGATTGGTATGAGCTGCAAATGGTATGGGAAATAAAATTTTATGAATCAAGGTTTTATAGGAATATTTAGGGATCATTATGGTGTTAGTTTTATGTTCCATCTATTTTAGAAAGTAGGAGAAAAAACCTTGTTTTGTGGAGATTTGCATACTTGTAGGGATGAGATGGAAGATTCAAGAATAAAATTGAAATGTTTTAGGAATCTTAGGAGATTTTATTCATACTAAGCCATTTTGAAATTTTTTATAGATTACATAAAGGTTGACTAGTGCAAATAATGTTTGAGTTATAGGTCATATAAGTCACCCTACTAGTTTTCACTTAGAAGAGATAAAACCTTGTCATAGAGGTTTGAGCTGAGATGAGTTAATTTACATGATGTAACATGGTTATTTGGTCATGAGATAACTTGTATATATCTTAAATCTTGTATTTTATCTCTTGTAATGGTATGGTGTGGTGGTTTCATGTTGAAACCTTAGTGGCCTAGTTATCCCTATTAGGATTTCCTAAGAAGGCTAGTTAGATCACGTGTGCTATGAAAGGAATGATAACCAGATCGTACCAAGCCAAGAACACATATGTTAATCAAACACCATGATCAATAAGATGATATAAATTCACCAGAATAACTTTACATAAAACCTTTGCAAAGAAATGAGCAGCAATATCATATATTATTATGAAACTCAATGTAATACATTAAGAATGGGCCTTGTTTAAATAGGAAGGAATAACAATCTAAGAACTAGTCAAGCTCATAGATCAAGCTATAAATCAAGGAAATAAATAGTCATTAAAGAACTAGTCAAGACCATAGATTTAGGAGAGAACTAGACATCAAGGATCTAGTCAATACCATAGATCAAGGAAAGAACTATACCTAACAACTAGATAATATCTCCTAATATCTAAATAAGATAAAAGAAATATCCACACACATAAGTGGGTGAGGATAAATACAATAAAGGTAAATAAAGTACCTAGGTGAACATGAGCTAAGGTAAATACCTACTCTAACACCCACCCTCAAGTGAAGCTAGGGGCCAAAATAGAAGTGATATGTCCATAGTATGAGTCCCGACAACTAGGCCTGATGAGGTACTCATGTACAATAACTGGAAAAAAAGGACACCGCAAGGTACCCAAAACTAGTAACAACAAAGTAAAGAGAGTAAAGACCCTCTCTAAGGCATCCCAAGAAGCTCGGCTCAAAAAAATCATACAATGCTGAAGAAGTTTGGTATGTGCTGTGTTCTGAATCCATTTCTCGATCATAGAACTAAAAAAAAATTGACACTGGGCTTCACTAGAATAGCTCCATATAAGGAGACTGTCAACAAAGTGATGTTGAAAGTGCAAAAAAAACCAAACATAATTCGACCAACTACTCCAAATAGGTGTGCCACGATCGAAGAACAATAACCAAAGCAATAAGGAAAGGACACAAACTCCAAGTGTCATGATCCAAGAAAATCCAAGGTAACAAGGCAAGGACATGAAACCTGAAGAAGCAGGATCAACACCACACCCTCCCATACTATTGAATGAGTGGATTGATGCTACAAATCTGTATGAGTTGCCCAAAATCAACTACTCAAACACTAACAAACTAACACTAGACTTCACCAGAATAGATCCCCCACAAGAGATACTATCAACATGCCAAAAGTGTCAAAAATACAAATACAAAATCTCTTAGCAAACAAGAGAGATACACTACACCTGCTAAAGAAAAATGCTCAAAACAAGAAGCATCACAATACAGAAGGTATAGAAAGTGGAGGAAGAGGTTGAATTGTGGAGGAGCCATGCCTGTAGAGTCCTATTAATGAATGCCTATGTCACCTCCATGATTGATTAGATATCCACCCCAAATCAACATGGATAGATGAAGAAGATGCCAGCATATGACTTGGTGTAAAATGCACAATGGGTGCATGCAAAAGAACATCAGAATGTGTGTCAGGTTGATCATTTCTGACAACTGAACTATCAATTTTCTCAAGCCTGAGTGAAGATGTAGAACTCATGTGTTGCTCAGGATCCATAGAAAGAGTCGAGAAAACAAAAAAAGGAGCTCTGTCAATGTGTGATCCCAATGAAGTATCTACTCAAAAACCAATTTCATGACAAGAATTCCACTTAACATGTGGAATAGAGGAAACAATACCCTGTGAATGTTTGCTAATGACTCCTCTAGTGAGACCCATATAACGGAGCATGCAAGAACTGAATGTAGTGGTATGCTTCTTAAAAAATCCATACAGCTGAGCAGAAGTAGGATACACAACATGTGGTAGTGTAATAGGCACAGATGTGGAAGAGCATGCAGTAACAAGCCTCACAGGTTTAGAAGCATCAAAAGCACCCTGTGGATTTTCCTGAAATAGTAAAAAGCATGCACACCATCCATGGACCCCTGCCAAAAAGGAAAGACCTGAAAACCTTCCTGCACGTAAATTGAGATAGATACACTGTAATGGAAAAAACCCAGTATAGATCTCGAGAAATCCAACAAAACTGAATATATTAAATCATGTTTTTTTGGCTCGAATCTCAAGGTGCACATGTGCAATTCTCTGTAAAAAATACAAAAAAATTATTGTCTCCAGAATTGGCCAAGTTTACAGTCGATCTTAGGGTTTTCATGCCTTCCGAATCCAATGGAAGCCTATGTTTTGCATAAAAATGCATGCAGCAACAAAATACGACCAAATACCAAATATATGAATACATAAATAATTCATTTGCAAAATAAAACTTACATATGGATGTCAACAGCAATCTCTGGCTCTGATACCATGAAAGGAATGATAACCAGATCGTACCAAGCCAAGAACAAAGATGCTAATCAAACACCATGATCAATAAGATG
Source organism: Taxus chinensis (assembly GCA_019776745.2). Taxonomy (NCBI): domain Eukaryota; kingdom Viridiplantae; phylum Streptophyta; class Pinopsida; order Cupressales; family Taxaceae; genus Taxus; species Taxus chinensis. The sequence goes on along the minus strand of CM034152.1, from coordinate 742,706,931 downwards.
AATGCAATTCGACAAAATAGCTTTACATAAAACCTTTGCAAACAAATGATCAGCAATATCATATATTATTATGGAACTCAATGCAATACATTGAGAATGGGCCTTGCTTAAATAGGTAATGAATAACAATCTAAGAACCAGTCAAGGTTGTAGATCAAGCCATAAATCAAGGAAATAACTAGTCATCAAAGAACTAGTCAAGACCAAAGATTTAGGAGAGAACTAAACATCAAGGATCTAGTCAATACCATAGATCAAGGAAAGAACTATACCTAACAACTAGATAATATCTCCTAATATCTAAATAAGATAAAAGAAATATCCACACACATAAGTGGGTGAGGATAAATACAATAAAGGTAAATAAAGTACCTAGGTGAACATAAGCTAAGGTAAATACCTACTCTAACACTTGACCTTCGCAGTGCTCATACACACTCAATATTGTCAAACAATGCTACCAAGACAATTAACACACTCTTGAGGAGTTTAAAACAACTTACTCTCCTTGTAACATATCAAGAGAACTCATGAACATTCACAAACATCTCATACTGACCACACATCATAATGATGTAAGAACCTACCTTAAGAGACTTATACTTGTACATTCAATGACTGTAAAGTTGAGAACATGACTTCTTACATAAGAAATACCAAATAGAAACGTGAAAACATACTTAGAGACATTGAATGACATACCTTATCATCAAGAAAAAGAAACACACTGACAAATACAGCTACCCCTCACTCCAAAACTTCATTTTCACCTATACACCTCTATGGAGCCTAATAGAGGCATATGTCACCATGGAAGAGCTTGATGAGAGACCTAACTAGGTCTCAATCCCTCTTCTTGGACCTTGATTGTTTCCTCTTTATCTTATTTCCACATTTTTTGCAATAGATCCCTCCTTTTTCTTAGTCACATCCATGGAAACATCTTAACCACTTTCACTAGATTCTTCCTTCTTTTTGTATGCTTGAGCTTATTGCTTAGGTATTTGAGTCTCCTTCTTCAACTAACTTGCATTACAAAACCTTGTAATGTTCCCTATCTTGTGGCACATAAAGCATTCATCTTGTCTCCCTTAGCACTCAAAATCCTTATGTCTATATCCATAGAAAGCATAGCAATACCCATTGAATTTTATTACATACCTTCTTGTGTTTGATGGCCCATTTGTGCAATAATTTTCAATATGTCCCTTTTCATGGCAATGATAGCATTTAGCTCCATATATTTAACTACTTTTTTCTCCTTCTTGTCTTAACATTCCTCTTCCTTATTTCCTTCACAATACTCCTTTCCTTTTCCATCATCCTTATTTTCAACCTTAGGACTGAAAAACCTATCCCTATGTCCATAAGCACCACATTTGTAATAATTACCATGAAAAACACCATATCTATATGCATTTGGCTACCTGATAGGTTATCTTCTAGGAGGTGGAAGCCTTGAACTCTCTCCCTTGCTTGGTTGCTTGTTTTCGTTTGATCCTTGACTTGATTCTTCTTTATTATTCTTGGATTAATCCTCATTAAAGCCTAGGCATGTCATATCACCATAGATATTTTTATTTCCTAGCATATTACTTAGATTTTTAGAGCTCTCTTGGAAGGATGATAGCTTGATTTTCATGATGGATAGTTCCTTCTTTAGTTCTTCTTTTTCAGTATCATGTTTGAGAAACTATTCTCTCTTAATCTTTAACTTATCTTGGGCCTCCTCAAGTTGAGTTCTTAAAACCTTGACTACTTCTTCACGAGTTGCAACCAACCTGTCAATATTTTTTACATTCACACTTACCCATCTCCTTATCAAAAAGGTGTTGCCCTTAATTGTACCCAATGATGGAGGTGCCATCTTGTCACCAAATATCTCCCTCTAGCTTATTAGGCTACTTCTAAGGGCCCGCTTTGATACCAATTTTTGGAGGTGACAAGGAATGAGAAGGGAGTTGAATCAATCCCCAATAAAACTTACTCACTTGTGCTTCAAACCCTAACCACACAAAATCATGTAGAACACATCAAAGCATACAACCTTTTATGATGAAGTAAAATTAATGTAAGGAACTCAATATGATCTCAAGGACACATATATTGATTAATAATATCATATCCACACACTTATATATATGCTCAAAACATATCACAAGAGTAGTGTCTTCAACAATAAATCACAAGATATAATGAAGTTCTCTCAATAAAATCAACAATGTCTTATAACAACATATGAAGATGTAAAACTATGAGAAAGTCTTCCACTTCAATATCAGATCTGTAAACACCTTAGAAACCTACATAATAAATCAACATGATATGAAGATAACATCCAAGCACAAACACCCAAATATGCCCTCCTTCTCCAACTCGCTCTCAAATAATCTTTGCTCTATCTCAAATTATCCTTATGAAAACTCAACTAGCAGCTAACCTAGAATGAGATTCTAGGTTTTTTGGGCTAGGCCCAAAGGTTTTTTTTAGTTGTGGAGCTCAATTACTTTAGATTAGCATGCAATATGAAACTTGCTAGAAAACATAGTAAACGACATTGGTTAAGGAGGGACCAGCATCGGTTTGGGATAACCGGAATTGGTTACCTATGTGTGGGTGTTTTAATTAACTCATGGGAATTAGATCTAATTTTATCATAACAAAAGATCTATTGATTATAGTTGCATGGCTAAGTGCCTTAAGTTTGTATATGTCTATATAAGCATGAAATCTAGGGTTTAGAAATAAGAATCAAGAAGAAATTACAAAAGTTGATGATTACTGTGAGAATAATTGTGAGAGAGATAATTCTTGGAGAAGAAGCAAAATCTTGAATGAAAGAAGGTATTGTACATCTAAGAGGTGTGGAAGATTCTAGATCTTTAATTGTATATCTTGTCAAAGAATTGGATAATAGATTGAATTTTTTCTCAGTGGACGTAGCCCACACTAGGTAAACCACATTAAATTTGGTGTTGATTTATATCTCTTGTTTTTTATATTTCTTCTGGTATAATATGTGCTTTTATTTTCATGTATTCTTAGATATGATATATTATCTGTACAACCAGTTTGCTAACCCTAACAATTGGTATCAGAGCTTTGTTTGAGGGTTTTGTGTGTTGATAGATTTACTCACAAATGGTTTTCTGATTGAGTGGTAGCTATAAAAATGGTAGAAAAAAATAAGGTAGAGAAGTTTGACGACTGAAATTATCAATTATGGAAGATGCAGATTGAGGATTATCTATATCAAAGAGATTTGTACTTACTGTTGGAAAAAAATTCTAGACCTACGAAGATGACTGATGAAGAACGGAAGATTCTTGACAGAAAAGCTTTGGGATCTATAAGATTGAGCTTGGCAACATCCGTGGCTTCCAATATTACAGAAGTGACTTCTATGGTAGAGTTAATGAAATCTCTTGCTAATTTATATGAAAAACCTAGTTCTTCAAATAAAGTTTATTTGATGAAGAAACTATTTAGTTCTAAGATGCATGAAGGTGGATCTGCATCTAGTCATTTGAATGATTTTTGATCTATTGTAAATCAGTTAAAATTGGTTGATATTTTGTTTAATGATGAATTGAAAGCACTTTTATTCTTATGTTTTTTTCCTGATAGTTGGGATAACTTGGTAATGGTTGTTAGTAATACAAAATCTACTAATAATATTTTGAAGTTTGATGATGTGGTTAGTATAATCTTAAATGAGAAAATTCACATGAAAATTACAAAGGAATCATCTATGAATGTTTTGAAAGTAGAAAGAAGAGGCAGACAGAAGGAGAGATCCAAGAGTAAGAGTAATGGGAAATCAAATTCAAGGGATAACATATCTAAATCCAGAGGTAAGGGAATCACCTATTGGAAATGTGAAAGAAAGAAAGATTTTTGGTCAAAGGATAAAGAGAACAACCAACCAGACAAAGGTAAAGAAGCAAATCTTGTTGTAGAAGAGGTAATGCAAGATGTTCTTATTCTTTATTTAGATAATAGAATTGAATCATGAGTTTTAGATTCAGGAGCTTCTTTCCATGCAACCCCTAATAAGGGTTATTTCAGAAATTATGTCCAAGGAAATTTTAGACATGTTTATTTGGGTGATGATGAGCCTTGCAATATTACTGGTAAATGGGAAGTTCATCTAAAATTGTAGAATGGAAATACATTGGTATTTAAAGATGTGAGGCATGTGTCAAGCCTAAGGAGGAATCTTATTTCTGTAGGGCAACTAAGTGAAGTTGGTTGCATGGTTACATTTACAGGAGACTCTTGGAAATTCACCAATGGTGCTTTTGTTGTGGCACGAGGTAAGAAGGTAGGAATGTTATATTTATCTATTTTTGTTATTGATTCATTTTCTGCATTATCTACTTCAAATTCAGATGCATACATTTGGCATAATCGGTTGGGCCATATGAGTAAAAAAGAAATGCAAATCTTAACGGGTAAGGGTAAATTATCATATTTGAAAGATTTAGATCTTGATTTAAGTGAGCATTGTGTTTTTAGAAAGCAAAAGAGAGTGATATTTCCCAAAGTTAGGACAACTAAGAAGGAACAAAAATTGGAGCTTGTACACTCAAATGTGTGGGAACCAACTTAGGTAGCTTCTCATGGAGGATCTCAATATCATGTTACTTTCATTGATGATGCTAAAAGAAAGGTATGGGTTTATTGTATTAAACATAAATATGAGGTTTTTAAAACTTTTAAAATATGGAAATCCCTTGTTGAGAATGAATCAAATTCAAAGTTAAAGTGTCTTAGATCTGACAATGGTGGTGAATGTTGTAACAAGGCTTTCAATGATTATTTCTTAGTGAATGGAATACGTAGAGAAAGTATGGTTCTAAGAACACCACAAGAGAATGGTGTTGTAGAAAGAATGAACAGGACAATCATGGAACATGCTAGAAGTATGAGGATACATTTTAGATTTCCCTTACATTTTGGGCTCAATTACTATAGATTAGCATACAATATGAAACTTGCTGGAAAACATAGTAAACGACATTGGTTAAGGAGGGACCCACATCGGTCACCTATGACCGACATTAGTCAGGAAAGGAGGAACCAACATCAGTTAGGGATAACCAGAATTGGTTACCTGTGTGTGGGTGTTTTAATTAACTCACAAAAATTATATCTAATTTTAGCATAACAAAAGATCTATTGATTGTAGTTTCATGGCTAAGTGCCCTAAGTTTGTATATGTCTATATAAGCATGAAATCTAGGGTTTAGAAGTAAGAATTAAGAAGAAATTGTAAAATTTGATGATTACTGTGAAAATAATTGTGAGAGAGATAATTATTGGAGAAGAAGAAAAATCTTGAGTGAAAGAAAGTACTGTACATCTGAGAGGTGTGGAAGATTCTAGATATTCAATTTTATATCTTGTCAAAGCTTTGGATAATAGATTGGATTGTTTTTTGGTGGACATAGCTCATAGTGGGTGAACCACGTTAAATCTGGTGTTGATTTATATCTCTTGTTTTGTATATTTCTTTTGGTAGAATATGTGCTTTTATTTACATGTATGCTTAGATATGATATATTATCTATACAACTGGTGTGATAACCCCAACAACTGGTATTAGAGATTTGTTTGAGGGTTTTTTTGTGTTGACAGATTTACTCACAAAGGGTTTTATGATTGAGTGGTAGCTACAATAATGGCAGAAGAAAAAAATACAAGGCAGAGAAGTTTGACGACCAAAATTATCAATTATGGAAGATGCAGATTGAGGATTATCTATATCAAAGAGATTTGTACTTACTATTAGACAAAAATTCTAGACCTACGAAGATAACTGATGAAGAATGGAATATTCTTGATAGAAAAGCTTTGGGATCTATAAGATTGAGCTTGGAAACATCAGTGGCTTCCAATATTACAGAAGTGACTTCTACAGTAGAGTTAATGAAATCTCTTGCTAATTTATATGAAAAACCTAGTGCTTCAAATAAAGTTTATTTGATGAAGAAACTATTTAGTTCTAAGATGCATGAAGGTGCATCTGCATCTAGTCATTTGAATGATTTCTGATCTATTGTAAATCAGTTAAAATTGGTTGATATTTCGTTTGATGTTGAATTGAAAGCACTTTAATCTTATGTTTTTTTCCTGATAGTTGGGATAACTTGGTAATGGTTGTTAGTAATACAAAATCTACTAATAATATTTTGAAGTTTGATGATGTGGTTAGTATAATCTTGAATGAATAAATTCACATGAAAATTACAGAGGAATCATCTGGGAATGTTTCCAACGTAGAAGGAAGAGGCAGACAGAAGGAGAGATCCAAGAGTAAGAGTAATGGGAAATCAAAGTCAAGGGATAACATATCTAAATCTAGAGGTAAGGGAATCACCTGTTGGAAATGTGGAAAGCAAGGTCATGTAAAGAAAGATTGTTAGTCAAAGGATAAAGAGAACAACCAACCAGAAAAAGGTAAACAAGAAAATCTTGTTACAGAAGAGGTAATGCAAGATGCTCTTATTCATTCTTTAGATAATAGAATTGAATCATGGGTTTTAGATTCAGGAGATTCTTTCCATGCAACCCCTAATAAGGGTTATTTTAGAAATTATGTCCAGCGAAATTTTAGACATGTTTATTTGGGGGATGATGAACCTTGCAGTATTACTGGTAAATGAGAAGTTCATTTAAAATTACAGAATGGAAATACATGGGTATTTAAAGATGTGAGGCATGTGTCAAGCCTAAGGAGGAATCTTATTTCTGTAGGGCAACTAGGTGAAGTTGGTTATATGGTTACATTTACAGGAGACTCTTGGAAAGTCACCAAGGGTGCTTTTTTTGTGGAAAGAGGTAAGAAGGTAGGAACATTATATTTATCTACCTGTGTTATTGATTCATTTTCTGCATTATCTAATTTAGATTCAGATGCATGCATGTGGCATACTCGGTTGGGCCATATAAGTCAAAAAGGAATACAAATCTTAAAAGCTAAGGGTAAATTATCATATTTGAAAGATTTAGATCTTGATTTAAGTTAGCATTGTGTTTTTGGAAAGAAAAAGAGAGTGAGATTTCTCAAAGTTGGGGAAACTAAGGAGTAGAAATTGGAGCTTGTACACTCAAATGTTTGGGGACTAGCTTAGGTAGCTTCTCATGGAGGATCCTAGTATTATGTTACTTTCATTGATGATGCTAAAAGAAAGGTATGGGTTTATTGTATTAAACATAAATATGAGGTTTTTGAAAATTTTAAAAGATGGAAATCCCTTGTTGAGAATGAATCAAATTCAAAGTTAAAGTTCCTTAGATCTGACAATGGTGGTGAATATTGTAACAAGGATTTCAATTATTATTTCTCAGTGAATGGAATACGTAGACAAAGTATGTTTACAAGAACACCACAAGAGAATGGTGTTGTAGAAATAATGAACAATACAATCATGGAACATGCTAGAAGTATGAGGATACATTTTAGATTGTCCTTGCAGTTTTGGGCAGAAGCAGTTGATATATCGGTTTATTTGATTAACTATGGGCCTTCAAGTTCACTAGATGGAGGGATACCAAAGGAAGCTTGGACCAGAAAAGAGGTAGATGTATCTTTTCTTAAATTTTTTGGTTCAGAAGCTTTTGTGCATATTGATAAGGAAAATAGGAAAAAGTTGGATGAAAAATCCAAGAGATGCACTTTCATTGGTTATGGATTTGGTGATTTTGGATTCCATTTTTAGGATTTAGAGAATTCTAAAATTATTAGGAGTCATGAGATTGAATAGAATGAAAAGAGAATGTACAAGGATCAAATTTTGGTACCCAAGGATGAACCCATTGAGAAGTTTGTGAATGCAAATGAACTGTCATATTTAAAAGTAATACCGATAGGGTTACACAGTAACCAATGTCAGTTAAAATCTGGCCGACATCAGTAAGCAGAACCGGTATCGGTTACAGAAGATCCCAACTAGTATTGGTTAAAAGAACAGATGTTAGTTATAGGTGACTAACATCGGTCACTGACAGATTTAGATACAAATGTCCAAGAGGTCCAGAATGTGCCTCTGGTACCCCCAAACTCCTGTGAGAAGGTCACAAAGGGTAAGTAAACCTCCAAAAAGACTTACACCTTCTCTATTTTATTTAGAATTAACTGATAATATTGAACCAAATATTTTTGAAGAAGTAATGTAGGATGAGACCCACGTCCAGTGGGAGTATGGCATGGATGAGGAGATGGATTCCTTAGAACAAAACCAGACTTAGGATTTGGTTAAGTTGCCAACATGTAAGAGGACATTACAGAATAAGTGGTTTTATAGGATCAAGAAAGAATAGAGTGGATAGAAAAGGTACACAAAAAATATTGTAGTAGAGGGATTTGCACAGAAAATAGGTATTGACTTTGGTGAAATATTTTCTCTTTTTGTTAAAATAACTTCTATATGTATTGTGTTGAGTATAGTTGTAGTACATGATTTGCATTTAGAGAAACTAAATTTGAAGATGGCTTTCCTTTAAGGTGATTAGGATGAAAAGATTTTTATGTAGCACTCACTTGGGTATGTAGTCAAGGATAAGGAGAAATTAGTGTGTAGGTTGAAAAAGAGCCTATATAGGCTCAAGAAAGCTCCAATGAAATGGTACATTAGGTTTTTGTTATCCAAAATGAGCCCCCTGCTTATTTTGGCTAACTTGCCTTCATTCTTGCCTTCCTTGTGTTTCAATATCAAATTTTTTCATTTTTCAGGCACTCAAAATTTTCTAGAAATGGCTTCATTAGATAGAGAATTTTCTCACCTTTCCAGAAAGGTAAAGTTTTCCTTCTAATTCCTTGTATTTTGCAAGTTATGGCTCAATGAAGTTTTTGAGGGAAATTTTCCCTAGGAAGGTCTGTGGACCAATCAAAATGCACCACGTGGAAGAGGAATGGAGGGGAACGGAGGTAAGTTGAAAATTTTCACTAAGGATTGGTCAGGGGTGCAAAGAAAATTTTTGGTCTGAAGGCCCACAGCGAATGAGGAGATGACATGTGGCATCGGAGGTCGGATTGGCGGGGGGGGGGGGGAAGTTAGAAAATCTCCAACGGGCTTGGTGGGGGCACAAAGAAAAATTTAAGCCTAACCCCCACGAACCAATAGAAAGATAATGTGTGTCCATAAGGTTAGCAGGAGGCAGAGGTGCAGAGTGATTTTTGGCTTTCCGCCAAAATATTCAAAGGGCGCAAGGGAAAAATTTGGCCCAAAGGCCTGCCAAGGAGAAATTGAAGGTTTTGATAGAAGCCCCTCGGGCTAATCAAGGTGTGACACGTGTCCTATTTTCGGTAGAAGTCGAGGGCATGAGGAGAAGTTATAAATTTTACCAAAGTGATTGGCAGTATTAAAGGGAAAGTTTGGAGCGCGCACCCGAGTGAATACAAGGATGACACGTGGTGGTGGGGGCGGCGGGGCAGTGAAGGAATTTTGGAAAATTTTCCAAAATTCAAAAAAGCATAAAATGTCCATTTGAACTTGTGGACCAATATGAATGTGCCATGTGGCATCAGAGTGGCAAGGGGTGGAGATTTTTAGGGGAATTTTTCCCAAATTCAAAAAAGGGGAAAAATTTTGGGTTTCGGCCCCCCGATCCAATTTTTACCTATGTTTTGCCCTAAATCTTCAGAGGGTCATAAATTTTGATCCAAAGCTTAGATTTTTGTGTTCTTGGTGTCATTAGAAAGCTAGTGAAAGTATCTACATGATGGGGTGCTCAATTTTGAATTTTTATGGAGTCTTGTTGGTGAAAATCAAGAAAACATCTTTGGCACGGGAAAAAATGTAGAAATGACATCCAACCACCAAAAATTAATGTAGTATGGCACCCATCTTTCTCTAGCATGGCTCGAATGCATTAGGAAGTGGATTTTTTAGAGGTTACCTTGCATTTTTAATGAATCTTATCGATGGTTGAAGTAAAAAATCAGATTTACCCATGTTTTTTGTCTTTCTTCATTCAAATCGATGGTTAAAAGCTAATTCTGGCTCATTTGTAAAAAGTTGTTCATCATTCTTCTCTTCCTCTCCCTTATTTTATTCCCCAGGGTTGAAAATGGAGTTTGAACCTCTTCCCCTGCTCTGTAATGGCATTTTTTCTTGTTACCCATGAAATTATTTTTTGTGGAAACTTCTGGAGCAATAAAAATGTGTTTCGTGATGCATTTGTCCATCCTTGCTCGTTTTTGCTTGTTTTCTTCTTGTCTCTCTTCATTGCAGGTATTTGTGCATGTTTGAATGTTCATTGCAAGTTTTAGAGCTATGTTCATGGAGTTTTAGAACATTTTTTGTGTGAAATCTATCCTTGGTTTTGTGATGCACTTATCCATCTTTCCCATTGCTCACCTCTCCTTGTTCCATGTATTTTTGATAGATGTTCAGCATTTTCCTTCTCTGGTGTATCACCATTTTAGTGTAGGCTCTACCTTTCCCTCTTTTCTCTCTATCTCCTTGGCATAGTTAGATTAGGATTAGATTAGCTTGCCTGCGCTGGAATAGCTTGTGGTAGGTAGTTTAGGAAGAGGAACCAACCTTCTCTGGAGATCTTTCCCCATTTGCAAAGGTCCCACACTTGGGAAAGCTCAATGTTGTGCAATCACACTGGATGCCCATTATCAAACTAGAAATTTGAGAAAACATCCAGGGATGTTGTGAATTTGCACTAAAAATTTTGGCACACACCCGGTGGGACCTTAGAGGTCTTCCATTTTATTTTTAACAGGTTGGTGTGTTCCTGTTAAGGATTCAGCCTTTGGGGTCATATTCAAAAGCACATCTGGTAAGTAACTCATTCTCTGAGTTTCAGACCCTCTTTCCATTCATTTTTATTCATTTTCCATTCATTATTCTTTCAATCTCTTCCATCTTCTTTCATTCCATGAAGTTGTGCAATCATGACTTCATTTCCATCATGGAATTCACATTTACAACAACAGCAATATATTCCACCTCCAACATGTTTTTCAAGTCCTCTAGATCAACATTTTGATCTAATTCAAAATCATTATGTATATCCATATGAGCAATGCCAAAAGTAGTTTGGCTATGAATCACGTCAAGCACAAGGATACGCATATGATGAGGGAAATCAAGAAGAAAGTGTGGATTTTTTGGAGAAAATCCAAAAAATGGAGGTTGGCATGGTGCAATTAAGGACTCAACCACAAATGAAGGCATTTCAGATTGGTTTCAGAGCACCCTGTCTATGGGGAGGCCCTTTTCCAAGACATTACATCCCTCAGGAGAAGCTGGACTTTATGATTGAGATGTTGCCCCAACTTGCACAATGGACACTGGAGATAGAGACCTATAAACTTGGTATTGAGCAACCTTGTCAATGGGTAAGTTCTACACCATCATCTAGGTTTTCTCTTTCCATTCCTCAAGCTACACCATCTCATTTTGAATGCCAAATTCCAAATCCAGCCCATGTTGCTCCAAGTGTTGATTTCATTTCTCTATCCCCTAGTCTTCCACCCCATCTCAATTTTTCTGTTATTTTCCCTTCCAAACAGTCACTCCCTATAAAGAAACAAAAGTTTCTATCTCCTCCAACACCACAAAAAATTGCAAAATCAATTAATTTACAACCCACCCCTCCTCTTGCATTACCAAATCCATGTTGAGAAGATAAAAATCAGAATTCCAGTCAAGGAAAACAACATCAAGAAGAAGAGCCAAACAAGGATGAAAAGATTAAAATTTTATTGAATTTGGCTCTTAAATTCAGGATTACAAAAATCCCCTTGATGGTGAAACCAATAGAGGAGGTTAGAGTTGAAGAATGAGTGGTGGCCAATGCTGATTTTGTTGTAGCAGAAGAAGAGAAAAAAGAAGAAGCAGATCAATAATCAGTTTTCTCATAATGTAGTGTCCATGTTGGCACTCTACTTGAAGGAAATGCTAGTCCAATTCAAGTTGCACAATCAGCCATGAAAAGAAGCTCTAAAGAAGATCTTAGAGTCTCAACTTGTCCTCTAGAGTAGCAGATTGAAGAGTTTGACTTAACAAACTTCATGCTAGAGGAAGAGTTCAATCAAGAGAAAGATTGTCTTCAAACAGAAAAGAAAGGAGAAGATGTTCCAAATCCAAAAGAAGATGAGCACATTCCAGCTATGGGGGCGAAAAATGCAGATCCAAAGGCTTTGAGCACAAAGCAGGATATAGAAGAACCTTCAGTTCTTTTTTCTACTTCATCTCTCTCGAGTTCTAGTGCTGAAGAAGAGTTTGATCTCTCAAACTCAATGTTGGAGGATGAAAGAAACTATGGTGATCAAGTTATAGATCAAGAGAACACCATGGGAGAGGTTGAACATTTGTAATAGGACAGCAATGAGGTAGTTTACCTGTCCTGATTTGGAGGACTGTTTTGATGAAGAAGAACCGGATGAAATCACACCATCTTCTCCTTCATCATCCATCTTCCAAACACAAGAACCTACTGTCATGGAGGAGAACTTTCATTTGCAGTAGCCTGCATCTTGTAGCAGCTCTTTGGAATCAAGAGTGGAAGATTTAAATTTCCATGTTCTTCATTCGAGGAAGAGAAAGGGCATAAAAGTTCTACCATTGCTTCCACACCATCCATTTAAGAAGGTCTGTAAGAAGATTCCATTTTTGGAATGGAAAATCAAAGTTATGGGCATATCAAATGGATCAGACCTTACCCAATCAAGCATTTGGCTTCATTGGAGCCAAAGGAGAAGCCACAACCAGTCATGCTTGTCTCTAAGCATGAGGATGATATGCAAAGTTCCAAGGATCAGTTGACATACCTCTTTAATCAAAATGCAGAGCAAGTAAAAGAGGTATTGGATTTTTTTTCAGTTGGCACCTTGCTAATTTGGGTAGAAGACCAGCTTCTTATTGATTTTCCACTCATCCTAGCAGCCATACTCAGCTCCAAATCATTTGCATGGCTGCCAATTTTGAAGAAAGGAAGATATTTTGCACAACCAGTTGCAGGGTTTGTTTAGCTCACCTTTGCTTCCAGTTAGAGTAGAGTAGATAGGTTTACTTTTAGCAGATTAAGTGCTTCTACACACTCTGCATGTTCCATTTGAAGCATGTATGATTTTTATTTTTTTACATAGTTTTTGGTGTTGTTGTATTGCTCTTGCACAGTCCATTTCAGTGGCATTTTGGTGAAGATCAACTCCAAGTTCAGTGGGTTTCCAAGTAGCTCAGAGGTCAGATTTTCATAGTTCAGATCAGAATTAGTTCATCAGGCTTGACTCCATGCCCAATGGATTCTTCAAAGGCCACTAATAATTCATCTAGTAGGCAGATGACCCCTGACAGTTGCCAAAACCGTTATCCAAAATGACCCCCCCTGCTTATTTTGGCTAACTTACCTTCATTCTTGCCTTCCTTGTGTTTCAATATCAATTTCTTTCACTTTTCAAGCACTCAAATTTTTCTAGAAATAGCTTCATCGGATAGATAATTTTCTCACCTTTCCAGAAAGGTAAATTTTTCCTTCTAACTCCTTGTATTTTGCAAGTTATGGCTCGACAGAGTTTTTGAGGGAAATTTTCCCTAGAAAGGTCTGCGGACCAATCAAAATGTGCCACGTGGTGAAAGAATGGTGGGGAGCGGAGGTAATTTAGAATTTTTTTCCAAGAATTGGTCAGGGGCACAAAGAAATTTTTTTGCCCGAAGGCTTGTAACGAATGAGGAGATGACACATGGCATCAGAGGTTGGATCAGTGGGGGGAAAGTTAGAAAAATTCCAACAGGCTTGACGGGGGCACAAAGAAAAATTTTGGTCCGACCCCCAGTGAACCAATAGAAAGATGATGTGTGTCCATAAGGTCAGCTGGAGGCAGAGGGGTGGAGTGATTTTTGACTTTTCACCAATATAGTAAAAGGGCGCAAGGGAAAAATTTGGCCCAAAAGCTCGCCAAGGAGAAATTGAAGGTTTTGACAGAAGCCTCATGACTAATCAAGGTGTGACACGTGTCCTATTTTCGGCGGAGGTCAGGGTGTGGGGAGAAGTTGGAAATTTTTTTCAAAGTGATCGGTAGTATCAAAGGGAAAGTTTGGAGCGTGCGCCCGAGTAAATAGGAGGACGACACGTGGTGACGGGGGGGTGGCGGGGCAGTGGAGGAATTTTGGAAAATTTTCTAAAATTCAAAAAAGCGTAAAATGTCCATTTGAACCCACAGACCAACAGGGAATGTGCCACATGGTCATCAAAGTGGCAAGGGGTGGAGATTTTTCGGGGAATTTTTTCCCAAATTCAGAAAAGGGGAAAATTTTTGGGTTTCATCTAGCTGATCCGATTTTTGCCCCTATTTTGCCCTAAAACTTCAGAGGGCCATAACTTTTGATCCAAAGCTTAGATTTTTGCATTCTTAGTGTCATTGGAAATATGGTGAAATTATTTACATGATGGGGTTCTCAATTTTGAATTTTTATGGAGTCTTGTTGGTGAAAATTGAGAAAATGTCTCTGGCATGGGAAAAACGTAGAAATGACATCCAACCACCAAAAATTAATGCAGTATGGTACCCATCTTTCTCCAGCATGGCTCGAACGCATTAGGAAGTGGATTTTTTAGAGGTTCCCTTACATTTTTAAAGAATCTTATTGGTGGTTGAAGTAAAAAATCAGATTTGCCCCGCGTTTTTTTTTGCCTTTCTTCATTCGACTCGATGGTTAAAAGCCAATTTTGGCTCATTTGTAAAAAGTTGTTCATCATTCTTCTCTGCCTCTCCCTTCTTTTATTTCCCAGGGTTGAAAATAGAGTTTGAACCTCTTCCCCTACTCTATAATGGCATTTTTTTTCTTTTACCCCGTGAAATGATGTTTTGTGCAAACTTCTAGAGCAATAAAAATGTGTTTCGTGATGCATTTGTCCATCCTTGCTCATTTTTTTCTTATTTTCTTCTTGCCTCTCTTCATTGCAGCTATTTGTTGCATGTTTGAATGTTCATTTCAGGTTTTGGAGTTGTGTTCATAGAGTTTTGGAACATTTTTTGTGTGAAATCCATCCTTGGTTTTGTGATGCACTTGGCCATCCTTCCCATTGCTCGCCTCTTCTTGTTCCATGGAGGTTTTGATAGATGTTCAGCATTTTTCCTTCTCTAGTGTATCACCATTTTTAGTGTAGGCTCTATTTTTTCCTCTTTTCTCTCTCTCTGTCTCCTTGGCATAGTTATATTAGGATTTAACTTAGCTTGCATGCACTAGAATAGCTTGTGGTAGGTAGTTTAGGAAGAGGAACTAGCCTTCTCTGGAGATCTTTCCCCCATTTGCAAAGGTCCCACACTTGGGAAATCTCAATGTTGTGCAATCACATTGGATGCCCATTATCAAACTAGAAATTTGAGAAAACATCCAGGGGTGCTGTGAATTTTCACTAATAGTTTTATAGTTTCATGCATGAGCATGGTTATTTGAGATGTGAATCAGACCATTGTGTTTATTTCAAGAAGCTTGAAAATTGAGAGCTATATTATTTTTGTTACTGTATGTGGATGATATGCTTACTGTAGGATCTAGTATGTAGGAAATTGGTGAGGTTAAGGGAAAGCTAGATCACACATTTTCTATGAAGGATTTAGGAGATGTAAAAAAAATCCTTAGCATGAAAATACACAGATTATGAAAGAACAAGAAATTGTATTTGTCTCAGGAGGCATTATATCTATAGGGTGTTAGAAAGGTTCAAGATGAAGAATACAAAACCTATTAGTAGACCTATGGCTGGACACTTAAAATTGAGAAAAGATAAGTGTCCATCATCACATGAGGAGGTCAAATATGTGACACAAGTGCCATATGCTTTGGCAGTTGGGAGTCTCATGTATTCTATGGTTTGTACCAGACTATAAATTACACATGCAGTGGGAGTTGTGAGTAGATATATGGCCAATCTATGTAAAGAGCATTGGAAAGAATTCTAATGGATACTCGAGTATTTGAAAGGGACATCTAGCATGTAGTTATGCTATGGAGGTTTGGATATTTCATTATGTGGCTATGTGGATTCGGGATATGGTTGGGGATCTGGATGGTAGGAGGAGTACTACTGAATATATTTTCACAGTAGGTGGGATGACAATTAGTTGGATTTCAAGATTGCAAAAGGTTATGGCTTTGTCTACTACAGAGTAAGAGTGTGTTACAGCTACGAACTTAGCTTTTCATTCAATAACGAAACATATTCAGTTGAAGTATAACTTCATATAGAAGGTATTGGAGGATGGAAAGTTGAATCCGGAAAATATTCATATGAGTGAAAACCCTACTGATATAATGAAGCCATTAGCAAAAGAGAAGTTGGAGCTACACTCCACTTCTTTTGGTCTTCAAGTTTGAGACTTGAAGAGGAAGAAACAAAGCTAAGAAAAGGATCCAAGAATGACATTATACATGTATAGTTCAGTAATTAATCTCCAAGTAAAAGATTGTTGATTTGTGGAGCTCAATTACTTTGGATTAACATGCAATATTAAACTTTCTGGAAAGCACAATAACCGACATTGGTTATGGAAGGACCTGCATCGGTCAGGCAAGGAGGAACCGACATCGGTTAGGGATAACCGACGTCAATTACCTGTGTGTGTGTTTTAATTAACTCACGGGAATTAGATCTAATTTTAGCATAAAAGTATAAATATTGATTTTTACTTACATGGATAAAGTGCTCTAAGTTTGTATATTCCTATATAAACATGAAATCTAGGGTTTAGAAGTAATAATTAGAACAACTTGCAAAAGTTGATAATTATTATGAAAATAATTATGAGGGAGAGAATTCTTGGAGAAGAAGAAAAAAATTAAGTGAAAAAAATTATTGTACATCTGAGAGGTGTGGAAGATTGTATATCTTCAATTGTATATCTTGTCAAATCTTTGGATAATAGATTGGCTTGTTTCTTGGTGGACGTAGCCCACACTGGGTGAACCACATTAAATATGGTGTTGATTTATATCTATTGTTTTGTATATTTATTTTGGTAGACTATCCGATTTTATTTGCATGTATGTTTATATCTGATATATTATTTATACAACCAGTTTCCTAGCCCCAACATTTTTCTTTTTAGAAAAAAGCTAGAAACATTATGCCCATAACTTTACTTTTATAGCCTCTCCAATGCTCAAATTCAAACTCAAACATTTTTCCTCCTTTAGCTTGACCCATTCATCATAGAAACACTCTAAATTAAAATTAAAAAATCCATAAGTGACCCAAGTAGGTCGGCCTATCCCAAACCATCATTCCATGTGCCAAAAATGGCTCAAAACCCCATGATACAATCTTAAACTTACCTTGACATTAGTACCATACTCTTTCACGACCCATAACTCATCACACATGTTTAAATAAACATTTAAACATCATTTATGGTCACAATAAATATCAACCAATCATATTATTTCATTTATTGTGCCCAATTCCCTTTACAAATATCAAAACAATTGTTTCTTGCACCCTTCAATACCTTGGAAACTTCATCTGATCACCAAATCACTTATAATAAATAAAAACATGCCATGTTACCATTAAAATTATATGGAATAACCTGTAGAATACTTATAAGAAATTTATAAGTCATGAAATATCCTTCACTTCAAACCACATCAAAATTTGCCTTCACCAGATCAACCTGCCAAAAAATATGTTTCCAAAGGTTAGCTCATAAAATAATTTATACATACATTCAAGACCTAAAAATTGATTAATTAAATTAAAAATTCATCCCTCTTCACATTACAAGTGATAGGAAGCATCATCTAATCCATATCATACTTCAAACAACATCAAACTTACACCACAACAGATGTTATCTTGGACTGCCAAGAATATTATTGCTCAAATAAATGCCTAGGAATCCTATAAAATGACATCATAATGATGCAATAATTATATCACTGGAAATATATTTGAATCCTCTTCCCAACACAACTTGAATCATCTCAATAATCCACCTGTAGCTCATGTTATGCTCAAATTATTGGACCCTGCTATTTGAGACCCCAAAACTACCCTTTGATAAATCAACCTATTTAGACCTCAAAATATCATGATAATGCATTAAAATGTCCTTAAAACTCCATTGAAATCAATAAAAACTCCCATTCATCATGCACCATCAATATTTCATGGTACTCCCTTGGACCATATTGTCCTAAAACCTTCTTCTCCAGAAAAAATTGTAGTTTTAGGTGGGGCCCACATATCACCATGACCTCAATCATACATTTATATAAATAATAAGGAGTCCTCTAAAACATAAAATAATCATTTTTTATGAAATAATAAAAATGGGCCACAATACTTCACTTTTTTCCAACTGCTCCTAACTAGGGTTTAACTAGGGTTTTAGACCAATTTACCTTCTTAATATTCGTTCATAAAAACCCTGATGATCAAATGACATAATTCATTTTTTTAAACTTTAAAAACTCTCCATATAATCATCCTTGAAAATAACAAGGTCCCATGTAAAGGAAATTGTTTACAATGAACATTTGAGGTTACACTTCGAACTGGAAATGCACTAGATTTTGACCTTGTCTTACAAAAACAATCATATTTGGAAAAAAAACACATCATGGGAACCTAATTTTTTCTGATATCATCATCACTCATCCCCATTACATATTCAATCATCATAATATCAATTTCATGGCTCAATATCTCCAATCACTAATACTTTCGTATGCTTGCATTTTATATCCTTACTGTAGAATTAGGGCTAACTGAAATAATGCAATAACTGAACATATAACCTCTAAAAATGACCCAAACATACCTCATATGTCATGATACACCTGATTTAATATTTCCATGATCTCAAATGGCTCCAATACACACTATCACACGTTCAAGAAAGCATACCTGCTCCCAATGAACACCTGTAACCAAGTGAACCAGTTATATCTGCACCATACCACTATTGTGAGTGCTTAAGCACCATCAAAACATGTTAGCCAACATTTCAACATGCTTCCTAAGCATCCAATAATATCACACTTCCAATATACACCTCCTAGGCATCTGTATAGGCTTGCTATAGCAAGCACACATAACTAAATCCCATTGAAGCAGTAGATAAACATTTGAAGTAGTATTTTAGCATCAACAACACCATCATGGCATCATCATACAACACTCACTTTGTTATTAATGTTTTTTTTCATCAATGACAACATCTATTAGGAAACCATGCCAACACGTGTGGCCCAATTGATTTATCCATATCTTGGTTTATCACACAAAAATCTTTTGCACCAAAGAACATAAGGTTTGCTTCAGGAACAAATTCTGGTGCTTCCTCATCTTATGGTTCATGCTTGCTGGTAGAGGGATCATAACTTACAGCATTTTGAATCATGTAGGTTTGTGTGTGTAATGTATTTGCATAATTTTACTGATTGTGTGGCAAGTTTCAAGGGAAGCACCATTAAATCTCTTAGACCATGTTGTTATGAACTTGAACTAGTTATTGGCTTGCGTTGGGCATGGGAAGCGATCATGTGGGAGGAATTGTTTGAAGTAGAAGATGTGCATTAGCATGCCATCTATCATTTTTTTGGTTCTTCTCATATTTTTGATTTGGATAATGATTTCTAAAGGGTTGATGGATTTGATTAAGTTCTTGATTAGAGTTATTTATGAAGGCTTACACCTACTATTTTTCTAAGGATATAACTTTATTGGAGAAATTTCTAATCAAGGCCTTAATTTCTTCATCCTCATTTTTTTGCACAAGAGAATAACATGTGGAGGCAATGAGTTAGGAATTATGCTAACAAATAGGAGCAATAGAAGGCTAAGGTGCTTGAGGTATTTCTGGGAACAAGGGAATGGGCGGTCTAGGAGATAAATTCCCTGCTTGAATAAGACTATTCTCAACCCTAATTGCAATATTATAGGAAATTGTCAATGTTCTACCCCCATAGACTAAATCATGACTGAAATATCATTGTTCAAAGCCATTAAATTATAAAAGAATGTGTGTTGTGATTTCGGTTTTACCACTTGATGGATTCTATCCCATATCCTTTGAAATCTGGTATTAAAATCAATCATCTGCTCATTAGGTTCTCTCTTTGGTGTTTCCAGTTGTTCTACCAAGGAGAGGTGATCTGACTTATCTTCAAAATAGTTGCAAAGAGTTATACCAAGATCATCCCAACTAGTAATGGATGCAGGTCTTAAACTTCTATACCATTTAAGCGCTTTACCTTTAAGTGAAGATGATAGCAACCTAATAGCTACATCACCTTTTGTAACCATATAAATGGAGTATACCTTTGTGACATCTTGAATGTGTTCAATAGGAGTAACTTGATTCTCACTAGTGAAGTAAGGAATACTTTTAAGTGTAGCCACTGACATGTCATGATGTGCATTGAGATCGAGAGGGATTCCACTAGTGAATTTAACAAATGGTAAATTTGTTTGTGGTGTTATCATAACCTGAATGGATCACACGGAAGGTCTACTAAGAGGAGTGGAGAGTTTGCAGCGCACTAGAGATGGGGATGCGTGTTCGGTTGCTCTATTTCCTCTTCTTCTTGGAGATAGATGGAGATATTCAAAATACTCTAGCTATTACGCTTTGTCTGGTATGTATTTTTCTCATGAAAAAGGAACGTAAACTTCCAAAAACAGTAGATCTAAAGGTTAGGAGTCACCAAATGCGTTGAATCAAGCCTTGAAAGGTTGTAAATCAATAATTCACACACCAAATCTAACAATGATGAAATTTAAGATTTTAATACTTGTCCCACTAGGCCTGTCAAAAATTATTGGAGCTCAAATATGCACCCATCCCAGATAAAGAAGAACTAGGATTTTGAGGAAACATGGTATTATCTCCAAGTTGTGGAACTTTCACACTTTAGATAGACCTGCCAAGAAGGTTGGATTCCTCTACCTATTTCTAATGATAAAACTACTCCTAGGAAGGTAAATGCAGCTACTTATCACTACTCTATGATTCCAAGGGACCAGGGTAAGAAGGGGATGCATGAAAGGGGATCCTATGCTAAGGGAAGGTGATAGAACCAGAAAGAGGGGGATGAACACATTTATATTTAAAAGAAAATGAAGGTAAATGCACATAGAGAGGATAGAAACACATGTCACAATATGAAATGCACATACACAATTGTTTTCATGGAGCATAATAAAAAAAATAAAATTGTAAGGGACATAGAAAATGTACAACAAACAAACAATATAAAGGAGAGGCAAGAAATGCAATAAAATGTGAACTAGGGAAAATAATAGCCACAAAATAATATTGTATTTCTTCCAAGTGATGCACAGTCAATTACAATGGTGGATGAGGCTAGTATCCACATGCAAAGAGCCAGATCTGAAGGCCTGGAACTCAAAATGTAAAAGAGCATAGCTCTAAAAATGCCCTTAGCAAACAAAAAGAGTCCACCCTTTTACAATGAAAATTGTTATAATATTTATAGAAGAAGAAGGAGATGAGATGAGGAGAAAGAAGAGGGAAAATCATATTCAAAGTCTCAACCACCAATAACTAGTATCGAATTAGTGTAAATCTACCTATAATGCTATTAGATGTGCATCCCCATATCTGTTTTTCTTGTGGAAGAAGGAAAGAGGGAAAATCAGATCAAATCTGGGTGGTTGAGTCGACTGGACATGTGCATTAATGGCTGAAATACATTTCCCTATTTTTCACATACCAAATCCTACCAAAATCTGATTTCAAATGACCTAGAATGTAGCCCGCATCAACAGATTTCCAACAAGATCAAGAGCACATGGATCTAAGATTTATAACAAAAGTTATGATGATCTGAAGTCTACAATGTAAATTGAACATGTAATTACACATTACGTGCTCTAATCGGCTAAGGATTCGAATGAATGTTCATTAGTTTTTTCTTTTCTACCATGTGTTGCGTAATGGCTCATCATGAGGATTTAGCACCTAGTTGGCACACTTTGATAGGTTACATGTGATACACTCAATCTAAAATTTTGTCACATGGTATAAGGAATTGGCGCAGAAGATTGCACTTCACATGTGCGCAAGAAAGAGGTGCGAGAATGCAAGATATGGGCGTGTAAAAGGGGTGCGCAAGGAAATAGAAGACAAGGTGTACACCCTAAAATATATAAGTATGTAAGTGAGATGCAACATTCGATTGAAGAGTGCACGGTGGAAAGAAAGGAAGAGGTGTGTAAAGAAAGCATGCATGGGACTTAGCCGAATTAGAAGGAAAGTCAATGGGTGTGGGTAAGGAGTGCACAATGACCAGGGAAATAAAGTGAGAATGTAAGAGGAAGGCACGTAGCAAGGTTGAAAGGATATAAATGATATAGATGGTAGTGGGAGTGTGTGAAATTTGTGCATGAGGAAGCAAAGGAAGAATGAGGTAAGAGGGACAAACAAGAAGGGCATACAAGGGTGTACTGAAGAACTGCAACCAAGGAAAGTGCCAAGGAAATAACCAGAGTGTGTGCACCTACGATTTTGATCCTCAAAGTCAAATTGAAGATGTAAATTTTCAAAATAACTAGGGGAGTTATTTTGGAAAATATGCAATATCGCCTTACCTCTCATAGTTTGTCTTAAAACAGTTCCTTCAAGATTCTTTGTTAGCGATGCCAAACTCTAGTATAATTGCTTACTTGGTAGGATATGGCTTCACACTATGCAAGTAGTACCTTCTACAGTTCATCGATACATTAAATTCCTACATTATGGCTATGTATATACTATTGTTTTTTATCATAACCCATTCAAATATTGTTTCCTAGACCCACTCACTACACTCCCTAATCCACTTCTATATCATGATATTGGTCATCCCTATACTCCTACATATCTCATTGATGATTATCAAGTCACGGAACCTCTTTCCCTTACCACTGGCATGCTTCTTCTGTAAGGATATATCTATGTATTAAACACCATTCCATCCACTTCATCTCTCCAGTAACCATTTGTGTCGGCATATCCTCCTTTCACATGCACTCTTTTCATACATAACTTTTATTGGCTTCATATTCCATTCAATCCCACTTGCTCTGACACCATTTACACAAATGATGGCTTAGTCTGGCTTGGTTTCAAACTTTATGATCTCTACCCACCTCCTCATTCTCCTCACCTTTATCATAGATGTGTCTTTATTACTATTGTTTATGGCATCTGGGTCTTCCATTTATCAGTATTCCTTGCATGTACTCATCGTTCCTCTCCACTTACATTTGGGTAGTCTTTGCTTGATTACATTGGGGTCACTTTGGATTCTAATCACACTAGTATCACATTTCCCATGCCTTTTGGTCATCTTTCTTTTTGCAATGATTCATTTCTTGGCTATATTCAGAATCTCACATGTCAGTATGCACATGATTGTCCACAACCATCTTTCAACGATCAATAATATGCTATGTGCATGTACAATTTACGTCGTAATGGCTCTTTATAAGATCAAACCCACACTATTGCTTACCAAGTCTCTGATCTGGGTCTACTTGGCTATGATCTTGATAATGATGATCTTCTAGATGATGTTACTTGATTCTTATAAACATCATATGCTTGGGGGGATCCTTCTTACTCTCTCCCCTCCTAGCATCATCAGTTGTCTACAATTTCTACTCTTTACTTCATATTTATGTGCCATCTTACACAATTTGATACACATCTTGTATCATCATTACCCTATGATGCATTCTAGTTACGTGCTTCATACTAAACTGTTGAGTGTCTAAATCATAAATGAAGCTCACCTCTTTTACACTTTATGCAATGCGCTTCATGGTCTGTCTTTCTAGCATCTATTTTCAAACCATTTCCCATTCATTCCTGACTCTTAAGGGGTCTTTCATAAATTAACCTCATCTCATACTCATACACATCCATGGGGGGCATGTTGCTCCTATTACATTCACATTGTATACCATTCTATCTCACTCATGCACAATATATTGCATATCTTGATCGTACTTATTATTCTTGCTTTTACTTACATGTAAAAAATTTTCCTATGCTAGATGGATACTCAGTACGTTGTTATCCCGTAAAATTGACAAGGGAAATTTTACCGATAACCATACGGAAAATTTTGTTTCGATCCCTTGTTAGGGATCCCCCGCATTCGAAACGTCGTAAAGTCCCTTCCCGGGAAGTCTAGTTTTTGAACTTAGTCTTTTTGAGCCTTTTTTGG
The DNA here is from genome assembly GCA_019776745.2 of Taxus chinensis. Classification (NCBI taxonomy): domain Eukaryota; kingdom Viridiplantae; phylum Streptophyta; class Pinopsida; order Cupressales; family Taxaceae; genus Taxus; species Taxus chinensis. The sequence goes on along the minus strand of CM034152.1, from coordinate 742,682,728 downwards.
CTGGGCACATGGATTTGCCTTGTAACACCAAGTTTTGGTGCGCCCCCTTAAAAGCCTTTGGCGCATGGTTTTCCATGTTAACACATCTTTCGGTGCGCCAAAGGATGTTGAATCACTATTTGGTGCGCCAAAGGGCGCACATAATCTATATGCAACACCAAGTTTTGGTGCACCAAAGGGCGCACATAACTTCGTGTCGACCATGCATACGGTGCGCCAAAGGCGCGCTCATTCTTCTGTTATCGAATACTTCCGTGCGCCAAAGGGCGCACACTTTCCCCTGTTGACAGCAGTTTTCATGCGCCATTTCAAAAGTGGTTGGCGCATTGATGACAAGTTTTTCTATAAATATCAGTGCGCGCCCAATGTCATTTTCATTCCTTTTTGTCAAAACACGTAATTGCTCTGGATTTGTTAGCTCTGCTATGTCGTTGTCATCGCCCTGTGGACCCGCTCTTCAATTTTTAATATATTCAGGTAAGAGGTTCTCCCTCTTTTCCATTTTGTGCTTTTGTGTTCTTGGTCTGGGCGTTTCTTGGTCTATGTTTTGGTTTGCTGGCCTGTTTTAAGAGAGATATGTTTGAGCTGGTTTCCCCTGCGCTGTCCTGTTCCTTTTTCTTTCCTCCTTCCTTCCTCCCTCTTTCCAAATCTGCTGAAAGGGAGCTGTTTTGAAAGGGCTTGGTCTGCTAGACTTTTTATATGAAACCCTCTATCCATGCTATCTTCGAAGTGGAAGAAAGAATGAAAAATATTTGAGTAGTTAGTGTAGTTCTGTGGCGCACTGGCGCGTTTTGTTGCAACAAAAACAGTTGCGCCCCTCGGCGCACTTACCCGCCATGTTACATGACCAAAACCCGTGCCAATGGCGCACCCTCTTGTCATGCTGCACCTAGAACTCATGCGCCCTCAATGGTGCGCCCTTTTTGCATGCTACAAGTCTAAATCCCGCACCTCCTTAAAAGCCTTCGACGCACCCTTTATCCATGCCGCATAGTGTTTCCATGCGCCAAAGGGCGCACCCAGCTTTCATGCAACACAAGCCTTATTCGCGCGAGTATAAAGTTAGAAAGGTGCGGGTGCACCCTCCATTGCAGTAACATAATGTTGTGTAAAACCTTCATGCACCGCGCCAAAGCCTTTGGCGCACCATTTGTTAATGTTACACAATCTTCCCATGCGCCAAAAGGCGCACCGAACCCCAATGTAACATGCATTTCCTGTGCACCCTGCTATAAAATGCAACCTGCTTCATCCATACGCCATACGCCTTTGGCGCCAGTATAACCTCTGCAACATTCCTTTCTGTGCGCCTTATCTATTTGGCCTGCCAGTTGCATTTTTCCTGCGCCCTGAGCCTTAAAATCTCTAACTCTTTCTTCTGCTAGCTTTCCAATGGAAGATCAAATGACTAATTCAACCTTTTTGGATTGGGTCTCACTTCTTCTTCGTGCAGATCAGCAACTGAGTTTGAAAGAACACATGTCTACGTCAAGCAAGAAGCCCACCAAACCAAGAGGAAAAGCTAGCTGACAGAAGAAGAGATGAAATACAAATATCAGAGGGTCAGGATGCCCGAATCACAGGCTGAGTGCAGTATGGATGTCAAAGACTCTGAATTGGGTCACATTGACATGGATGGTTCTGGGGTAGGACTCAAAAAAGTACAAGAAGTCCATGGATGGACAGTTAATAGGCCAGTGCCCTGCACTTCACCAGAGGAATCCCCGTCAGCGCTGTAAACAAACGAATTCATGATGGTGGATTGCGCAATGTTACAACAAGGACACAAGATGTGTCGAGAATAGTAAGGGCGAGGCAGTCATAAACCCTCACTGCCCGTCACTTTGAGTTTGATACTTGACATCCCTCATCACCGGAACTACGTGGCTGTTAGCCAACGAGAATGCATCAAGGCCTGGGAAGACAACGAAGACCAGTGCATGCAGTTGATGAATGAGGTCTACCTAAAGAATAAGAAGGTGGGGACTCGTGGCCTCAGACTATCCACCGAAGTGATTCTCAGAGGAACTCAGTGATATATCACTTTCCTGAGAAGAGTCTTCGGGCTTTCAGATGCCCACTATTTCCATAAGTGGATGCTGCGGTACCTGGAGACACTAAATAAAGAATTTTCCCGATCAGCGCTTTTGCTGGGGTGAAATAATCAGTAGCAACATCTCTGAGCAGCTACAACAGTTCGCCACAACAGGAGTGTTCCATATGAACTCCTATGTATCTATGCTGCAGCTCAGCAAGGGATTATCCGGGGCTGAACTGAAGTGGAGTATGGCCTCACGCCAAGATATTTGATTACTATCCAGAGCTAAGGCTGGAGAAGAGCATCCAACATTTCGCAAAAGTTAACGATGCATTCTTCTATGCATTCATCTGCCTACTGAGGCCAAACATGACTCAATAGCCGGACGACCAAGAACATAGTGGCATCACAGAGAAAATGGGGGCCCTGTTCACCCAATTTCCACTTTCACCTATCTAGAGGGCTGCCAACTTGTTGGGAGAGCTAACCAGGCTACCAGGTATGCTGGGCCTAAGCTGATTCTACTAGAACTGTCAGACAGTGGGCCACATTGACCATGAGAAGTGCCTCAAAAGAAAGAAGGGGTGGACTCCTTCCCCCTCAAAGTGGGCCGATACATATGCTCCACCCACCATAAGGCGAAGGAAATGTTCGCAGAGCTAGAGCTACTCAACTTGAAGCATGACTTCCCAGCCAGGCCTACCTTCGAACCCAAGAAGCTGCCTGCCAAAAGCGAAGCTCGATCCGATCCATGTCCCTCAAATTGAGAGATTTACATTGACGTTCTCCATGAGGTGGAACTCCAGAAGAAAGGAATCATTCGTCTTAGCATGGGAGGAAATCATCCAATACGGAGTGGCCATTGTCCCTGAGGCTTCCAGACTACGGAAGATGAAGTAGATAGGTGTATAATGAAACAGATGGGGACAATTGGCCCTTCCCGGCCATTGACAGAAACAAGGCTCCTCAAACAATTGGAGGAGAGGGTCAAGGAGACTATGCGAAGAACAGAGCATTTGGTGCCCGCATGAACGGACTAATCTACCTCGGGGTAGATTTCACAACTTCCCCTTTGGGAAACGCACCTCCAGGGTCAAAGAAGCAGCTGAAAGGCAAAAGGTGCAGAAGGGTGAACCTAGCACCATTCGGAGGAGCCCCTGAAAGTCCTCTTCCCTTAGAGCCAAGAACAAGTCATAACTCTGATGAGGAATTGACAGAGGATAGTCCTATATGCCCATCCACCCAGGATGTCGGCGTCGCTACAACAACTTCAGAGGTCCCTTCTATCCCCTTCTTCTCTTCCTTCCCCTCCTCGAGTGACTCAAATGACCATCCCTTTGGTCGTGTCCTCTGCCCCTTCTTCTACCCTTTCCCCTGCGTCTTCATCTATCTTCTCCTCCCTCCCTCGCTGATTTGTCTTCCTCTATTTCTTCCCTCATCTCCGAGCTCCCTTCCCTTCCTATGTCTTCTGCAGTTGCGGTTCCCCTTCCTCCCGTGGACATTTCTTCGGCTATTCTTTCCATGCCGCCACCGCGTGTCTCCACGTTTTCCCCTCTTCTAACCGTTGCTGCCGTCCCCCTCTGTCTCTGGTCCTTCTTCTATAGGACCAGCTTGGATTTCTCAGCAGCTGAGCCAACAAAAGAGGAAAGTCCCCATCACTCCGATGACTTTTCAGTCATTCCGGCTAAAAGGAGAAAAGAAGCACAAGCCGGTTACATGCTTCTCAAAGAGCGCTGCAGGTGAGAGAGTCATGGAAATAGCGTACCCCAACCCCCTCAAAGAGAAAGAAGATCTGTCTCCGACAGACTTCACCGTGACCCAAGTCAACAATGGGGACATCCTCAGAAAGTCCTCCAGGGGGAAGCTCTTTTCCGCAGTTGATGCACTCTGCAAAAAGCTTCAGGAAACGAAAGAGGAGAAAAGGCTACTGAAGGAGCAGAACAAGTACCCATGCTTCAAGCCTTACAGAAGATGGGGAGTGCACCTCCCACAACTGCCGCCGAGACTCCTGAGCTACTCAGTCAGGAGAAGATCAATGAGTATTCAAAGATCGGCGAGCAGGGTATGGCTGTTTCTGCTTGGAGGAGCCCAGAATCCTCAAGGATAGTGAAAGAATAATCGCCGAGTATATCAGTTTATACTTAAACATCGAGAAGGTGAATAAGGAACTCCAAGCATTAGCAGGTCCGATATCAGAAGAGTTAGAACATGCTAGACTCCAGCACGAAACCTTCCAACAAATGTTCGACTGTTCAGTCGAAGATCTGGTCAAGTTCGGAGTCTTCGGTCATCCAAGGGCCCTCAACAAAACATGTCCACTCTGGACTATCAGATAGATCAGCTGGAATTTGTTTTAGAAAAGATAGACAAGGTAAAGGAAGAGGCCCTGGATGCAATGGCATCAAATGGAGAAAATTGTCCTTGCCATGACTCCGGGGTTGCTCACTCCTTCCCTTACCTTGAGATCAGCTGATGACACTATCCGGATCTTCAAGGAAGATAGCTTCTCAAGGGACAGGGCCAGAGGTTACATTCGACACTGAATCTATCAAACAACCTACTAGCCTGTAGGGACTTCATCGGGTTCTTATCGAGGTGGAGAAAAGATTATTCCAACTCCCGGAAAAGCTCATAGATGAGCGGGAGACATTGCGAACAATCAGTGAACGGCACAAGGATCCATCACAAGATCAATTTGGGCCAATGATCAGCAAGTTTTTGGAATAACCCGCGCTCAGTTCCACATATCATCACCTAGCAGCATCAGAAACAGGCAACCCCTTTTCCGGCCGCAGGATGATGATGATGAGTAGCTTCTTCTTCTTCTTCTTCTTCTTCTCCTCCATTCTCCGACTTTATTTTTCGAAATGTCTAATCCCGCCACCTCCTTAAAAAGCCTTCGACGCACCCTTTCTCCATGCCGCATAGTGTTCCATTGAGCCAAAGGGCGCACCCAGCTTGCAGCAACACAAGCCTTATTCGCCGCGAGTATACAAGTAGAAAGGTGGGGTGCAACCCTCCATTGCCAGTAGTAACATACTGTTGTGTAATAACCTTATGCAACCGCGCCAAAAGCCTTTGGGCGACCATATGTTAATGTTACAACCAATCTTCCCATGCCGCCCAAAAGGCGCACCAGAAACCCCAATGGAACATGCATTTCTGTGCCCCTGCTATTAAAATGCAAACGCTCAGCCTACAGCATTACGCCTTTGGCGCCAGGAAAACTAGCCAACAGCCTTTTCTGTGGCATTATCTATTTGGGCGGCAGTTGCATTTTTCCTGCGCGCCCTGAGCCTTCAAAATGCTATAAATCTTTTCTTTGTAGCTTTCCAGGGAAGATCAAATGACTAATTCAACCTTTTGGATTGGGTCTCACTTCTTCTTCGTTGAGATCAGCAACGGGTTGAAAGGAAACAACTGTCTCCGTCACGCAGCAGCCCCCACCCAACCAAGAGGAAAAGCTAAGCTTGAAAAGAAGCAAGAGTGAAATAACAAATATCAGGGTCAGGATCCCGAATCCACAGGCTGAGTGCAGTATGGATTTCAAAGAATCTGAATTGGGTCACATGACATGGATGAGTTCTGGGTTAGGACTCAAAAAGTGACAAGAAGTCCATGGATGGACAAGTTAATAGGCAGTTGCCATGCACTCACCAGGAGGATCCCCGTCAGCGCTGTTGTAAACAACGAATTCATGATGGTGATTGCGCAATGTTACACAAAGGACACAAGATGTGTCCGAGAATAGTAAGGGCGAGGCAGTCATAAACCTCACTGCCCGTCACTTGAGTTTGATACTTGACATCCCTCATACCGGAACTACGTGGCTGTTAGCCAACGAGAATGCATCAAGGCCCTGGAAGACACGAAGACCAGTGCATGCAGTTGATGAATGAGGTTCTACCTAAAGAATAAGAAGGTGGTGACTCGGTGGCCTCCGACTATCCACCGAAGTGATTTCTCAGAGGAACTCAGTGATTACTATCACTTTCCTGAGAAGAGTCTTCGGGCTTTCAGATGCACACTATTTCCATAAGTTGGAATGCTGCGGGTACCTGGAGGACACTAAATAAGAATTTTCTCCCGATCAGCGCCTTTTGCTGGGGTGAATATAACTCCGTAGCACCATCTCTGAGCAGCTACAACAGTTCGCCACAACAGGAGTGTTCCATATGAACTCCTATGTAGTCTATGCTGCAGCGTCAGCAAGGGATTATCCGGGGCTGAACTGAAGTGGAGTATGGCCTCAGGCCAAGATATTTGATTACTATCCAGAGCTAAGGCTGGAGAATAGCATCCAACATTTCGCAAAAGTTAACGATGCATTCTTCTATCATGTCATCTGCCTACTGAGGCCAAACATGACTCATAGCCGGACGACCAAGAACATAGTGGCAGTCACAGAGAAATGGGGGGCCCTGTTCACCCAATTTCCCACGTTCACACTATCTTAGGGCAGCCAACTTCTTGGGAGAGAGCCAACTAGACTTGCCGAGGTATGCTGGACCCAAGCTGATTCTGCTAGAGCTGTCAAGGTGGCTGATCACCTATCATGAGAAGTGCCTCAAAAGAAAGAAGGGTGGAACTCCTTTCCCCCTCACAAGTGGGTAGATATACATGCTCTTACCCATCACAAGGCAAAGGAACATTTTCGCAGAGCTGGAGCTACTTAACTTTGAAACATGATTTCCCGGCCAGGCCTACCTTCGACCCAAGAAGTTGTCTGCCGAGGGCTAAGCTAGATCCAATCCACATCCCTCAAGATTGAGAAGACATCTACATCGATGTTCATTCATGAGGTTGAGCTCAGGAGAAAGGATCATTCGTCGCTTAGCCTTGGCAGGAAATCATCCAATACGGGGTAGCAATTGTCCCTGAAAGGCTTCCAAACTATGGAGGATGAAGTAGACCAAGGTATATACTAACACAGATGGGGACAACTGGCCCTTTTCCAGGCCATTGATAGAAACTAAGGCACCTCAGAAACGATTGAGGAGAGGGTCAAGGAGAGCTCTACGCGAAGAACAGAGCATCGGTGCCGGATGAACAGATTAATCTAACTCGGGGTTGATTTCACAACCTCCCCATTTGGGTAATGCACCTCCTTGATCTAAACAAGCAGCCTGAAAGGCAAAGGTGCAAAGGCATAGAGGATGAATCCTAGCACCACTCAAGAAGAAGCTCCTGAGAGTCCTCCTTCCGCTTAGCACCCAGAACAGGACATAACTCTGGTTACGCCAGAGAATTGAAGCAGAAGAGGATAGTTCCAATAGGCCCATCCACTCAGGATGTCAGAATTGCTACAACAACCGAGGTCCCTTCTATCCCTTCTTCTTCTCTTCCTTCCCCTCCTCGAGTGACTCAAGTGACCATCCCTTTGGTCGTGTCCTCTGCCCGCTTCTTCTACCCTATTCCCCCCCGCTTCTTCGTCTATCTTCTCTTCCCTCGCGGATCTTGTCCCCCTCCATTTCTTCCCTCATCTCTGAGCTCCCTTCCCTTCCTATGTCTTCCTGCAGCTGTAGTATCCCCTTCCTCCCGTGGGCACTTTCTTCGGATGTTCTCTCCATGCCGTTGCCATGTGTCCTCCATGTTTTTCCCTTCTTCTACCGTACAGCTACCTCCCTTCTCTGTTTCCGGCCCTTCTCCCATAAGTCCAGCCTGGATCTCCCAGCAGTTAAGTCAGAAAAAAGAGGAAATTTCCCATCGCTCCGATGGACTTTTCAGTAATCCCATCTAAAGGGTGTAAAGAAGCAGAAGCCCGTCACACAATTCTTCTCAAAGTGCTTTGCAGGTGAGAGGGTAATGGAGATCGCGTACCCCAATCCTCTCAAGGAGAAAGAAGGATCTGTCTCCAACAGATTATCACTGTGACCCAAGTCACAATGGGGACGTCTTCTGAAAGCCTTCAGGGGGAGGCCCTTTCTGCAGTTGAAGCCCTCTGCAAGAAGCTTCAGGAAACAAAAGAGGAGAAAAGGCAACTGAAAGAGAAAAATAAATATCTTCTCCAAGCCTTACAGAAAATGGGTAGTGCGCCTCCCACAACTGCCGCCGAGACTTCTGAGCTTCTGAGCCAGGAGAAAATTAATGAAGTATGCAAAGATCGGCGAGCAGGGTATGGCCGTTTCTAGCTTGGAGGAGCCAGATCCTCAAAGACAGTGAAATAGTAATCGCCAAGTATCTCTGACTTTATATTTGAACATCAACAAGGTGAATAAAGAGCTCCAAGCATTAGCGGGACCCATATCAGAAAGAGCCGGAACATGCTAGACTACAGCACGAGACCTTTCAAACAAATGTTCGACAGTTCAGTCGAAGATCTAGTCAAGTTCGGAGCCTCTTCGGCCATCCCAGGGCCCTCAACAAAACTCATGTCCACTCTGGATTACCGGGGTGGATCAGCTGGAATTTGTTCCTAGAAAATATCAGACAAATTGAAGGAAGAATCCCTGGACGCGATGCACCAAATGGAGATGGATCGTTCTTGCAACATGACATCAGGGGTTGCTTACTCCTTCCCTTCACTTTAAGAAAAGCTGATGAAACCATCCAGATCTTCAAGGAGATCGTTTCTCGAGGGACAGGAGCCAGAGGTCACTTTTGACGCGGAGTCTATCAACAACCTGCTAGCCTGTCGGGACTTTATTGGGTTACTCATTGAAGCGGAAAAAGACTATTCCAAACTCCCCGAGAAAGCTCATAGATGAGCAGAGAGACTTGTGAGGCGATCAGTGGGCGGCACAAGGATCCTTCACTAGGATCAACTAGGGCCTCCATGATCAACAAGTTTATTGGAATACCGCTCTCAATTCCACATCTCGTCACTCTGAGCAGCAGCAGAAAGCAAGCTACTCCCTTTTCGGCAGCAGGATGATGATGATGAGTAGCTTCTTCTTCTTCTTCTTCTTCTCTCTCTATTCTCCGACTTTCTTTTCGAAATGTCTAAAATGTGTTGGCACAAATGATGACATCATCCATGTTGCATCATGGGATGATGTCATCCACCAAGTTGTCAAAGTCAACATGACTTTTAGATATTTTGTAAATATCTTTGTAAATAAGTGGTTGGCTCCATTTTGCCTTCTCTCTCCCTCATTTTCTATAAATATGAGAATACTTGTTGTATTCAAAGGTGAACATTTTTTAGATAGAAATAGAAGTGAGGAGAGAAAGACTTTGAGCTTTCTTGTAACAGAAGAGAACAAATAATACAATTATTCAGACTTTGTGCTCAATAGCTGTGTTATACATTAGATCTTTCTTACGTTAGATCTATATGTGTTTAATCTGTTAGATTCATATCTATTTTTCCGTCATTTGTTTATCAGTATTGCTTTGTTTATTTATGCAAGTAGGTTTGGCTCTGTTTACTACCAAACTAAAAACATAAATCTTCTGACCTTTCTGCTTTGGAATTCATTTCTTTTCTCCCTTCGGATCTGTTCTTTCTCTTCTCCCTCTTTCATTCCTTTCTTTTCGCAGCCTGGAACACTCTACTGGGATGAGATCCCAACCCCCGAAGGCAGAATCTGTGAGACTTGCATAGGTTCCTGCTAGTAGAAATAGCAATAAACCAGTTTCGCTTTGCTGTCTCAAAGAGGGGCTAAGCCCTGCACACTGTTGGCTCGTCTATCCATAGATCTGTCCACGCGACAGATTTTCGGACCAACAGACTTACTATGTAATTCACCTAATTTTCATATATACATTAGAAGTCTCATCTTGTGTGTTTAGTTGTCACATTCAAAGCAGTGAGATACATTCTTCGGTAAACATTCAACACATTGATTCAGTTTCAAAAATTTGCTACAATGCTTATTTGCAATTGTGCTTCTTGGCTAATGAGACATATCACATTTCCTACATCTTACAATCATGTGCACCTAGTGCTTATCACTGCTATTATTAGAACTACTTGTTTAAACACTACACATTAAAATGGCTTGGTCCATTTATTTATGTAAATACATGTCTCTTGATAATTAATAACTTAAGATCTTTCAACATGCATAATGCAACTTTTAGATCATTGTAATCACCTTTTCCTTGGCCAACGAACCATATAACTCCAGCTCAAGCTTAGCATCTGTTCACGTCATGATATCAAAGCCAGTACGGTCTTGCTATTGTGACACTATCCTCCAATCTCTTAATTTGATGAAATTCATTTGTAATTCAATATTTTTACCCCTGGGTCAGACCTTGATCATAATGATTTATGCCATGTTAAAACCCTCCATCCACAGTTCATCTTAAATGCACCTAAAATTCCTACGTACATGGATATGAACATCTGACCATGTCATTCTAGACCCTGACTCACATTCTAACACGTGTAGCATAGGAACTTTGTTTACATGTTATGCCTTAATCCCTGCTTGCACAGTTCCCTCTATTCCTATAATAGGGTGATCCATTTTAGATAGTTTTAAAGTCACTCCTTTAGGTTAACAGTATCTTCTTCCGCTCGCATCCAAGCACGTCACAGTTCCTATCTTCAAGGGGGGTACTACATTGAGAGCAATTTATTTACCCTATATTGAATATCTTCAAATATACAGATCAGATACTGCATCCATATAGATACAACATCCTCTAGCTGGATAATCATATGTGATTTAAGGCCTCTTAATAGTAGTGTTGACTGTAGGTCCTTCACGTTCACACATAAACACCACACACCCACATTCACACACTAACACTTCTATGTAGGCACTATATACCTCATGATAGGTGCCTATGTCTTGGAGGTAGATTTGAACTACTTTCTGAAAATGATATCAAGTTGCATAACTGAAGGTTTATAGATGAATTTTCATTGTGCTAAGCCACTAAAGTTCACTCCAGTAATTGAAAATGAGTTCAATCTCCATTCCAATCGAAGGACAAATTCGGAACAGAATTCTGATACAACTCGGAATAAAAAATATCACACCATCTGCAGTCGAGTTGTACTGAATGAGTACTAGGGAATTTTCATATCACAGGAAAAGTGACAGCTTTACCATGATCTAAACCTCTCATAGGTCTCCAATCTACATCCGTACTACCATTCCTTTCATATGCACCCAATCTTCATCAAGCTAAATCTCTCTTGGCATTTTGAGCATCGCCTATTGCATCTTGTTGAAAGATCACCCAATACTTTACTCTAATACTTTTGCACATATAACGGCTTAACTGGGTTTGGCATGAATTTACCTAAAATATCCTCCACCACTTGGCAGGATATCACCTCAAATGTATTACTTTGACAACATTTTCATACATACGGTTCTATCCTTTTGCATGACTCATGAGTCATCAGGTGCACACTTTCCAGACCCTACTAGAGATTTTAGGCACATATTTACAATGAGCTTTTACAGAGTTTTCAGGTAATACATGACTTAGTATAATCTTTTCAACTTGATTATATTGTAGGCATTGTTAGACTTAGTACACGCTGACGATGAATCTAAAGTCAAGCAATGTCATTCGGTTCAACACATGTTTACTATCAGGTAATGACTCTGATTCACCTCCTAATATTCAAGGCTACCAAGTTTCTTGACTCTTCCACGCTTCATTATTTATCTGTTAACACCTTTCACTGATAACTTAATTTAGTGAATGATTCCCATCACACTCTATGTCAAGGAATGGCTCTTTAAGAACCATCTGGGAAATACTATATGTAGGTCACTGTATTCACTGCAACGCATCACTAAAGTGGGCTTCGATAATTTTAATGATGACTATTTTAGTCAACGTCACTTGATTTGTAAAGTTTCTCAGGTCCAAAAGCTTTGGGGGGCATTTTAGCACTTACATGTCCCCCCCTACTAAGCATCAACACACCTTCTTGTGATTCTCATCATTAGACATCTTGATACTTTCACCATCTTAATAGTCACTGTATCATCTTTACCTATATGGGTGGTGTTTTACACTCTCCAGCTCATGTTCACTTTACTTGACTTATTTTTAGATAAGAATCCTTCGAACACCATCGCACAGCCAGTTATGCTATCAAGAACCTACACATGTACATCATCACACACTTTGGGCATACTTCACCTCTCATAACTCACTCTTGCGTCGAGGCTTCTTATTTTCCAAGGATTTGCAAGACTTCATATTGTCAACTTTAGGTTGGTTCCACACATTTCACCTAAGGGGATCATTTAAATGCAACTATATGCATCTAACATATTTTAGGTGTCCATCTTGATCATTGCATCTAATTATCATCTTAGCTAGCAGTCGAAGAAAACTAAAGACACACTTCATTTCCACGGTCCATACTCAACTCCCTAAGGGTCTACATCTCATACCTCACCACACTAGGACAGGTTGGAATGTTCACTCACTCATTCACAGTAAGACAGTCTAGCTAAATGTGTTACATCCTACAGTGATTTCCCGTCTTCTTACTGACACACAATTGAAACACCCAATGACAATTCTTCGTTGCATGGCTCTAGATTCTAATGGACTAAAATCTAAATTTTAAATCCTATATTTAATATAATATAGAAGTACATCAGAAAATAAATATTTAAATTAAATCGAGAAAGTGACCCAACCAACTAAGAAAGTAAAATGTAAAACCCTAAAGTGCAAGGAGAGTTAGAAATAAGCTTAGCTGATTCGATGAATGCTTACTAAATTGTGTCACAGAGATGGGTGGAGAAACAAGAGGAAAAACTATGCTAAGGTCCAAAAAAGTGCATATCTGAGAAATCTAAGTGGACTGGGGCACCTGGCTAGAGAGGTATAGGGGTGCCTGGGGAACCCTAGGGGTGCATTTATGGGTGCCTTGGTCTATGAAATAATCTCTACAAACTTCCTCTAAGGTGTCACTGATGATTTCCTTCCTTCACTTCCTATCTTACTAGTTTTAACTGGACTAGACAGTATGTTGCATTGGAAATCAGTGATGAAGGAGAGACCTGTAAAACCCTAAGACAAGTATCAAACCCATAAAAAATAAATATGCATATGAAGGGGTTAGACTATCCTCAATTGCCACAATGGTGGACTTACTAACTGAGCATTACACTACATCTTAGACCCGATGTAGTTCTATGTGTTGTGTGTGCAATCATGCCTTAGGTGCTCTTTTGCCAGTCACACTTTGTGAAAGTAGCGAGTCAATAACTATGTGTAGAAATGTAATGAAATGGTGGATGGAATAGAATAAACTTCCCTCCTATGAAGTGTGATGTAGATGAACCAACCTTGTGCCTTGTGATGGAGCTAGATGGATGTAAATGGAGCCTTTGATGGATATAACCTTAGTGTTGATAGTAGTGCTTAGTGCTTTGGTCCCTCATTATGGTCTCATAACTTTATATTTATATGGTTCTCTTGTTCTAATTTTGTAATTAACCCCTGAAAAGGCTGACCAATAAAAATATAGAAATCTCAAATGGCTAGAAAGTGCCCAAAAAGTGGTGGGAAAGTGTAAGAAGGATCAGGGTTCCCTAAATGGGACCAGGGTGCTTAGGTCTCCCCAGTCAAAGATAAAACAATGTCAAATGGTAGAACTGACTGGGTGAGTAGATGTGGGAGGTCAGTAGTGATGACAAAAAGTAAAGTAAAATGGCCAAAGGACATGGGTTAATTAGGGTTTTCTTCACTCAAAAACCATATGAATAGTAGTATGATACTGGGACTAAATAATGTCTAAAGTGTGTGATTTTGTGACTACATTTTCCCCCACTTTATGTTGGTGATAGAAAAGCTCAGTAACATAAAGTAGATAGATATTCATACCTAATAATCTATGTAGAGTGATGTATAAAGTGTGTTGATGGACTAGAAAAAAGTGTGGAATGAGAAAACAGTGGAATGTGGAAACGAAAGATGTAAAAAGTGAAAAAATTAGTGAGAGTGAACCTAGGGTGTAAACACATGTGTAGATGCCAATATGTGTGATGTACCTGCATATTAGTATGAGGTGTATGGTGCCACAAAATGTTGTTGTTGTTGTTTTTGACACCTTTTTTGTGGTTACTTGTTTTTGTTGACTATTTGCTTCTCATAGGGTCAGACCTACAAGGAGAATACGATCAAGTAGTCAAATACACATGTATATGTATATAAAAAATTCATGTATATAGTAATGAAAATATTGAAATGTAAGCATGAAAAAGTAAAAGGAAAATGTGCACCTGGTTTGTGATGAGAGAAAAGGGTGTAGAGAGGATATCCTATGGTGCAAGTTTTTTGGGTGATCTCATACCACCCTGGATGAAGAAGTGTAGGGAAAAATTTGCATTATTCTCTAACCTATAACTTCTTCCTTGAAGATGTGTGAAGATATCTTTATATTTCCTAGTTTTTTGGGTGATCTGACATCACTGTTTGAAGTAATGTAGAGATGAAATCTATTGTATCCTATAACCTATAATTTCTCCCTATAATGCTAAAGAAAATCATATCCTATAAAATATGTTGTGTTCAAGATTTGTAGACTGGTCTGAACCCACTCATTGTATAACCTGTAATGTCAAGGATGGAAGCTAAACTTAACTGTACTAGTAGAGAGTATTTTGTAGTGTCTAAAACCCCAAATGATTCTCCCCTCTTTCAGGACGTATGCAATGTCATTGATAGGAGAATACAGCCCCAAAAGAGGACCAACCATATAAACGGTGCCCTACATGGGGAAGGGAATGAACTTGGTAGAAACCAAAGCACACACAAACAAGTGGCTAGAAAACAAGTATTAGTATGAACAAGCATGCATGTAGAAGATAAGTGTATGCTACGTAAACAATGTAGAAGCTAGAATGTAATTAAACATGTAAGAAGACAATCATAGAATGCCAAAGTAGGTGGAAAACATGTAATGTCACTCATAATGTCACAAGACACTCAAAGCCACAATGGCCACATACAAATAAAAAAATTTGCACACCAAACAAAGGACAAGGCTCACATATAATAGCAAACAAGAGACAGAAAATAGTAAACAAACAAATAGATAGCCATGGAAGAAAATAGTCCTGCAATTAAATGTTACACATGAAGCACCCATTATCATATTAGAAAGATAACCCATATGTCAAAAGCATGTATAAGCAAGTGATGTAAAGTGTTAAGTAAATAACGAAACAATAGCACCTATAAGAGATGAATGTGGATGCCCCAGTTACCATTGTAGGAGTGGTCAAAGGAGAGCATACATGTTGTATGTAAGAGATATGTATATTTGATCATAACTAGATAAAGGTGTGAGAAAGCATGTTCGTATGGTAAAGATAATGACATACAAGAGACCTATCTAGCATGTATAATAAATGACCATATACAAGAAAAAATAATCAAGAGTAAAAGTAACTAAGACATGTAATATGTTGTGGATTGATAGAGTGGAATGCAATATGGATGAGAGGAGCTACATACCCCCTGAGTGAATGAAGTTGTATCCAATAAGGCTCATTTATTTTTCCCCCTCGATAGTCAATAATGAACCATAAATGAGATTTTGTCATCAGGAAATGGTCGAATCATGGGTTCCTTGTGTCTAACATGTTGTGACGAGTGTGTATGCATAGTGGTGATGATATACGACCTAGTGATGAAGTGTGCATGACCCTATATCCAAATCATATATCACAACAAGATGATCAAAGGAATGATGATATAGCCTAAGGTGTATATCACTATAATATTAGGAGAGGGAGTGGTGATGTAGCCTAAAGCATATACCACTACAAGATGATGGAATAGATGATCACTTATCCTATAGCATATATCACTAACCTATCAATGTCATATAATAGAAAGTTTAATTATGAATGTGTGTGTATGATAAGTTCCATTTTATTTGTAAACCCTTAGTAGTCGCATATGGACCAAGGAACTAGAGTGTGTCATCGAGTAGTGATTGAAGCACGTAGAATAATATGTAGTATGTGTAATGATAAAATATGACCATATGATGTGGAAAATTTGTAATATGCAATGTATAATATATAATTCAAGATGTATGGATACTCTAATAATGTAAGAGTGTGCACAATGTAGTATGTAGGATGAGTAGCATATTATGATAGAATCATAGACAACAGGAGTATGACTCAAATGTGGTGAATATGATTATAGCATGTAGCATATGTATATGTGTCAATGTCAATATCCAAATAATGTAGAGTAAATGCCAAATGCAAAATGATATATGTATGGATAGCCTAAGAGTGTAAATTTTTCCCTATGTAGGAGGAGTAGTATGTAATGTTTGACTCGTAGACAATAGAAGTGTGACATATGTGTGATGAATAATGGTATGGCATGTAGAATATGAATTATGTGTAAATGTGTAAATGTGCAAATGTCAAAATTATGTAGACTAAATATAGAATTTAGAATGTAAGATGTAATAGTTGTGATACAAGATGTGTGAAGAGATGCAATATGTAGTACCTATTATGCACTGTGTGGGTTTCATGTGTAGTATGCCCTCAACATTCAAGTGTGAACCGAAGCACAAGAGTGTGTCATCAGGAAATGGCCTATTCTAAAGTGTAGATGAATATGACTACGCTAAGATATTGGAAGATTATGCAAGTGTGAGAGATGTGTGATATTGATATGAGGGGGAGGGATGTGTAAATTTTATTCCCCCCAAGTGTGTGGTAATGTGTGTATTGTTCGATAAATGATGTATGAAGGTGGTGAAGTCTCATAGATTGTGCAAGATTGATTTAGTAATGGGATAAATAATGAGATATTATATGGTATGTGTGATGAGTGATAGATGATTATAGAGGTACGTATGGATGAGTGGTTATGTAATAGATAGATATGTTAATGCAAGATGAAAAGGGGTTATTTATGGTAATAAATACCTCAATAGTAATATAAGAACCATAAGAACATGAGTGTGTCATCAGGAAGGTAGGGTGATAAGAGTTTCCTACCAAAGACCAATTTTGCGTGAAGTGGTGGAAGCATGGTGCGTAAGAGTAACAGTGGGACCATGCAGTGGTGGAATTTGTAATGTGTATTGACCAGTAGTAGGAGTAGTTACTTTGATAAAAATTATTGGTTGTTAAATTGGGGATTGGGAAGGGGCTTTACACGATGGTGTCTTATTTAGGGGTGTGGAGGAATACTTGAGTAGAGGCCAAATTGAACTAAGCTTTAGTAGAGGTTGTTTAGATATGCTTGGTAATATTTTAGATGGTTTAGTAGGGGAAGTTGATGGAGAGAGAATCTTGATAGGTGATTGCTTAATTTGACTTGGTAATATTGCAAATATCTTGAGTGGGAGGGAAGTGGGGCCATCTTTGAGAGGAGGTTGAGTGGATTGAATAGGTAGAGATTGACTGACCAAAGAGGTTACCTCATAGGTGATAGTACTATTCCCATTATATGTAGGAGGAGATTTAGGATCCCATTGAGATGTAGCATTTATAGATGGGCATGCAACAGAATGTGGTGTAGTGAATGTGACAAAGCCCTAATTCTCAAGGTGTTTTATTCTTTGTTATAAAGCATGTCAATCATTGTCATTATGTCCATTGATTTGATGATAGTGGCAATATGGATTCCCTTAATAATTTGCTAATTGATAAGGAGGATAGCAATGAGTAGGCAATAAAGTGATCAAGTGACAACTAAGGATCTCAGTAAGAAGGTCATGTTGTTGAGTATTGTGATCAAGGATGAGAGGATCTAGTAATGGTATGGCATGTGGCTCACTAATATCAGCACATGTAGCATTCATAGAATGAGATGAAGAAGGAGAACAAACATGAACCTGAGAAGCATCCTTAATATGTTGAATTTTAGTTTTGAGAGATGTGATCATAGATTTCATAGCCGTAAACTTGTCTTGAAATAAAGAATGTAAATATTGAATTGATTCCAATAGGGTTGATTAGATAGAGGATCACTATGTTTTTCAAATAAACAAGTGAATATAGGACTTATTTCGTGTGGTGGTGTATTGTCATCAAGATATAAGGAGTCTAAGGTTTTTTACAAAACATCTTGCAATTGGGGTATCTCTTAAGTAAATCAGACAAAGAAACTTGAGGAAATTTAGGATCCATGATAGAGGAGGAATGAGGATCCTAATCATGAAAGCGTTTGGGTTCACCAAAATGATTAATTAAATCTGAATTTTATTCTACTTCTACAGTTAATCTAATATAAAGAACAATAGTGAATAAAAGATATAATCCTAAAGGAAATGACCATAGCAATCTAAGCTATGAAAATAAAAAAACCCTAAAATGTAAGAAGGGTTAGATAGAGCTTAGCTTATTTGAAAAAGGTACTGAATTGTGTCATAGAATAAATTGGATGAACCAAATGTACAAACGAACATACAGAAGCTTCGAAAAACACAGATTTGGAACATTAGGTTAGACTGGGGTGCCTAGAGAGGTACAGAGGCACATGTGGGAACCCTAGTATGAGATATGGGTGCCCTGGTCTATGAAAAAGGTCTACAAATCTCCTCTGTGATGTCACTGGATATTCTCCTACCTTCACTTCCTGTCGCACTAGCTTTGTTGGACTGTGCAATATGTCGCTAGAAATCAATGATGGAGGAGAGACCAATAAAACCCTAAGAAAATTATCAAACCCCTAAAAAAATAAATATGCATATGAATGGGTTGGACTATCCTCAATGGCCACAAAGGTGGACTTAGTAACTGATTGTTACACTACATCTCAGACCTGATGTAGTTTTATGTGCTTGTGTGTGCAATCATGCTCTAGGTGTTCTTGTGCCAGTCACACTTTGTGAAAGTAGCGAGCAATAACTATGTGTAGAAATGTAATAAAATGGTGGATGGAATAGAATAAACTTCCCTCCTATGCAGTTTGATACAGATGAGCCAGCCGTGTGCCTTGTGATGGAGCTAGATGGATGCAAACGGAGCCTTTGATGGATGTAACCTTAGATGATGATAATAGTGCTTAGTGTTTGGTCCCTCATTGTGTTATCATACCTTTATATTTATATGGTTCTCTTATTCTAATTTTGTAAATAACATCGAATAGACCGACCACTAAAAAGATAGAAAGCTCAAACAGATAGAAAGTGCCCAAAAGTGGTGGGAAAGTGTAAAAAGGCTCAGGGCACCCTAAATGAGACCAGGCACTTGGGGAACCCTAGTACAGGGTCGGGTGCCCCAATAAAAAGATAAAACTATGCCAAATAGTAGTACTGAATGGTTGAGTAGATCCAGGAGGTCGAAAGCGACAATAGAAAGAAAAGTAAAATGGCTAAAGGACATGGGTTAATTAGTACTTTCTTCACTAGAAAACCATATGAATAGTAGTATGAGATTGAGAATAAATAATTTATAAAGTGTGTGATTTTGTGACTACATATTCTTTCACACACTCACAAGAACTACATGGAGTCTGAGATGTAGTACAATACTCGATTATAAGTTCACTCAGTCGGGTGACCACCAAGGTCAATTTGAATCCCCATATTATATCTTTCTTTTTTTGGATTTGATGTGGTATTGTGGGTTTTGTAGGTGAATATTTATTTTATAGGTTACAGGTACATCCACCGATCAATGTGCGAAACACATACAACTAGCAACAACTATCAGTGACATTTGTGCGATACAAGAAAAATAATATTCCGACCACCTACGTAGTCACAGGTGCCTAGTAGCAGACTCTAGCACCCACGAACCCTTGACCCAATCCAAGCGCCCTAGTCCATCTCTGTCCATTAGTTCCAGAATTTATCTTGAGCCGATTATGACATTGTTATGTTCTTGTTCATCATTTTTCTAGTCTAGATCAGTTCCAGGAAAAGTGAGGACCAACTAATTCCTTTTCTCTCTCATATTGCACTTAGGGTTTCATGTTTATTTTCTTATTATTTGTGTCATAGTGCATCATAATAGATCTTTATCATAGTGTACATTCATTTACTGTACAATTAAGGTTTTATAAAAAGTTCATTTTTGTTAAATCAAGAGGAAGAAGAAATAAGAATGAAATTTTGTGACCCCTAGATGAACTACATTGATGATCACACGAAGGTGTTGAGGGAAAAGTTCTAGAGAAAAGTGCAAAGTAAGGACCATTTTAGTTGGGAGTTGATTGGTCTAGAAGGAGTGAAGATACACACCAAGAAGATGATTTTGTGGAGCATGAAAACACACATGGAGGAGACAAAATTTGAAATAACTAACAAAACATACTCCATAAGAAATATGAATAATGATCCAAGTGTGGTCCTTGCGACCATTAATCCAAAATAACTAACATATGAGCAAGAAAATAATGTGCTCACCAAGATGGCATTTAAAGTTGCACGTTGACATTTGGACAAAGGGGCCATAATTAGGGTGTTTTTGGAATACAAGGACAAATAATGAGAGGTACAACAAATTTTAGAGTAATTGAGAGAAGAAAAGAAGCACATGACATATGCTTATAAAAAGGATTCCTAGATAATAAATTACATCACTACCACGTGCCCAGACTTGGTTGAGAATGCCCAAGATGAGTACCCTTGGTGATTACATTATTTTGAATACTTGGTGCGGATGTTATTACACGAGAAAAAGTATGGGCCAGGGCCGTTGGTAGGATAATTAGCCACACATGAGGAAAATAATAAGGAGGTGGTTGCGCATAAGATATTAGAATATGAGGCAATGATCATAGAGATCAAGGAGGCCATGAAGTAAGCAAGGTGCACATTTGAAAGTTATCAAGATCTTGACGCCATTCTTAAATCACACATCATCAAGGAGGAGGTAGAGTTGACGCAAGTACAAACCACCAAAAAGGGCAATAAGGTTGGACGTAAAGATATTATGGCTGAATTCGTGTAGAAGAAATAATTACTTAAGGTTGTGAAAGACACCCTTTAGGTAAGGCTCAAGGAACTTTGTCCATTGTTTACACGCAGAATGGATGCTCTGGAGGGATTGGTGTTAGACCTTGATGGAATAGTCAAGAAACTGAAGGAGAAGGTTGGAGAGTTAAACCCTAAACAAGTGCAAGATATCATTGGATCGAAGCCAGAAAAAGCTACTAAAGAGATCGAAGGGTGGAAAGAGCTAGAGGGTATTTTAACACAAAGTTTCCAGAACTTCTCCAGCTACCTCAAACCTAGTTGTAGTGGGCGCCTTTAGCAGATTGTTATAGATTAATTCATTGGGTAATTACCTTCGAATTATTTATTCATTCATTCTTCAGTTATTCTTTGAAGGACATTATTTTGTACAAATATTGCTGAGGATGAAAAATATCCCTAGTGTGGGGTGATGTTGGTTGAAGGAATTGACTAAGTACCAACTAAGCACAGAAGATTATGCATAGAAGGATGCACGTAGAGGATAGATATAGTCTTATGGCTTTGATAGATCATGCGGAAGCACACGCATAGGAAGGAGAGTAAGACAAGGAATTACATGGAGGTGCGGATACTACATAAGGACAAGTCAGTGTGTAAGGCTTGCACGCATGCATGTAGAATATTCAGAACTTCGCTAGTTTTGATCAAAGGGATAAAAATAGACTAAAGCAAGATGACTTAATGGATAAGAAAGGTCTATTATTAGGAAAAAAAACACATGCAAATAAAGGAAATGTCAACGCATGGAAAAAGGATCAAGATAGGAATTAAAGTATATTAAAGCAAGCTATTTACAGCTTGATCTGTTGTAAAGAAAAGTTAGAAAATAACGTAAGCTATTATTAGAGCATGCCTATGTTTAGGAAAGATGCATGTAGGTGGTGAAAGGAAAGTCGCCACCATGTATGTATGTATGTATGTATGTATATAGATATACATACACACACACACACACACACACACACACACACACACACACACACACACACACACACACACACACACACACACACACACACACACACACACAGGTGATGCATCATTATAATGGCTAGTTCTTCTAAGTTTATAAAGTTTTGACTAGATTTGAGCTTCAATGTAGCTTTAGAGATTGTCAAGAATGTGCGAATGGTCTAGCACATGGTTGTAATCATTGGTGATGTAATGAAAAATCTTGTTATGTAATGAATTTGGTTATGTAATGGATAATTATGTTTGGATAGCTAAAGTAACTAGATTTGAATATGGTGTTATGGGAATTCAAATCTTGTTGATCATTCTATATGATGATTAATCTTCCTTATTATATGTGTTTCAAATTTTATATGATATGATGTACCTTTCTGTATGGATGGTTATGATTATGAATATGTACATGTTAACATCTTGTTAAGAAAAAAAAGGAGGGACATGGAGGTTGCATGCACTTTGGGTGAGCTTTCAGACTTGTCTGGATTCCGTGTCAGCGCACCTAGCTAACATTGGGTAAATGCTAGACTACAAATCCTAATACTAACAAGTGACATACAATAAAAGGCCCAGATTTATTTGGTCATTGAAATATGGCCCTTTTGTAGCTTCTCATTTAGGATCCCAAAAAAACAACACAACCTTCATAGTTTCTCAAAGCTCATGACTCCACTAGATAACCTAGAGAAATTTTTAGTCCAACAATGTTGTTGTCTTGTTTGGGGCCACCTACAAACACTATAACACAAAACTACCTGTATTGAACCTTGTTTGCCATAGAAACCTACACCATTTAGCAATACAAATGTTGTTAAAGTGGTTATAGCTAATGTGTGTTGTCCATCCTCTTAACATGTGCACAAGTACATTTGATGTGAATTAAAGAAGGGAAATTTACAAGTCGGTATACCCAGTTATGAGGCATGCTAATAGGCATTCCCTATTTAAAATGGAGAGTTAATATAGAGAACTGTATCAATGACCCCAATTGAATGACGTGTGCATTTTCAGAGTAGATACTCAGTTGTATTCGGTCCTCAAATATATTGGGTGTACAAGTAGACTTCCCCTCCTAATTTTGTGTGCCCATAAAAAATCATGTTGTACCTATAACTTGGTTTTATAAAACTTTAATATGGAATTGGGTCTATTATCTAGCCTTAAATACATTTTCTATTAATTTGTTGGTGACATTGAGCAGTGAGTGTGTTGTTGTGAGTAGAATTTTTCCTAATGTTTTTCATAAGATAAAAACTATTACAAACCCTTCTAAACTTGGAAAAGAATGTTGAAGCAACTCTTACACATTTCATTTTCCTTTTGTCTTCATCAAATTTGTATGGAAGTTTCTAGACATTATTTATTTATCTAAAATAAAAATATATAAAGGACCGATTACCAACCCCCTTTTGGTTTTTTGTTTTTTATTGATTACTAAAAATAAATATTATTTATTAAAAAAAGACTATTTATTCACATGTTTTCTTCTACATATCTGTGCACCCACAAAATTAACTTGCGAAATCAAGGGAGATCAAATGATCCAAATTATTGAATGTTATGGTGGAGTTCCCAATGTGTCATTTCACCATTTCTTTTTCTTTTTCCACCTTATATTAGGAGTCACATGAGTAGTTTTGAGAAGAGAGGTTCCAATCATATGAGGGAGGGGATAATGTGGAAATCAAGGGTAATGAATTAAGGTTTTCCCCCTTCAACGCGTGTCATCACATTTACCCTGTGAATGAGCTAGGCTTCTCCACCATTCACTCTCTGGATTCCAAATTTTGTCATCATTTCCACACTATTCCTCATCCGCAACATCTCATGCATCTCTCTAATGTCTATAACTATCCTATGAGATGGAATTTTTACGTCATGTTTTTTCCCTCACAAGGGTTCCTCTCAATGCATAATGAATGTTATCTACTTAATGCTTCATGTTGTGTGGTAGGAGGTTTGATATGTAGAGTAAGAATAAGAAGGTGAGGAAACTTCAAGAGATGGTGGAGGGATTTTATCTGCTTAGGGATTTTAATTGGCCAGACCATCTCATCTGTCTTCATTTATTGGATCCAATTTGAATCCTCATCACACCTCATGCCACACTTGAGAGGCTTAGTTTGAAATATATTTGAGAAACATTGACTCAAGGGCATGGACATCTACAATTGCGATGACAATTTTAGATATGGTTTTGTCAATGTTTTGTTGTCTCTTAATGGAGAGGATAAGTTGGACGATGAGAACATGTTCTTTTTTCTCTATATACAATATATTCTTATTTATTATCTATTTTTTGCTTCTATTGTTATTGGTTGGGAATTTATGTTCGAGGTTATTTTTTATTTGAATGGTATTTAAGAAATGATTTTTTGAGGGAAAAACATGATGACGGTTCTTACATGGTGGACCATAGATGAAATGACGTTAAACCCTGAAGCTCAATGAAAGGTGTAGGTTTGAGTTGGATGGTGTGGTGGGAAAGGAAATAAGATTGAGCAAATACGTGTCAATCTAAAACACAAAATCATATTGAATATATAGGATAGCTTAAAATCTATAGAAAATACCATAGGACTTGTAGTATGCTACATTTTTGTGGTGAATATTCAACAATGTATGTCAGAAATTTAAGTGTGTAATTCAAAGTGTGGTGGATAAGGGAATAAGTATGAGAGATTATAACATATGTAAACTTCCATATTTTTAATTGGTTGTGAAGGAGAATTTGTTATGCATCCACGAGGTCCCCTCCTATTTTCAGCCTACCTCTCCACTCATGGCACCAATGTGTGTCACTCAAATACTAATTAGTGTTATCCTTTATTTTTTATTTAGGGTTTTCATTTTCTTCATGACTTATTTGTATTAATTTCAATGTCATTGGTGTTGAGTATATGGTTTGTCTAAGTGATCTATTTGTAGGGGCCAAATTTATGGTGTACGTAGGGAAAGGGACATTTCTTGTAGGTGATAACAGAAAGAAGAAGATACTAGAGGTAATTTTTTTCATTCTCTATGAAATTTATAGTTTTATCTTAACTAAATTGTTATGAGTGCACAAAACTATGACATAAACTTGCCTATTAGGTACATCAAGAAGGAGTCATTCAACACCAACATCAATAACTATCATCCTGATGAGTAGTATAATTATTTAAGTGAAGAAAATCTAAATGTATGTAGCATTATGTGATATAATCTTATTTTAATTTGAAGATAATGGCCTCACTCTTGATAATGGGGTTACAAGGCGCTCGATGATTACTATATGCGCCTTTGGAGAGTTTCATAATTTCCTAAAGCACTAGTTGCAAAACATGAAAAGAGATATCCTAAAACTTTATAGTTGTTCTCCCAAGGGAGATGAGATGCTTCTCTATAGCCATGTAGGTGTTGTACTAGTTCGCCGCTTATAATAATGTAATTTTTGTAATCCCAAAAATTTATAAAGCCATTAAAAAAATAAGTCTTTCTAGCATGTGGCTCTTAAGATAGATTTAATACTCAACAAACATTGCATTAAATATGACGACTATTTGTATTAATTATTAATATCTATGTTTATAACAAGACAATGACGAATTAATTTTAATCTATATATTAGTATGTATTTGGGGCCAAGACTGGTCAAATCAAACAAAAATTATAACTGGAATGGAAATGCTTAAAGTGAAATAAAGACATGATGTTTTGACAGCCTATTACAATCTAGACATGAAATTTGATTGTTAAAGCTCACTTATATTGTTGAGTGGTTAATAAAATAAAATTTATATTTGAGTTTATTATAAGATGATAAAGACGATGCAACAATGGTAACAAGATTTGATTGATTTTTTATTCTTGGTTTGTTTACAAATACATTAATTTACTATCCATATACTTTTTTCATTTGTGGTGTTTGTATCTTCATATTTTGTGTTTTTAAAATTTGCAATATTTTCCATAAAGTTTGATAGATTTACATTAAATAAAAGTAATTTTTTTTAAATTTATTTTGGACTTTGAAGATTGCTTTTTGATTGTTATGTACACGTCTAGACAACATCACAACTCTTGTTTATATGTTTACACATTAATGTTTTCTCTTGAGGATTATGTGTTTACATGGTCTTTAAGAGGTGGTGGGTGAGGAATTTGACTTATTGGGGGCTTTCAAATGAGTTGACCATCTTCCCTAGCGTTTCCTAATGGATCCATGTTGAATCCACATGCATTGTGCATACATCGTGCCATGCAGGATATGTTTTGTTAGAAATATCATCAAAGGCATAAATTATCAGGCCTTTCATTGATGAATTTGTCTCCATTTGCTAGTGAATGCCTTGATAGGGTGTCATTTCTTTCTTAGTCAGATTTGAAAAAATAATGTGAGGCAAAAGATGAATACCAAATCTTGTTATGTTCTTGTATAACCCAAAGAAGCTGACAAAACTTTCTTGTCATCAAACTTCTAGGCCTACAATATTAATTTAAAAAAATCATGCCATATGATTTGAGGTCCAACATTGTAATGACAACTCCATACAATTTCTAATCAAAAAATAGCTCTATGGGATTTAGGTCTCGTATCTGAATGATAAATTGTATCATGAATATGCACAATAATAATTAATCCAATTTTATCATTTATTGTTGGAAATGTTGCTACCAAGGGAACCTACTTTTCCATATGCCCTTAATTATATATGCAATTTGTGCCTTTGTCGTTTGGCATTTTCCATGTAAGCAATTTATTGATACGACCTTATCATAAACAAGAGAAAGAAAGTAACATTAAATCCAAGAATCATATAAATCTTTTTTTATAGATCCTCTTACTTTTTCGTCTCACATGACAGACCATTCGTTGGTGTTGGTTTAAGTTCACAAAAAAATGTTTGTATAGAAGGAAGTTGGAAAAAGGTGAATGTTTGATTGAGAATTGAGAAAATATTGAGAGTGATACTAGATTGTATGTTCAAATTTTTGACTTCCAATTCTGACTTCTCTTCTCAACATCTTTATTACACCACCCACATACAATTGCTAACATACACATACATATACTGACGTAAAATTTGAATCATAAATATCAACCGACTTCTTATTTTATGTATATTTTGATATTTAATTAATACATGATACATTCCAATGTTCACACATCATAATCTGCTTGACCCCTTCAAATAGTTTTGGCTATGCTACTTTCTTTGGCCGCCACAACGTGTAAAGACTAAACAGTCTTTGTTATGTGTTTGACCTTCATTGTTTTGCAAGAGGGTCAAATACAAATAAACGGAACAAGAAAACACATTATCCAACGTGGGTCCCACCGGTTTTTCATGTGGAAGGATATTTGTTCGCCCACGCTATCTTTTTTTCTCTTTTCGAATCAGGCCAAAATTGGACATATTTCTAGATTACAAAAATGGAAGGTCAAAGACGAGTAAATATCCCAAGCACATTTTGCTTTTAGAATTCTTAGAAAAAGCACAATTTACATTAAATCTCTATCATGATATTCTTCTTGTTTGCTTCATATTAAAATAATAATAATTGGAAAGTCACCTTTAAAAATCCTAAAAACCAACAATAGTGGCATATTAATTGTGGATTATAGAGTATTTTAGATGTAGATTATAGAGTATTTTAGTTGGGAGAGTTTGAAGATAGTGAAGACAATGTTGTTAAAAAAAATTTAAAAAAAATTGAAAATATATATTTTGCATACATTTTGTTGGGTTTTATAAATGTATTTAATTTACAAGATTTTTAAAGTTATCATTTTATAGTATATGGATAAGTAAAAAAGTGTTTTCTCGAGCTTATAATATAGCTTGAAGCTTATATGCAACTTTAATGATAGTGGAAGAATATCTTTATTGCAAACTAACGAAACTTAAGACTCATGCATATTCATTATTTTCTTAAATTTATGTAAGTTACAATCTAAGCTCACACAACACTTCACTACCTCTAATGTCTAGGTCTATGCAATAATCTCATTCAAACTATATTCGTCACCCTGAATGTCTAGTGTATTACTTTATTTATTTATTTTAATTATTCAATTTTCCCAAAAATTCAAGGATAAGTTATTTAATTTTTTGATGTACTAGAACTATAATAATTTTAATAATTTAAAAGATACTATAGACTATTCAAAAAAGGCTGGTAGAGTTGAACCACTCCCGCTATGAGAGATTGCTAGGCTATACACAAGAATTTTTCACAACATGGAGGAGGATCCCACCTCCCACTTCTAATTGAAAAGGGAGACTACCTTCAAGGTAGTGACAGCCTAGGTTGGTAGTGAGAATAGATACAATGGTGCCCCACCCCTGCCCCATCCCATGTGGAGTTATGTTTCTTAGTGGTGGCAAAGGAGGAACACAAGTCACGGTGTAAGGAGCATTACCCCAATGATTGAATAAAGTCTATAGATGAGCCACCTTGTTGGCTTGAACTTGAATATGCACATAATACATGTTGATTTGTTATAAGTAGATAATTTCTTATCAACCATTGGGTTTGAAAAAATAGTAACACTTCATTCTTTATAAATAAAAATATGCTAGATTTATGTGAAATTTAAGGGGATCATAGGCCAGTCCACAAGGAAAATCATCCACCAAGTGAAAGGATCTAATTGGAAGCTAAGGTTTTGAAAAATAATGGATTCACATACAAACCTATTGATATTTAAAGAAAATACAAAACAAATTATTAATAACCTTAGCTTGCCTACAGAAAGGACATCCAGGATGAGGAATGCCTAAGTGAACAAGGGAATTCCCAAAGACAAAGCTGTATATAAATGCCACCAATAAAAATGAGTATCTTGGGATAAAAAATAACATCTATGTAGTTTGCAATCTCCTACTCCAAGTGTGAGTGGTGGATTGGAGAAAACATCTCTTTTTAACTTTTGAAACATGTGTGATAATGGGAGAGCCACGATATCCCTTATTAGGATTGTGTAATTAAGGAAGAGGGCTTCCATGTACCACTTCCAATATTTCCACCTTAATTTAGAAGGCCTCACTACATGTTTGTTATGAAGCTTAATTTTGGCTTTGAGAATGTCATTGATGAGTGGTTCCAGATAAGATATCTTGTGAAGAATGAATGCATTGTTTGAAAATTTGAGAGCATAAACCCTAACCACCTTGGCAAAAGGAATATCATGAACTTTGAATATAACTGACCATTGTGCAATGAGTGTTGACTAATGGAATGCTTATTGCTAAAACTAGTAATTCCCTTCCATAATGGCCAAAGTTTGATATCTTCCTAGGTTTTGTAAGTACTCTTGACTATAAAAAGTACCTTCTACCTTGGCTTGAGCTCAAATGAAAAGAAAGGCTTCAAATCCTAGATTTTCCAACGTGTTCTCATGTAAGGTGTACCATTGTAGATATAATTATTTAAGAGAAGTTTTTATTCTTCATTTACTTCAATAATACATATTATCCATTTATCACCCAAAGGTGGTGCTTTTTTGAATGACATTGAGAAAAATCTTATCATCAACCTCTTTAGGTTAACAAAAATATTTCCAAAACAACCTAGTGGAAACATTTCCCTTATTAAAACTTAGCCCAAATAAGATCATAGAGAAAAAATTCAAAACATTTGGTATAAGAATTTGAAGGAAATTTGACATAAGAAGTAGTAGACATAAGCCATAAAAATATCCTTCAAACATATTTGAAAATTTATTAGAAAATATGATAGCATAGGAAAAAATAATAGCATAGTGACCCAATGTATAAGTTTATTTTCTAACCTATCATATTTTATATTTGATAGTAACCAATATTGTTTGTCTGGTGTATGCTACACACACGCACGCACGCACGCACACACACGCGCACACACACACACACACACACACACACACACACACACACACGACACACACACACACACACACACACACACACACACACACACACACACACACACACACACACACACACACACACACACACACACACACACACACACACACACACAGAAAATTGTTGATATGAGATACTAAATTTGACATTCAATTGACTATTATTGGGTAGTTTCAACTTTAAGTTTAACGTCCATAATGATCATCATTTGAGAAAAAGTATTGCTTAGAAATTTTGATTAAAATATTGTAATATCTTGGTCATATGGTGGATGTTAAGAACTATTTGTATTTAAGATTCTCTCCTCCCCACCCCCCCATCCCAACATAGTGGTGCAACTAGAATGTAGCCATATATTACAACTTAGTGGAAAACTCATAAACAAGGTAATGTACTTATTAATCAATGTCATATAGGACAATTTTAAGATATATGCCTTGACATTGATATCTCTCAGCATTTTTTCAAATAAATGTATCTAAGATAATTTTATGTTTTTGCAGTTTTTTAGATTCAGGGCTTTCAAGTTTAGATTTCAAGGTCTTCAGGTTCAGGGTATCAATTTTGGGTCTCCCCTTTTAGATTTTAAGGGGGATTTATACCAATTAAAGTTTTGTAATTTTGGGGTTTTCGAGTCCCATTTTTTGGGTTTGAAGTTTTTAAGTTAGGCTTTCTAGGTGTTGAGATTCACATTTCAAAGTTTTACAGGTTTGGGGCTTTTGAGTTTTGAGGTTTTTTAGTTTGTCGTGTTTTTAGTTTTTTGGCTTTTATTTTTCAAGTTTTGGGTTATGGGTTTTAGGATTCGGGGGTGTTTTTTATATCAATTGAATTATTATGTTTTTGGGTTTTCCTCATTCAAGGTTTTGTGTGTTTTTTTTAATGTTTTTTTAGTTTCAAAGTTTTCCTGTTTTTCATGTTTAGATGTTTTGGGATTCATGTTTCGATTTTTGGGTTTCAAGTTCTGAGCTTTGGGTTTCGGGAATTTTAGTTTTTAGGTTTCAAGTTCTATACTTTTGGGCTTCAATTTTTTAGGTTTCGAATATGATAGTCACATTTTTATATCAACCTACTTTTCATGTTTTTGAGGTTTTTCGAGTTTGAGGTTTTTTAGTTTTTACGATTAAAGATTTTTTAGTTTCAAATTTCAAGATTTACAACATTTTCATGTTTGAGGCCTTTGAGTTCAGGTTTCTTGTGTTTTTAATGTTTTCAAGTTTGAGGCTTTTGGGTTTTTAATTTTTGAGTTTTGGGATGTTTAATATTAATCAAGTTTTCGTGTTATCAAAGTTTTCTGGTTTACTATTTTTGGGTTTGGGTATTTTGGGTTATGAGTTTTAGGTTTCAAATATTTTAGGGTTTTCAAGTTGAGATATTTCAGGATTTGAGTTTTGGGTTTCCAATTCTGTGTTTTAGTTTATAGAGTTTTTAGATTTCTAGTTTCAAACATTTTTTAGGTTTGAAATTTTAGCTTTTGGGTTTTAAATAAGACACATTTTATATCCGCATTTTTAGTGTTTTTAGGTTAGAGGATTATGATCATATTGAAACTAATAAGATGCATTTCACTTTTTACTATGAGTCTAACTAAACGATTACATATCTCAACTTTATGATTATAAGGTACCCATATTCCTTTAGCCTTATCAACATTTTTAAGTACGAGTTTTTCGAATTTCAGGCTTTAAATAGGTTAGTCACATTGTATATTAAACTATTTTTTTTTGTGTTCTTTACTTTTTTAGATTTAAGATTTTAGCTTTCTAATTTAATGAATGTAAAACTTATGTTTTCAAATTTAAAATTAAATAATTACATTTTATAAAAATATCTCTATTATATTTCCATGGTTTTCAAATTCAAATTATTGAATTACTTGATAAAACTTTCTAAATTTTAAAATTTAATTTGTAGAATAAACTATATACTCTCAAACTTATCAATTTTAATGTACCATGGATAATTTTACTTCTACATTCTACACATTAAATAACTCGAGTGCAATGTGGACTTGAGAATCCATATATAGACCCCACCCGAATTTCATTCATAATGGGAAGACGACAAAGGAAAGAATAGTGGGGTCAAACAATTGAATTCAAAAATGTACAACTCACCAAATAATGCGGCACAAACATGTCCACATTATATTTAAAGAGAATGTTGATCCAATTGGCTTCCAAATATCTCTATGATTAGGTTGATGACTCATTTGGGCAAATCCTCAACTAAACGTGACATTACAAGAAGTTGTCATTGAATATGAAGCCTCAACTAAACGTCAAAAGCAGTGTTATGTCATGATGGGAAGAAGGTGGCATCTTCTCATGATTTTGGCTCATCTAGTAAGGAATATGGTGGCATTTGCTTCCAAGTCAAATAAACAAATCAATGGTCACATTCCATTAAATATATATAAATATCCTTTTCATTTTATACAAAAGTTTTCTACAACAATCATCCCCTTTAATATTTCTTTTTACTCCTCCATATAGAGAGTGATTCCCATGATTTCTTCAATTGAAATATATTGTTTGTACACACTCTTCATGAAAAATTGATGGTTGTTTAGAATTTTAAATATAAATCTTTCATATATATATATATATATATATACCATATTATTTCGTATTTTTGAAAAGTAATATTATTAAATTATCGTCACCTAAAAATTGTTTGACATGCATAAGTGATTGTCAAATTTAATACATGATGGCCTTCATTAAACTGTACTAAAAAGTTTATTTATGTTAAATGGTATTACCTTGCCATCATATCTCACATGGGATTTAACTTATTTGTAGTACTTTTGATAGTTGTAAAAAGAAGGAAACCACAAGTAGAGAAGCAAAAATGCCCTCTACGAGTGCCGAAATTCCTCTACGATAATTAAAGTTTTTATTTTTGAATAACACTCATATAGATAACAATATTTACATCAATTAAAAGTTTAATTTCCTATATCAATATTTATTGATAGATCCACATTCTTCTCTTTCAAAGAGGTCATTTATGAGCAAGTGAAAGGTATGGCAATGGGCTTTCCATTCCTTTGTAAATATATTTATGTATAAATTTAAGGAGAGAACATTACATTGTTTTCCACTAATACCAAAGTGGCAGAGAATATATGCAAATGACATCAATCTATGTTGGGAACATGACAACGAAAAGATTGAAATTTTCCATTCACAAACTAATAGGTTAGAAACATAAATTTCATAAAGGGGATAGAGATACATAAACTTATTAATCTTGGATGTTCTCCTCATGCCAAAGGTGGATGGTTCATGTTAGCCAAAATACCCCTTTGCAATTTTGGACAACTCATCAAGTCCCTAGTTAAAAAGATTAGTCCAGAGATAGAACTTAGTGTTATGTGGGGTTGTTAACTCTGTGCGCTTGGTCTAGAGCTCACCATACATTTGGTCTAGAGCTGGGAAGAGTTGATTCAAAGCTGGAATTTAACATTTCGTGGGTTCTCTTATCCCATGGGACAAAGGGGAGCATCAGATGGACTTGGGTGGATTTTGGTGGAACTTAGTGTTCTGCGGGTTCTCCTAACCCGTGGAATGATGGAATCAAAGATCGAGACTTAGGAATATTTTTGATGAAGTGAGACCTTTGCGATCGAGAGAACACAATGTTACACGGAATTGTAGAAATTTGGTGTTCCATGGACTTGATCAATTCCATGGAACAAAAGGGTGAAGTCCACCAAGGAAAATCTGCAATGCACGAAGGAGAAGTTTGAAGCGCCACAAAGAAAATGAAAATAAAATTTAGAGTGAATAAGGTTGGAACCCATGAAACATTATCCTAGTGTTCCACGGGTTTCTCAAGAAGCAATGTTCCGTGGATCTCAAAATCCGTGAAACAAAGAAATAAAGTCACATGTTAGAATGTTGTGCAACAAGAAGATTTAACCTCCGCGACATGATGAGAAAGGTAATACAAGAAGATTTAACCTCCGCGACATTCCATTAAATATATATAAATATCCTTTTCATTTTATACAAAAGTTTTCTACAACAATCATCCCCTTTAATATTTCTTTTTACTCCTCCATATAGAGAGTGATTCCCATGATTTCTTCAATTGAAATATATTGTTTGTACACACTCTTCATGAAAAATTGATGGTTGTTTAGAATTTTAAATATAAATCTTTCTTACTTTTATATGATATATATATATATATAGATATATATAATTATATATATATATATATATATATATATATATATATCATATTATTTCGTATTTTTGAAAAGTAATGTTATTAAATTATCGTCACCCTAAAAATTGTTTGACATGCATAAGTGACTATCAAATTATACATGATGGCCTTCATTAACTACTAAAAAGTTTATTTATGTTAAATGTATTACCTTGCCATTATATCTCACATGGGATTTAACTTATTTGTAGTACTTTTGATAGCTGTAAAAAGAAGGAAACCAACAAATAGAGAAGCAAAAAAAATGCCCTCTACGAGTGCCGAAATT
Organism: Taxus chinensis; assembly: GCA_019776745.2. Taxonomy (NCBI): domain Eukaryota; kingdom Viridiplantae; phylum Streptophyta; class Pinopsida; order Cupressales; family Taxaceae; genus Taxus; species Taxus chinensis. Next base: position 742,648,481 of record CM034152.1, on the reverse strand, counting down.
CCTCTGCGATAATTAAAGTTTGTATTTTTGAATAACACTCATATAGATAACAATATTTACATCAATTAAAATTTTAATTTCCTATATCAATATTTATTGATAGATCCACATTCCTCTCTTTCAAAGAGGTCATTTATGAGCAAGTGAAAGTTATGGCAATGGGCTTTCCATTCCTTTGTAAGAGCTCACCATACATTTGGTCTAGAGCTGGGAAGAGTTGATTCAGAGCTAGAATTTAATGTTTCATGGGTTCTCTTATCCCATGGAACAAAGGGGAGCATCAGATGGACTTGGGTGGATTTTGGTGGAACTTAGTGTTCTGCAGGTTCTCCTAACCTGTGGAATGATGGAATCAAAGATCGAGACTTAGGAAGATTTTTGATGAAGTGAGACCTTTGCGATCGAGAACACAATGTTACACAGAATTGTAGAAATTTGGTGTTCCATGGACTTGATCAATTCCATGGAACAAAAGGGTGAAGTCCACCAAGGAAAATCCACAATGCACAAAGGAGAAGTTTGAAGCACCACAAAGAAAATGACAATAAAATTTAGAGTGAATAAGGTTGGAACCCATGAAACACTATCCTAGTGTTCCACGGGTTTCTCAAGAAGCACTGTTCCGCGGATCTCAAAATCCGCAAAACAAAGAAATAAAGTCACATGTTAGAATGTTGTGCAACAAGAAGATTTAACCTCCGAGACATGATGAGAAAGGTAATACTTTCACGGGTGTGCGGAAGTTAGTGTCTCACAGGTTTCTCAATCTGTCGTGACTTTCAACACTCAAAAGTTTCACAATAAAGAAGATTCCCATGAAACAAAGTAGGATTCAAAGAAGCCATATAATGTAGAGAGAAGTCACATAATGTTCAAAAAGTCACATTACATAGGAAAAGTCATGAGAAACCATGAAATCATCTGAAGTCCACCGTTTACACATAGGAGCCACCCCTACTTTTCAACTCAACACTCAATTACTTCACTAACTAGAATTCAATGAAGTATGGGCACCATCCTTTTTCCCCTGCAAATCTGATGGCATGTGATTGGAGCCATGTGGGTTCCCATACCTATATGTAAAAGTTAATGGCGATTGATTCTTAGTGGTTGAATCTCTCTCCTATTGGTGCATCTCTCTCCTTCTATCTTCTTCTCCCATTTTATATAAGTATGGCACTCATCATTTGAAAAAGAGATCTCTCTTTTATTGTAATAGAACCATACCAAAATGGTGGCCTACTTCCCATGAGTTCTAGACCTCAAATTTGGTCTCTGCATGTGTATTTGTTCCTTCTACCATGAATATAATGGTCTGTGCATCCTTTGACCAATAAATCTTGTGTTGTGGCTCACTTTCTACCCTATGTTCACGTTTATTGTGTTTTTTCCTCTCTATTCCTTCTCTAGTATGACGTGTGTGTTTTGTATTTTCAGGGTTCCATTTTTGTGTGTTGTAAATGTGTGCAAAGGGTTAGTTTATGTGGTTTTGGGTTTGTGATACATCCTTCTGCCCTCTCCTCCTACATTCTCTTCCCTTCCTTCCCCTTGTGGAGAGTGATCACCCTTCTTTTCTAGTGTTATCACTACCCATTTTAGCTTATGTTTTACTTTCTACACCTCTTTCCTTGGTTCCTTGGATGTGTTAGTGTAGGTTAGCTTAGAGGTAGTGTTAGCATTAGTTTAGATAGGTAGATTAAGTTGTCCTTCTCTAGAGGTCCATATCAAGACGTAAGTCCCACACTTGGAGACAGTCCCATATTAGCCAAAAGAATTGATATTCCATGGTCAAATCAAGGTTCTACTTTTGAGTGTTAACAATTTTGGCACACATGGTAGGAATAGATTGAAGCACTTTACAACTTCATATCACCAAGTTTGATGTGCTCTTGGTGATATCTAGCCTTTGGAGGAATTTTCCAAACACATCTGGAAACTCCACTAAACCAGTAACCTGTTTCTTTCATCTGTAGACTAGTTTCATTTCCATTTCTTTCATGAAGTTGTGCAATCATGACTCCATTACCGCAATATTCTTCCCTTCGTCCTCACCTTCACTTCTCTCCAATTTTACCCACTTGCATCAAATCCCCCTTCTCCACATTCATCATGTCCTCTACCATCTCTCAATAAGACTCTTCCATTCCCCATTGGAGTTCTAGTCTTTCCCATCCTCAGAAGGAGGATGTCAATCCTGTAACACCTACCATCTTCCCCCCCCCCCCCCTCACCTTCTCCACCATTATTACCAAGTTCTCTCTCATATATTCATTTTCTACTCTCTTTCCTCCCAACCCCCCTCCCCTCTATGTGTTCCTCTACCTTCTCCACCTTATTCTCTTCCTCCTCCCATCTCTTTTGATTCCCTTTTTCCCTCCAAGAATTATCTTCCCCAAGCATCCCTTTATTCCCATAAAGAAGAAGAAAATGTTAAGGTGGCTCCAAACATGATTGTTTATGTAGAGCAAGAGGAGGAAAAATTAGACGCCGAGACTTTAATGTAGAAGAGATCATTGAGAACTTTTTTCTCTCTTGAAGATGAATATGTTGATCAATTTTTTCCAACATTCAAAGAATCCGACTTTGAGGAAATCCTCAAGGAGACACAAGTTGAGGAGGAGAATAAGGATCTCGAAGCTAGATCAGATTCAATAACAACGATGCCATTGGTCATGCTCACTTCAAATCATGAGGAAGAGCTACAAAGTTCCAAAGGTTAGTTGTAAAACCTCTAACCAAAAGAAGAGAAACTTGAGGAGGAATTCATCCTTTTATTAGTTAATACTTTAAAGAACAAAGGAGTGTAGATCATGCTTAAATTCCCACCATGTAATTTTGTTTCCAAAGTGATCACATGGCCACTTTTTGTAAGAAAAGGAAGCTAATTCTCTCAGAATGTATAAGGTTTTTTTTAAAATTTTCCTTTCCTTCTTGTTAGAGAAGGAGTAGTTTAGGTTTGTTTATTGCAAAACAAGTGCTTGTGCACACTTTGCATGTTCCACTTAGAACACGTATGATTTTCATGTTTGCACAGAGTTTTTGTGTGCCTTTTGTGGCTTTTCAAAATCTAGTATTAGAGAAAGTTCTATGGCAATAAGTAGATATTTGGAGTATTTTTCAGTGTATATCCTTAAGCTCCACAAGATCAACTTCATCAGTGCTAAGTTCATGTGGATTCAAGAGACAATTTTTTTAAGGCTTGAGGTCAGTTTTATTTAAGGTTATATTTGACTCCTTGCCTAATGGATGATTCAAGGCTACTAGTATTCATCATTTAGCAAGAATATCTCCCCTAGATGTCACCAAACTATTATCCAAAATTCCCCCCCTTTGCAATTTTGTATAACTCATCAAGTCCATGGTTAAAAATATTAGTTGGAGCTGGAATCTAGAGTTTCGTGGCGTTGTTACTCTGTGTGCTTGGTTCAAATCTGGCCATACATTTCATCTGGAGCTAGGAAGAGTTAATTAAGAGCTATAATTTAGTTTTCTATGGGTTCTCCTAACATGTGGGACAAAGGGGAGCACCAGATGGACTTGGGTAGTTTTGGTGGAACTTAGTGTTCTGTGGGTTCTCTTAACCTGTTGAACGATGGAATCAAATCTCAGGACTTAGGAATTTTTTTGATGAAGTGAGACCTTTTTAGATGGGAGAAAAATGTTACATAAACTTGGAGAAATTTATTGTTGTGTGGAATTGGTCAATTCCACGAAACAAAAGGGTGAAGTCCGCCAAGGAAAAACCACGATGCACGAAGGAGAAGTTTGAAACACCACAAAGCAAAGGAAAAGAAATTTTGTAACGACTAAGGTTGGAAGACACGAAATAGTCCTATTGTTTGGTGGGTTTCCCAATAAGTAGTGTTCCACAGACCTCAAAATACATGAAACAAAGAAACAAGGTTGCAAGTCAGAGTGCCACCTAACAACAAGATTAGACCTCCATGACATGTGGAGAAACATAAGAGTTTCATGGGTGCATGGGAGTTAGTGTCTCACAGGTTTCTTAATCCATGATGAATTTAAACACTCAAAAATCCACACAACAAATAAGATTCATGTGAAACAAATCACCATTCAAAGAAGACACAAAATGTGGAGAGAAGCCACAAAAATGTTCAAAAATCCACACTACATAGGAAAAGCCGTAAAAAACCATAAAATCATATGAAGTATGTATATTGCACATATGATCCACACCTAATTTTCAAATTAAACATCTCAACTAATTCACCAACTAGAATTCAATGAATTAATGGGTGTCATCCTCTTTTCCTTGCAAATTTGATGGCATGCGATTGGAGCCATGCGGGGCGCCCATACTTATATATGAAGAAATTAATAGCGATTGGTCCTTGGTATTTGAATCTATCTCATGTTAACACCTCTCTCTCCTTATCTCTTCTTATCCCCATTTTATATAAGTATAAAACAAATCCTTCGTAAAAAGATATCTCTCTCTTTTTGTAACGACACCATGCCAAAATGGTGGCCAACTTCCCATATGTTCTAAACCTCGTATTTTATCTCTCCATGTGTATTTTCACCTTCTATCACGAATATAATGGCCTGTTGATGTATGAGCATCATATTTTTCTTGAAGAAACATAGATAATATACAATATGCCTTCTCAAGGCATTGAGCATGTAAATTGACTCTAAGCATCTTTTCACTCCATAAGAGTTAGTTTGAATATTTGAATTTGTATGAAAATCCTTACATACATGAGAGTAAAAATAGGTTTCTAGGTGGATATGAGATGTTCTCATACTTAGGCTACGTATAAGGAGGATTAAACTTTTCCTAGGATATGCTAGAGGTCATTTCTAGTTGTTATAATAATGTTCAGACTATCTTCAAACAACCTTATCTAATTGTGAATGTAAGTTGAGTAAAAATCTCAACAACTAGAGAGTTAATGGTTTATCCTTAAGATGGAGAATAAGACAGCTATGGATGAATTTGCATGAGATATCCATACAATATATCGAGCATATAAAGAGAAATAAGGATATTAGGAAGTCATTAGAGAAGTTTTAGTGTGTATGTGTGTAAAAGACAGGGAGAGGACTATGCTAGATAGTTGAGAACAAGACTTGTGTGAAGTTGTAGAGATTTGTTTACATGTGGAATCAAGACAAGGTTATGTGTATGATTTATAGGTCTAAATCATTCTCCTCATGCATGTGTGAATGTAATTTCAATGATATAAATTCATATTTTAATGAAACTTCTAAATAGTCAAGAATTCACTTTAAGTTTGTCTGTTTGCATAATGTTCTCATTGTTCTCTAAGTGATAATGTGTGTGAAAAGTGGAATGAAGCTTTTTATTCATGTAATAAAAAAAATTGAAAGGGTGTATGTAGTTAACTCATAACTCATAGGTTAGGGAATAGACCATGAGTATGATTAAAAAATAATATATCCCAAACTTATCCTTTTTAGATTCTGATGAAACCCATGACATGGTTTAATAAAGAAATCACCATATCTCATGAAGTAAGATAATTTAAGGCTTGAATTTTGGAACGAATGACCTTTGAAAAAGCCTCATAGGGATATAAAATACATTATATCATTTCAACTTCACACATGCCTAAAATATATGTCATTCTTATGAGTAGTAAACTGTGAAACCCAAGACATGGTATAAAGAGAAGAATTTGTGATAACTTATCAACCATGAGGTTTTAAGAGTTAATATTTGTAAATAATGATCCTTAATATCCCCTCTAACATAAATTAAAGGGTTGGGGTGGTTTCAAGGTTCCATGAATAAGTTATACATGATAGTCCTAAGAGGACGAGGAATACACATGTTTGTTATAGGGACAACTAAAAAATATAAAATTTGTGGAACAATTGGCCTTGTGAAGTAAAAGATATACACGACATAAATTTTCTGGAGATGTGTTTTGTTCTTTAGCCAAAGATCTCACATCAAGGAAATGGGTTTTGAGTCTTAAATTTTGACATCATTTGTGAAAACAAAGATAACTAAGGTAGGAAACTCCTAAGAATGGAGATAATCAATGAATTTTATCGAAGCATGAATGAGTAAGGATAAATAAATCTATCTTCTATACAGATTTGGTCATATCATGAAGTAGGGATAGGAATGTGGGGTTCTATATTGCATAAAAAATTAGACGGAGAATGAAATAAGCTAAGACTAGGCATCCTTTTTGGTATCAGAGCATGTAGAACCTCTTTTAAAATTCATATTTTTGGTAATATTAAAATGATATAATGCAAGTTTCAGATGGAAGGCCCTGATGAAGAATATTGTTTGTTGTGAGCCGTGAAGATCATATCTTTCTTGAAAACTTCCATTGAAGAATGTTAAGCTTTGATGATTAAATATTTCTAGTTTATTGTTGAATGAATTAGTCTTGATGAGCCTAATTAAGATAAATGTGAATTTATATGCATAATCTGATTGTTATTGTAGCAATAAATGAATAAAAAATTAAGCCAAGCAAACTAAGAAATAAAATAGGTAACCTTACATTGCAAAGAGAGAGTAAAAATCCTTAGTTGATTTGTAAAAAATCCAAATATGTACAAAGTTGGAAAACTAGGAAATACAAAGCACTGAACGTCACACTGAAGCTCAAAAAAATGCAAATATGGAAGAATAAGTTGGACTGGGTCGTATGGAGAGGGACAGGGGTTCCTGTGGGTGCCCTAGACCTGATTTTGGGCACCTGGGTTTGTGGAAATTCTCATAAAACCTCCTCTAAGTGGTCACTAGTTGTTTTGTTGTTGTTTACCTTTGGTCACTATGAAGTCACACCAAGATTGTTGAGGTCGCTGGAAACCTACAATGGAATATGAACCTACAAAACCCTTAAATAGACATCAAATCCTAAAAAAAAAAAATGTAGAATGAGGGGTCAGACTATCCTCAACTGTCACAATGGTGATATTATGACTGAGTTTTGCACTACATCTCAGACCCAATGTATTTCTATGTGCATGCAGAAATTGTGCACTAGGTGGATCTTGCATGTGTTGCACTCGATAACGATAAAGTAAGCTAGAGGTAAAGAAATTTAATAGATGTGTGCATGTAATAGAATGAACTTCACTCCTATGAAGTGTGTATGCAGAATAGCCAACCCTTGTGTCCCTTTGATGGTGCTAGATGGATGTAACAGAGCTCTTAGATGCTTAATGGATGTAACCTTAGGTGATTATAGCTAATGTTTAGTGCTCGGATCCCTTTATTATGATCACATAAATTTATATTTATATGAGTCCCTTTCTTGAATTTTGTAATTAACCCCCAAAATACCGACTACCAAAAATATAAGATGCTCAAAAGGGCTAAAAAGGACCCAAAAGATGTGAATAAAGTATACTGAAGGGGTCAGGGTTGCTCAGAAGGGACAATAGCACCTGACACTGGTGTTCTAGCCTGGGTGTTGGTGTTGAGGGTGATAAATTTTGAAAATTGAGCAAGTAAGGGTGTAATACCAAAAGTGACAACACTAAGATTAAAGAAAGGTTGCCAAATACATGGGTTGATTAGTACTTTTCTTACTTAGGAAGTCATATGAATAGTAATATGTAACTAGGACTAAATAGATACCCAAAGCGTTTGATTTTTTGTCTACATTTGCCACCACTTTAAGTTGGTGAGTGGAAATATCGGTAACATAAAGTAGATAGAGATGTGTACCTGATAATCATATATATTAAGGTAGAAAGAGCATGTTTCTGAAGGAAAATACAAAAGCATGGAGTGATAAAAGTTATGAAGTATGGATGCTAAGGAGGAGAAAATGCAAAAAGAAGTGGTGATGAAAATGAACCTAGGGTAGAAAATACATGGGTAGATGTCGTGATGTGTCTTGTTGTTGATGTCAGGGTTATTGAATGATGTTGAGTGATGTTGACTATTACGCTTCCCATATGGACAGACCTGCAAAAGAGAATAACGAAGAAGTAGTCAAATACGCATATATATGTATAAAAAGTATATAAAGAAATATGTAAAGAAGGTGAAAATGTGAAAAAGGAACATGTACACCTGATCTGTGATGAGAAAAAGAGTGTAGAAAGGATCGTGAAGACTGTTGTAGATGAACATGATTTTTTCAGGCGATCTTTCACATCAGTTGCGTTGGCATGTGAATTTTTGGGGCAATCTCATGCCAATGATATGGAATAATTGTAGGGAGAAAATTCCAATGTTATCCTTTAAACCTTTAACCACTTCCTGCATAATGTAGAACACCACTGTTGCATATGGTGTGTAAACTTCAATGCAAACTTGAGTGCTAAGGATTATGTTCCCTATAAAATCCTGATGTGTGGAGTTCTATAGTCTATGTCTGAACTACCAATCGTTGTGTAATTACCCTCATGGTTACATGCATCCAAGAAGGGTCATGCTTTGTGGTAAGAACCCAAGTCTGATTTTGAGCCCTAAAACTAAAAAAATATGTTGTACCAATACTAGTACTATGCTATGCTGTAATGTGACTGTATAATGTTTTATGGGGTGACTAATTCACCCGAATGATTCCCCCCTTTGTTTGGGGTGCATGTGACGTTATTGAAGGAATATGTGGCCCAAAAGAGGACCGACTGTTGTTTTGAAACTATGTCCCTGCAGAGGGAAGGGAATGTGCTTGGTAGAAGCCAAGGCACATGCAAACAAAGTGGCTAAGAGACAAGTTTTAGTACAAGAAATGAAAATCACACATGTAGAAGATAAAATTTATGTTAAGAAGACAATATGTAAGTTAAGATGCAAAAAGATAATGTAAACACGTAAGAAGACAAAGTAGACCACAAAAAATTGGTTACAAACATGGGAAACCACTCACAATGTTGCAAGACAATCAAGGTCATATGAACCCTAAAGAAGATAATGTTTACACAAGACAAAGTGAAAAGCCTATAAATAATAACACACAAACAGAAAAGCAATGGCAGGAAATGTAATTACAGATAACCATGGCAGGAAAATAGACCTGTAATACAAATTTTGCACATGAAACACTCGTTAGCATGTTAGAAGGATAAAAAAGTATGTCAAGGAATGTATAATCCAAGATAATGTAATGCTCTATGATACAAAATTAAACAATAACACATGTAATATACGAAATTGGATGCCCCTCAAGATCCCTTATGGGATTGGTAATAGGTACTGTGCCAAGCATCCATGTCTACCTGTAATAGATCTGTATATATTTTTTATCACAAATAGAAAGGAAAGTGAACGTACACACGTATGTATGATAAAGATAATGACATACAAGAAATCTATCTAGCATGTGTAATAAAGTGTGTATGTAAAATAATAAGTAAGAAAGATTAAATGCAACCAGATTATATAGTATATTGTGGATGAGAAAAAATGGAATGCAATGTGAATGATAGGAGAAACAATGCCCCTCAAGAACAAGTGCGTGTGCATACAATAATGTTTATTTTTATATGACTCTCTCAATAGTCAAGAATGACCCATAAACAATTATTATATCATTGAGAAATGCTTTGAATTGTGTGTATAAAAAAATATGTGATTGTCAAGACACAACAGTGTAGAGTGTAAGTGTGTGAGTGAGTGAGTGATTGAAGGTGCATGAGTGTGATGAGGTATATTTGAGATGTAGACTCAAAATTCGAGTATGTACTGTGAAACTAGAGTGTGTCATAGGGTAGTGTGTCATGTTGTATGGATTCGAGATATAAGTTAAAGGTGTAGTATGTCATGTTGATTGTTTATGAAAAGGATTGATTATATACTCGTTGTGTGTGTGATGTAGATTGTCAATATGTGTAAGTGTTGGATGTGTTGTGTGTTGTGTTGGTTGTATGGAATAAATAAAGGTGTTTTTAATGTGTTGATTGTATAGTAGGAAGCACAAGACAAATATGTTGTGAGAGCGCTGAATGTGTAGTGTGTTGTAGATGTGTAGATTGTATAAGATGTTTGTGTCCAGTGTGCGTAAGATATATGTATTGAAAAATGTAAAGGATGTATGTCACAAAATTACTGAGTGTGAAGTATGTTGTAGATATGTGTGTTGTGTTGAAGATACACATGGAGTATGTGTTTCTTGTTGTTGTGTTGAGCTAATATTGATGAGTAGTAACAAGATCTATGCATTGTTTGGATGTTGATTATGTGTGAGAAGAATAATAAGTTGCAAGTATGTTGATTATGTAGTGATGAATATGTGTAATAAGTTCATGATGTAAGTGTGTCTAGTTTGTCGTTGTAATATGATGTGTAGTGTGTGAGGTTCATGTATATAAGATGACCTCAACAGTCAAGTTTGAACCATAGCACAAGAGTGCGTCATCAGGAAATGACAATACTAGAGTGTATTAATATGCGTGTGTCATATGTGAATGTCTATATGAGAAAATAATATTATTTTTGATGTTAAGGGTGGGAGAGATAAGTGCAATGAACCCCAAGTATGTGGTTATGAGTGTAATCAAGTAATGTCATCTAATAGGTCGTCATTGTCATGATCAAAACCAAATGGTGAAGCATCTGAAACTTGATAGGAAATAGTGTTGGGTTGATCAAGTAAGGATCCATTGAGGCATAAATTATACATGCCAATAGCATATTCTTCATCAGTTAAAGGTGGTAATGGGAATCCATGCACATACCAGTGATTAAGATTTGGTGAATAGCCAAGAAATTAATCATTGCAAATGAAGAAGTGGCCAAACGACATGGGAAATGATATATCAGTATGATCAAGATATAATGTGCCCCCAATTTAATCAAGCCAAGATTTCTCGAGTGTAATTAGAGAAGCATGGGGAGCACGTGCAAGAAATAATGCAAGATAAAAGACTCAAAGACCATAAACAACGATAACATGAATAAAACCATGATAGAGATGATGATCATAAGGAAGAGGAAATATTTCATCAACTATAAATCCTAGCCGAGTCAACCCATCATGTGTGCATATAGTATCTAAGTGAATAGGGTTGAATGGAATGTGTTACCAATAAGAGTCATTCATGAAAAATGTGCACGTAAATGTAGGTCACGTTAATTGAGATTTCTCATAAGAAGATGAAGGATATGGAATAATGTCCAATGTCTAGAATGGCCCCTGATAAAGAATCATATAAATAGTACTAGCAGGAGGAGTAGGTTTACAAGTGAGTTGGTTTCTAGCATGAAAATAACACCTTCAAGTGGTGGTAAATGATCTGGAGTATCCATGGATTGTGGTTCATTAGTAGTATCAAAGTGTGGAGTAGGAATTGTAGTATTGGGATTATGCAATGAACGAGATAAAACCTTGAATGGGTCAAGATTTCAATGATAACTTTATGTTCTAAAGCATATCAATCATTTATGAATTATGTCACGGTGATTTAATGATAATTACAATAGAGGGATACTGCTTGCATATTTTGCAAGTCGATGGCCAAGGATAGTAAATAAGTTATATTGAAAGCCAGATTAATTGATGAGTAAGGAGCTTAGTTAGAATTTCATGGTTGTTTAGCCCTATAATGATAGGATCAGTAATGTGCAGTGTGACCTAGCCATGGATGAACTTAAATACCATGAGGCTCGTACTGAATACGAGACACATGTGGACTAGACGTAGAACTGCAGGATGAGATATATTTTTCAAGGAATGACATAGGAAAATTATTGAGCCTAAGATCCATTATCGTTTAGAGTTGCATTGGATTTCATATGTTATAGAGATGCGAGTCATTGATGTCCATAGCCTGGGTGATTTATAATAAGATAAATAATGCAAAGATTGAATTGACTGTATGGATTGGATCAGGAAAGGAATAGGGTCTTCAGAATAATGCATCAATGGAAAATGTTTGACTATATTAAATTGTGGCCATGCGTATCTAACAGGAAGACACAGTGGTATTCTAAGAGATTTTTGTATAATAGCTCTGGTAATTCAGGATTGCATTTTACAGTAAATCATTAATAGAGGATACTCATGATGAAAGGACACTTTATGACAGATGATAGTAATGAAAGGATGAGGATCCTAAAGTGTATTTGACTTGAGATCAGTTTCACCAAAATTATTAAGATAAATGTGAATTTATATGACTAATCTAATTTTTATTGCAACAATAAATGAATATACAATTAAGTACAAAAATTGGGCCAAGCAAACAAAGCAAAAAAATATTTAACCCTAATTGTACAAGGAGAAGAAGAAGGTACTTAGTTGATTTGCAATAAAATATGGACTGTATCAAAGTGTTGGAAAACTAGATGAACTAAGAGGGACTGAGTGTTACACTGGACCCCATATAAATTTAGATCTAGAAGCACAAGATGGAATCAGGTGAACCTAGAGAGAGGACATCGGAACCTGTGGGTTCCCTAGACCTGTTTTTTGGTGCACATGTGTCTGCAAAAAAAAATCAAGGAAGCTCCTCTAAGAGTGGTCACTAGTTGTTCATTGTTGTTTTCGCATTAGTCTCTATGGAGGTCACACCAATGATCACCGAAGCTTACCAAAAATGTACAATGAAATATGAACCTGCAAAACCCTCAAATAGACATCAAAAACTTAAAAAAGAAAGATGTAGGATGATGGGTTGGACTTTCCTCAGCTATCACAATGGTGATATTATGACTGAGTGATTTCACTTTATCTTAAGACCCAATTTATTCATGTATGTGTGTGTAAAAATTGTGCCCTAGGTGACTCTTGTGTGTGTCACACTTGATAACAATAAAATAAGATAGATGTAAATAAATGTAGTAGATGTTTTCATGGAATAGAATAAACTTCCCTCCTATGAAGTGCCTATGTAAAATAAAAATCTCTTGTGTCCCTTGGATGGTGTTATATGGATGAAATGGATCTCTTAATATACTTGATGGATGTAACCTTAGGTGGTGATTGCTAGTGCTTAGTTGTTGGTCCTTTATTATGATCACATAACTTTATATTTATATGATTCCCTTGCTTAAATTTTTTAATTAACATTGAAAAGGTCTGAATACCAAAAATGTTATATGATCAAACAGCTAAAAAGGACCCAAAACATGTGAACAAAGTACACTAAAGGATCAGGGGCACCCAGAGGGGATGAGGGCACCTAATAGCTGGTATCTTGGTTGGGAGCTAGTGTCCAAGATGATAAATTCTGAAGTATAAAAAAGAAGACTAGGTAAAGTAATGGTGTAAGACCAAAATTAGTAATAGAAAGTAAAGAAAGGTGGCCAAATACATGGATTAATTAGTACTTTTCTTACTTATGAATAATATGAATAAAAGTATGCAATCATGACTAAATAGATACCCAAAGTGCATGATTTTGTGTCTATAGTGCCTTGATGCATATGTGTACTTAAAAAATTATGGAGTGATGAATGGTTGACAGGTTGAGAAGAGGAGTAAACAAATTTTCCAACAAAGCGACAAGCTGAGGTATTGGTGACCCTAGTGAGGCACTTAAGGAGAGGTGAACAATTATAAAAGAGAATTCCTATAACATTAAAGTTATTAGACCAAGGTGGGAGAGACTTAGGTGAATATCTTATGGAGAGATTGAGCAAAGTCAAGGGCTTAGAAGAAGGAAAATTCCACAGAATTAGGAAACAGTTAGTCTCTGAAGAAGAGATAAATGAGATAAGAGAGAGGATTGAGGAGTTGGAATCCATGGTAAGAGACCATGATGGAAGAATGGATTTAAGGAGATGGATGGAAGATTAGAAATAAGGTGAAGTAGCCAATTGAGCTACTGATGGAGAAGAAGAAAAGGAAAAATTTGATTTCCTTAGAAAGAGATAAAGGTACTCATGGAAGGATGAGGAATAAATGAGTTACCTTTTGATTATGCGAAGAGAGTTCTCATTGTGGAGAGCATGGGAAAAGTGTCAAAGGAATCACCTGAAAATGAAAGTAAGAATAATGAGAAAGTTTCCATGGAGAAGACACTTATGAAGATGTTTTGGTATCTTTGTTAGAATGTGTTGTATATTTTTATATACTGTATACCCAAGAGTACTATACACATCTTCCACGAGCATTCGCGGGGATCCATTATTCCTATTTTATTTTTCTGGGATTATAAATATTCTATTTTTATCTATACATATACATGGGTGGTGTCATAATCCATGAATTATGGGGAACCGTTATGGGTGTTTATTATCCCGTGGTTTTTGTACCCATTGTATTATAAAACCGCTTTGACGGTTTCTTACTGTTTTACTTACAAATAGATAGAGATGTAGTAGGGTAAAGTAGAACTTGGAAGTACATTATTGTATTGTAAATGGTTAAGTTAATGCAATAAGAGAGAGAAGTTACTATGCTGGTTTTTTTCCTGAAAGGGTTTCCCAGGTTCAATATTGTGTTTTGTCATTTGTTTTCGTTGGTTATCTTGACTATTCTGTTTAGTAGAGATTTTTTGTTTATTAGTTTATCTGATTGATTCTATTCAATATTTTATGATATCTAACTTTGTGTTTCAATTTGTACATACAAGAATGAAATATGGTCTTGAGAAGATCAATGACAGGATCTTGAATCCAGCAAGAAGTGGGTCAAATAAACTTCCTATGAAGAGAGATGGAGTAATGAAATAACTTGTGATAGTTCATGAATAATACATGTAATCTAAAACACCTAAAGGATAATAAAAGGATGACAAAACAAAACAACAAATAAGCAAAGAGATGGAAGATGAATTAGATTAGAATTTCGATGATGTCTTTAAAGATGATCCATAAGATATAGATCAAGTACACACCAAAAGGAGATGTATATGATAGGTAACCATGAAATATTGAGGAAAATAGTGAACATACATTATTTTATGGAAAATATCAATTGAAGTTCAAATGTTGATTTTAGTCATGCATGCAAGAAATCAGTTTATGGAGAAGCATCCATCAAAATAGTAGGTTTGTAAAAAGATAAATTTTGTTTCTGAAGCTGATTTTGTTCCTATTTCTAATGAAAATACATGTGTATAATGTGGTTTAAAGAAAGAGTAAGGTTGATATCTCAAAATTTTCATAAGAACATGGTTATAAGGTTCCTAAATGGATTAAGAAATAAGATACAAAGGTGAAGACTCAAATATGGGTGGTTAAGAGAACACGAAGTGATGAAGATGCATCTCAAGAAAGTGTATGCGATGATTATGGACTTGAGGAAGTGATAAAAGAACTTAGTGGAAGAATATTGAATAAAATACAAATAAGTAAGAGGATGATGGTGTAAGAATGAGCATGCAAGAGACATCTCATGATAACAAGAAGCATGGGAAGTACATAAGGGAAATAAAAGGTAAAAAATTGTTTTTGATGATTTGAATGATGAAATTTGTGAATCTACATATGGATCATTGTTTCAATTCAATTTGAGAGAAGATGAAGTATGGAAGGAAATACCTTTATCAACCCATCTATAGTAGGAAGAAGGATCTATTTTGGCATGCAAAGATCATTGTCATGATCAGGTAATGGAAAAGAGTGAAGAGGATTCAAACCTATTAAATGAAACTCATGAAGAATTTTGGAGTCAAGAATAAGAAATGAAATAATTTAATGATGAAAGACAAGATTCAGAGGAAAATAGTAAAGTGAAGAAGAAAAAACTATATCCTTAATTTGATAAGGGATATGATGATGTAATATTGATGTGAAGAATTGAAGAATATGGAGGGGTTGGTAAATCACCTCAATAGATATGTATGAAGGTCCAAATCAGAATGATAGAATCATTGATCAGATTGAGGATGAGTTAAGAAAAAGAGCAAGAAAATATTGTGAAGGAAGATTTGAACAAAGAACAACAACATGGAGACAATCAAGGGGATTTATGGCCTCAATATTTTACTTATAACATTTCCTTTGATTTTTTGAATGAATGTTTGGAAGATGTGGAGATGAATGAAGTTCTAAATCTAATGGGAAAAATCCTAAACCAAGAAGATCAAGAAGTTATTGAAGACATATATGAAGGTGAAGCATGGATATGGGATATTTCAACTAAGAAAGATATAATAAGGAGACTATACAATAAGAGAGAGAGAAACAAGAAGATGAGATATAAATACCATATCAAGGAAATCCAAGAACTACCACTTTAAAGAAGACCATGTGACCCAAGCATAAAAAGAAGAAAGAAGAGATTATGAAGGGACAAAGACATTTGAAATGGATTTCAAATCCTTTTCTTACCCAGGGAGTCTAATACATGAGAATCCTATGATGCTTGAAGAAGCATAGATATTCTACAACAATCCTTCTTAAGGCATTGAGCATGTAAATTGAGTCTAAGAAAGTTTTCCCTCCATAAGTGTTAGTTTGAATATTTGAATTTCTATGTAAATCCTCATTTACATGAGAGTAAAAATAGGTGTCTAGGTGGATATGAGTTATTCTAATTCTTAGGCTGCATATAAGGAGGATTGAATTTTTCCTAGGATATGTTAGAGGTCATGTTTATTTGTTATAATAATGTGCAAGCTGTCTTCAAAAAACCTTATCTAATTGTGAATGTAAGTTGAGTAAAAAAATCAACAAATAGAGAGTTAAGAGATTATACTTAAGATGGAGAATAAGAAAACGAAGGATGAATTTTCATGAGATATCCATGACGAGGTTGAAAATATGAAGAGAGTTAAGAGATTATACTTAAGATGGAGAATAAGAAAACTAAGGATGAAATTTTCATGAGATATCCATGAAGAGGTTGAAAATATGAAGATAACTATGGATATTAAGAAGACAATAGAGAAGTTTTAGTGAGTATGTGTGTAAAAGACATGCAGATGATTGAGAACAAGGCTTGTGTAAAGTTGCAGATATGTTTTTAGATGTGGATTGAATACAAAGGTTGTGAGTATGATTTTTTTCCTATATCATTCTCCTCATGCATGTATGAAGGTACTTTTTAATTATATAAGTTCATATTTTAATGAAACTGCTAAATAATCAAGAATTCACTTCAAGTCTACTTGTTTGTGTAATGTTCTCATTGTTATCTACATGATAATGTGTGTGTAAAGTGGAATGAAGATTTCTATGCATGGAATAATGAAATTGAAATGTGTATGTAGTTAATGAAAAATTCATAGGTTGGGAATAGACCATGAGGATGATTAAAAAATAATTTATCCCAAACTTATCCTTTTTGGGTTATGAGGAAACCTAGGACAAGGTTTAATAGAGAAATCACCATATTGTATGAAGTAAGATGATTTAAGACTTTAATTTTGGAAAGAATGACCTTTTAAAAACCCTCATGGGGATAAAAACTAAATTATATCATTTCAGCTTCACACATGCCTAAACTCTATGAAAGTATTTGGAGTAGAAAACTGTGAAACACATGATAAGGTATAGAGAGAAGAATTTGTGATAACTTATGGATCGAGAGGTTTTAAGAGTTGAGATTTGTAACTAATGATCCTTAATATCCCCTCTAGAATAAATTAAATTTTTAGGGTCGTTTCAAGGTTACATGAAGAAGTTATATATGATATTCCCAAGAGGATGAGGAATACATAGTCCTAAAGGCTAATTGGAGAATATGCACATGTAGCTGGGAGTGATCTATAAAGATATGCATTCTAAAACTAGGAAAAAATAATATAATAACATCCCACTTGAGTTTGGAAGAGGTTTTAAAAACATTTAGAGGCTCTATCAAAAATTTCTTGATGATAAAAATTTTAGTAACAAGAATGTATGCAAATTGTTTGATATAATGTCTTCTTGGGAAAACAATTCATAACTTTTAAATGGAACAATGAAAAATGGATGAAATTTGGAACATATGTTTCTTGTAGGGACTGAAAAAATCTATAAAATTCGTGGAACAATTGGCCTTGTTCAGAAAAATATATACACAACAAATATTTACTTGAGACTATTTGTTCTTGAGCCAAAGTTCTCACATCAAGGAAAAGGGTTCTCGAGTCCTAGATTTTGACATAATTTGTGAAACATAGATAAATATGATAGAAAAATACTAGGAACAAAGATAACCAATGAATTTTATCTAAACATGAATGAGCAAGGATAAATGAATATATCTTCTATACAAAGTTGGTCATATCATGAAGTAAGGATAGGACTATGGGTTCTATATTGCATAATTAGTTAGATGGAGAATGAACTGAGCTAAGACCAACCATCATATGTGTATCCTTTGAACAATAAATCTTGTGTTATGGATCTCTTTCTTCCTTATGCTTTCATTGATTGCGTTCTTTCCTCTCCATTCCTTCTTTGGTACATTTTGTGTGTTTTATATCAACAAGGTTCTATTTTTGTTTTTTTATAAATACATGGGAAGGGTCAGATTATGTGGTTTTAGGTTTGTGGCATGTTTGTCTACCCTCTCTTCTTACATTATCTTCCATTCATTTCCCCTTGTGGAGAGTTATCACCCTTATTTTATGGTGTTTATCACTACCCCTTTTAGCTTAGTTTTTTCTTTCTGCACTTCTCTTCCTAGTTCCTTAGATGTGTTAGTGTAGGGTAGCTTAGAGGTAGTGTTAGCATTAGTTAAGATAGGTAGCGGAAGCATGCCTTCTCTATAGGTCTGTCTCAAAATGCAAGTCCCACACTTGGATATAGTCCCATGTTATCTAAAAGTATTGATCTTTTTATGATCAAATCAGGGTGCTACTTTTGAGTGTTAACAGTTCCCCTTTATAACACACTAAATTTCGTCCAAACACTTGGTAATGACATTTTTTGTACTATTCTTAATATATATTCCATTTATTGTATATTTGACCAATCTTTAGTCATCTTTCTAGTCTTCCCAAAAAATCTAAAATAATATTTGACAATCCTTCTCCAATTCCACTTATTAGAAATCATTTAATTTTTTATTGAATGTCTGAACATACTCCATGTCTTAGTCCCTGATTTTTGTCACTCCTGGGACAAGGTCGTAGGTACAATACAATTTTTGGTCCCAATATTGTTCACACCAATAACATATTATTTTCAACTTATTTCTTTTATTATCTTTATTTAACCCTTTCTTTCACCCCATAACCATATAAATATTGGGTGTGTTTACATGTATTAAATATTAGTTCATGAACTTTACTATCACCCCCATACTTTTTAAACTATGGGTAATTAGTCACATAATATTCTCCCACCTATAAATTTAGTTGTTGTCTTTAGTAGCACAAGATTTATATGAAATACATATCACAAACATAATTTCTTAATCAAATGAAACATTCAATTTTATAAATTTAGTATTTTCAACATCATAAATTTTCCATTCCAATTCATCAATCCATCAATTTCCTAATTTTGTAGTTCATTTATAATTTTTTTTTTCCATTGAAAATTTTTAGTACTAGATCCTATGATCTCGATACGCCATGATATATTATAAGCACAACATACACAACATCTTATTTTATTGCTAGATGTCTAATATTAATATCAACCTTAACTTTATTATATTATAATTGATATTTATATATATATATATATATTATATATATATATATATATATAAGTCTATTGGCATTTTCCATAATGCCCTCATTTATTTTAAATTTTAGAGTTAGTTTTAATTGTATGGGGTTATCTCTCCCCCTGTAAAACTCTAAATATTCCCATTTTCTATGGTTAACATATTAAATATTGTATACAATTTAATATTGGACATCTCCAATATAGATAAGATGCGCGCCCCTCAGTTGTCATGTAATGTGCATACACTCCTTTCTTATTTATCGCACACTAAGTTTTTCAAGTTCAATGTCTAGATGACACAATTGTTATGTCATAAGGTATGTTACTATCAATAATAAATAATTCCTATTGGGTTCCTTATGGCTCAAACAACTTCACAAGTGGAAATAACTACTTAAACTACAATTTAATATGTACATACCCTCCTTATTCTCCTTAAGATGAATCTCTTAAGGACTTAATTTTAGTAAATATTCCTCCTTAATTAATTTATATTTTTATTTGGTTTTTAATATGTTTATTATTAATTGAATTTGACATAAAAATGTATTAACTTCCAAAAATACAAATATAATGACCACATTTGATGTACCTATTCCATATACTTGTGGAAACCATATATATATAACTTATGTTATATAGGTTTATATAATAATAATGGTCATACTTAACTCTACCAATAGTAAAACATGAAGATGCAAAAATTCTAGATGACAACCAAATAAATTAAAATTCTCATATTAATAACTATAATATTAGAAGGGAGTTAGACCTTCTAAGAGTTATGGTATTCAAGCCAAGATGTTCAATATTATAAGAATGCACTCTTTTAACTCTAATATTATTTAACTATCTAAATCAAATATTCTCATTCATGGCTATACTTACCCTAAATCTTTTTGTATTAATTTATGTTATCCCATATAATATTTTAATAAAAATTATCTAATTAATCAATTTGTTATATTATTATTGTCAACAAAATTAATATTTATGTTTATTAATCCTGACAAGGATCAATGATTAAATCATTCATTTAATCTAGCTATCAACTCCACATAGTTTCAACATAATTACCTTTCTTAAAAAATATAGTTAATCAATAAAAATAGGGAATTTTAATAGCTTATTAGATTAATTACTTTCCTTATATTTACACATTTATTTTGTTTATAGTATAATTTAATCAGTTACTCATATTATCCAATTTATTTGTTTAAGGAAAACAACATTGTTATAAAGTTACTATAATATCTTCTACAATTGACCTATGTTACCCTAAATGATAAATATGACTTTAATTACCATATGCTCTAATTTTTGTAAAATTATACAAAAACATACAAGTTTCAATATATCCATCCCCATAATCAAATTTTACCAAATAAAAAAACATGTATTTATAACCACAACATTCATATCAAATTTAGATTAATTTCAAAATTTTATAAAACCCACATTAGTTTTTTTTTTTACATCATACATATTATGATCCATACTCACTAGACATGGGTTGCACATGTGGTTTAAATAAAAATTATATGAGAGGATCACATATAATGTAATTCCATTTTATCATATTTTAATGAGTACATGTTGTAATTTTTAGTATATCAATATTATTTATTTTAAATATTATAAACACTTTATTTTCATACTTATGAATATAATATATTAAATAATTAACATTATTATATTATTGGAAATTTCCCTTTACTCTTTAATGATTTATTTGATGTAATATTCTTATTCTTTAAATAATAAAATTATTTTAAACATACTTTATTACCTCAAGTCAAGTTGGAGATTCCTCTTTAATACATCTTGGAATTACTTCTACAACTCTAAAACATTCATTCATTTTGTAATGCACCTCTTTATATAATATAATAAATGTATTCTATACCAAAATGTAATGTACAAATTCCTCCCTATTGTTTTTACATGTCACTATAGAAAAAAACCCTAATTAAAATTTCACTATTGCTTCTCTCATATTTTGCTATTTTTTTCATTTTATATTATTTTAAATATTTTCAAAATTATATTATCTTCTTACAAATAACTCTTTTTTTATCTCATTAAAAAAATCCCTTTTAAAAACATTAGTGATATGTTATTATTTTATAAGCAACCCATCACTAATTAATTAAAATATCATTATTAAGATTTTAATTCTTATTATTGAGTTTCACATATAAAATCAAAATAATAATCAGTATACCAATACAAATATCTTTAAAATATCTATCTTAAAAGCATAGAGGTTCTTAAGATAATACAATTTCATTCGTATTTAATTTAATCTCATAACCATTAGAAACCTCTCATAAATTATTAAAACAAAATATTAATTAATTTTTAATTCTTAATACTAATATTTTAGTCTCTTATCATTCAATCACTGTCAATTCCAAAATAAAAGTAATCATAAGTCATATCCAAATGAATATTCAAATTTCACTTAAAAAAGTTTAGACCAATAATTAATAATCATATAAACACTAGGCATCATAATACTAAGTCATTCACAAACACTTATTTAATATGAAAATTCAATTAAATCTAACTTATTTAATTTCATTGAGAAAAAGAAATATATTTATCTTTAGTAATAAAATTATTTTGAACACATAATTTATATTTCAATTAAATTTAACTTATTTCTCTTCATTGAAAAAAATTAATTATATTTATCTTAGTAATATTTTTTTTATAGCTAAAGCGGGTTGAAATGACTCGTTCCCTATTTACATTTTTCAGAGGCCAAGCCTCAAGAATTCAGAAGAAAACCTTATCAAAACATGCTTATCCAAAAGCAATTGGGTATAAATGAACAAAAACCAGCACCTAATGATTTACACTATAACTATAAAACTTATAAGAAGGGAATCACTCCCCAGACTCCATTGAGAAAACAACACTTGAAGCCAAGGACACCTCGACCCAAATAGTCTTCTTCTTCTAGTTCCACCTTCACCGAGTTGATAGCTTCAACATTCACTCAATCTAGCGAATGGAAATCATACGCCCCCCCACAGACATCTTTAACTCAGCCCACCCAGATGGGATTGGTTCTAGTGGAGCACTGAGGGCTTATACTTTCAGGAGCACGAGGCAGACATGGTTAACAACACGGTCCCAGGCATACACCACCAACCGCTCAGTGAAAGCCAAAAGAATGCCAAACTTTTTTCAAGCTCTTTGAAAACACCCCACATCCACCCCCGATGAACCTTGTAGCAAATCCTCCATAGCCCAAAACGTCAATCAGTAGTTCCACACTTCAAAGGCCAAATTTCCACATAACGCAGGTCGAAGCCAGTACAAAGCCAAATTCACCGCATTTGATTTTGAAGGACGTATGATAAAAAAAATTCCACAAACAGAGAGGTGATGCCACTGTTGACATGCAGCCATCCTTTCGTAGATAGAAAAACACCACCCAAAATGGCTTTGATGGCTTCCATCTCTTCCATGCTAGTAATCAGAAAAATCCTCTTCAACTGAGTTATCTGTAATCTTGGACCGAAACACCATCTCCCTCAAATCATAGCTCAAGGAAATACGTAAAAGACTCGAGGCAACCATAACAAGAAACAAAGAAGGAAAATATGCAAGGAGAGACCATTAACACCCTCTTTAAATAGACCGAACGCTTCACACAAGTGTATAATTAGGCGACGGATTCACTTAATGTAGCCTTGCATAAAACCATCATCTCCAATCCTTGCCACGCTTTGGCATTGAAGGCCACTTTCTCCATTTGTACTTGATCGATTCCCGCATTCAGCCAACTTTATCTATGCAATGATTCCATTCCTGTAAACATGTGTTTAATGTTCCAGGTACTAAATTTATCGAGTTGTCCTAAGGAACTTTTTGATTCCTAAGTCCAATTTCCAAGACAAAGCTTTCCTCTTAATGATTGCATTCACTATTACTAACGAATCCCTTTAATTTCCAATTTATCCACCTTCAGAGAGGGCATCAATTCCAGGCCATTGCTCAGAGCCAATAATTCTATTGAATTACAAGTACCATCCCTAAGTTTGAAGGAAGCAGCTCCAACCACAAGGCCCCTTTTGTTTCTTACAATGTAACCATCACCCAGAGGCACCCAATTTCCTCTGATCAATTCGTAAAAGTTTAGCTTGTGGAACCTTAGGATAGGAGGGTACCACCTAACCAACCTTGGAAGTGAGGTGGAAGAATTCGCAAGACGCTGAGTGACCCTCCCCGGGTTTGATGACTTTATGCCACCGCTGCTCTATTCTCTATCAAAATTAGATAAGTGTTGAAAGTGAGACCAATTAGAAGATACCGCCTCAAAAATAGCCCATTCCAGCCTGAGAATAACCCTTTCTACTATATTCTTTTCCTCCCAGAAGATTCTCTTGTTTCACTCCCACCAGATATGCCAAAGGAGAAGAACGATACTAAACAACCAAATCGAGAAGAGAGCACCATTATGTAATTTATCTGGCCATGCCAAAATGGCCTCAAGAAGGGTAGAAGGTTAGATCCTAAGGAATATTGAGTCATGACACATAACCAACTCCAAAATTCTGCTAGGAAGGGGCAATGTAACAATAGGTGGTCTCAATCCTCCTCATGCTTGTCACACAGAAATAAAATTGAGGGCCCATGAATCCGATATCTTTTTCTTCTTTCCTGAGTGAGGATTTTTCTTTTAAAGGACATCCAGGAAAAAAGGCCAGCTTTAGGGGGCCAAGAGGAGGACCAACAAGCATTCCAAATCAGATTCACTACTTCCTTCTCTACATGCAACAAATTGTAACCACAGTTTGGGGAGTATTTCCTAGAAGATTCCCTTGTCCAAACAATTTCATCCTTTCCCACAGGAAACCATGATCTGCCACTCCTGCAAGGCTGAATGGAAACTTTCCTTAGCTTTTACTGAGATATTCAGGTGGTCAATAATTTTTTATTCTAGCAAAGCAGGGGTATTTTCTGGAGTCTACCCATAGTTGGAAACAAATTTACCCCATTCTTCCACCAAAATCCTCTTAATTTCCCAAACTCAGGATTATCCCCAAGCACATGAAAACCATTCCAAGGATCATCCTAGAATAGCACCCTGTCACCTTTTTCTACTTTCCAGACTGCATTATATAAAAATAACTTTGTACATTCCACCAAGACATTCCAAATGTGAGAACCACGAGAGGGGTTAGCTAATGAATAGATTCTAGAAGATGAGCCCCCAAAAATTTCTTTTCCACCACTTGACTACAAAGACTCAGTGTTTTCAAGAGGAGATTCCAGACCAGATTAGCTCCCAGGGCCAAATTTTGAAGACCCAAATTGAGGATTCCAACTTCACCCAAATCTTTGGTTTTAGAAAAATTTTCCCAACTAATCAAAGGAACTTTCCATTTTTGTAAAGACAAACCTTGCCAAAGAAACCTTCTCATGATCCCAATCAGCTTTGCTAGAACACCTTCAAAGATATTAAGAATGGAAAGTATATATAGAGGGGAGGCACTGAGAACATATTTGATGAGAACCAATCTTCCAGCCAATGATATCCATTTCCCCTTCCAATAATTTAGCTTCAAATTAACCACAAAAAATGAGATCATTCCACATTGAGGCCCTACTTGAGCCCCCCAAAAAGGGCACACCAAGATATTTGACCGGGAGGGAGCCTTTTACAGCAAAAAATTCTCAAAATTCTAGCCTCCAAAGGAGGGTGAACATTAAAGAAGGATTTAACAAGGCTCACATCTTTTCCAATCAGCAACCGCATATGTATCCATCATCCCCTTTAATTATTTGACCTCCTGAACACTGGCTTTACTAAACAAGAATGTATCATCCACAAATTGATGATATGAAATAGGATTTACCCCCTCTGTAATTCCTATTCCTTGCAATTTTTTCTCCTAAATTCTATTGCAAATGGCCCTACCTAGAAAATCCGGCACTAAAATAAATAAAAAGGACAGAGCGTCCCCCTTCCTTAGACCTCAATTTCCTTTCAAAGGAAACCTTCTACATTACCATTGATCAACATAGACAAAGAAGGCCCCAATGATGCAATTACACCCAGTTACAAAGTTGTTCTGAAAAACCAAACATCCTAAGCAACCTAATTAGAAAACGCCAATTGATTTTATCATATGCCTTGTTGATATCCAATTTTAGCAACATACTCAGAGACTTATTTCTGGAAAGATTATGAATAAGTTCATGAGATAGAAAAATATGATCAAAAATCAACTTCCATGACATACAACCATTTTGCTCCGAAGAAACAAGAGGATCCAAAAACCCTTTAAATCTAAAAGCAATGGCATTCGAGATGATTTTGTAATATGTATTACACAGGGAAACTGACCTAAAATTTGCGCATGAAGACAGTTGAGACAATTTTTAAAAAATACTTATAAAGGTGCAATTCAAAGATTTAAGAACTCATCTAGATCTACCGGTTTCTTCCATAGCCGCCCATACATCATAACCTACAATGTTCCAAAATTTCTGAAAGAAATCCATGTCTGAAATCCATCCGGGATCGGAGCTTTATTCTTGGCCATGAAAAACACCACTTTCTCCACTTATCATAGAAAAAGGCTTAAGTAGGGCCTCATTTTGAGCTTCAGTGATCAATAACGGTATATTATCTAGGAAAGAGGATTGATCAAATTCAAAGGAAGCAATATCAGCTCCTAAAAGGGGAGGTGAAGCATCAAACCCCTTCATCTAAAATTTCTTTTTGATCAGAAATGACCATACCTTCACTATTGTTTATTTCAAAGATGAACTTCGAGCTCCTCCTAGCTTTGACCGTTGAATGACAAGAATTTGGAATTCATGTCCCCTCCTTTGAGCCATTGTTCCCTCAATTTGTTTTTTTCCAGTATTCTTCCTCTCTCAGAAAGCATCAAGCAAGGCTAAAACAATATTTAATTACTCCTGCCCCATAGAAATTCTACCTTCACCTAGCCTTTTCCCTGGAAAATATTTTTAAAACAAAACTTATTCCAATCCCTTAGGTCCCCTTCGAGAAATTTATGTTTTTGGGAAAGCACATACATCTTTGATCCTTCAATCTTATAGGAATTCCACCGCTACTTTATATTATTTTCCAAAGAGAAGCATCCCTCAACCACATAAGCTCAAACTTAAAACGGGATTTACGAGGAGCATAATCGATGTTAACCGAGAGGGATATCAAAAAGTGATCTAAACCTACCAGGGAAAAACCAAGCATTCTAAAACAACATTGTTCAGAGACTAATTTTGTCCATCTAAGAACCTATCAAGCCTCTAAACAATATTACTGAAACCCCTCAAACGATTGTTCCAAGTGAACCACCCCTACTTTGGCTCCATATCCTAAAGAGAGTTATCATTAATGAAGGAACAAAAATCTACCTAGGACTGTTGATTCCTTTTAAGACCACATTTCTTATCCTTCTCTGAGGTAATAGAAATGAAGTCACCTCCAAGGAGAAGATGTTCCTCTAAAGGAGGTAAATACCTAGAGATATCTTGCCACACCTCTCTTTTTCCAATTATGTTATTCAGACCATACACATTGAAGAGGTAGAAGACCAATTGAGAACGCTTAGGACAAACCAGTCCTAACTTCCAACTGAAAATTTAGGAGATAAGATCAACCTGCACTTGACACTCCTTTCACAAGAAACCCAAACCACTTGAGGCCGCAACGACATCCGAAAAAACTACTTCTAGCCCTTAACAAAATTACCCCAAATCTTAACTGCCTCCCTAGCAACCATCTTGGTTTCTTGAACCAACACCACACTTGCCTCTGAAGAAAAGAGATAACGCTTGAACAAGCATTCCTTATCTTGTCAGGGGTATTAAGACCCCTTACATTCCAAGAGAGGATCTTCATTTAGGGGAGGGAAGGGAAATTTCCTTCCTAGACATAGCTTTGAAAAAGATTAGGACACTTTGTTTCCCAGCACCCACTTTTTTCAAGGCCAACTTCTCCTTAGATTTTCTACCTCTCCTACAGGCTGAGCTACAAATGGCCTCCTTCAACCCCTCTTGAACTAACACCAATTTTGAATTACCAACATATCATATTAGCTCAATTTCCTCATCCTCCAAAATACCACTACCTAAAAGGGACTAATAGTTTTGCCTCAACTTTATCTTAAAGCCAAGTTTGAAGAGAATTTAGAGATATGGCTTTCCCTTTCTCAAACCCTTCTTTGATTAGGAATATCAACTCCCTGGAATTCTTATGCACCTTCTTCTGTTTCCTTCAAACAAAGAAAGGGGATAAATCGCCAACCAAAGGGCCATCAAAACCACTCTCAACCAACTCCTCCTTTGAAGCAGCCATCCGAGAATCCACCTCCTTGGAGTCCTTAGAACATTTCATAAAGAAAACCTTACTTAAATGCCGCAACTTTCTGCAATAAAATCACTTTGCATTCAAACCCTCATACTCCATGGCGAAGCACGTAAGGCTAAATTTAGTTTTGAGGCACAAATAAAGTAGCAAATGGTCAGTCAAATCCATATCCATATAGAGACGCACCGAGCCTTTCCTCCAAAAATTCAAGGAAGGGTTTCGAATGGGAAAAAAGACACCCAGAGAGTTCGCAATTGGCTTTAGGACAAATCTGAGTACAAACCATGAATACTTTACCAAAGGAGGTCCTACAAATTTTTTCCTTCCAAGAATCAAAATTTGGAGAGCAAGGGAAAAATTACAAGCTAGAGGAATTCATGAACCAAGTTCCACCATTATACACTAAATTCAACAAATCAGGGGAAGGAAAACAAACTTGGAAAAAATCATTGGCAAAGAAGTTGAAATCCTCCCCCTAAGAGAAGTGTGCTCCAAAAAACTTGCAACAAACCACCCTTTTCACTTGAGAATTTGAAAATTCATCCATGGGGGTGCTGGAAAAAAAAGATGAAAACTTTCCATAACAATTTTTTAATCAATTCCCCGACCTTTAATCCTCCGAGCACTTTGACCCAAAAAGCTCCACTGGAACTAGATTGAAAGGGACCTCTTGAGACACTCCCTCGAGGGGCTCGACCAAAACCAAATTTTTTTACGTAGTCAGGTTATCCAACACCAAATATCCAAACAAATAAACCATAGGTTTAACAACCAAGCTAGAATCGAATGTTTTGACCATTTCAGACATTGCCATCTCTACCTTGATTTCTTGAGATTGGCCTCAAATGCCTTCACTCCTACCATTTCCCACCAGAATCTTGTTAGCACCTATGATGACCTCGGCACCGGGTGTGAAAGCCCCATCTCCCGTCACCATTTTTTTAAAATTCAAACTTTTCACCCTTTTTCACTATTTTGTGATTTTCCCTGATTTCACATTTTTTGCTAATGCGACTCTCCATCCTCCATCTTAGTAATAAAATTATTGTAAACATGTAATAATTTTTTATATTGAATTAGTGAACTACATACTTTTTATTGGCAAGAAAATTTTTCGGGTGGAAAAACATGTAGATTTCTTTCTAATGCTTTGGGAATCTAAGTCCCTCTACTTAACTGGTTCAGCTGTCGTATATGCATGTGTGAATAAAGGTGGATTTTCCTGATGGCCTTGTGGCTGAGGATCCAACAGGGGCACTCCACTAACCCTGCGACAAAGCTAGCAATCTCTTGCTAATGAAGACTTTGTCTGAAGAGAGGGAAAGGGGAGTGATAAAAGAGGTAGGAGAAATAATGTTGCAGGAAGAAAATAAGATTCCTACACACACTAGTTAGAAATTTCATCACATGGAACTAAAATTAGGAGGAAATAATACTACAAAAAGCAATAAGACCAATTAGAATTTAATGAACACAAAGTATCAGTAAACCCCTTAGTCAAAAAAGGCTTGAAACTCCTCCTTGCATTAATGCTCAAGAAAAAATTGTACATAGTATGAGAATGGAAGACATTGAGAATAGGGGAAAAGTGGCTAACTCTTTTCACTCATAAATGAGAAAAATCTCTCTCATGAACTTACAAGAATACAATCAGCTAGAATAATTTCAGAATTATAACCCCTTGGAATGAGGATCTCATTAAAATTTATAGTGCTTTGGAATTCTCTTTTCCTACCCCCCATTGACCCTTTATATGTCATGAGAATTTTCATATTCTTAGGAGAACATTAAGTCCCCTTTTATAACTTAAGAGTGACTTATTACATTGAAAAAGTGTAACCCCCCAATGTCAAATTAGAACATTAAGGAAAGAGGAAGTTGGGGGATGAGAGGAGATAGAGAGAGAGAGAGAAAAGGAAGGAGGAAGGATGATGTTTATGATGATATATTATGCCTTTGATAAAGCCCGTTGATCCTTCTAAATGACTCAGTGAAACAATCCAATGTGATGAGCTCTGAATCTCCAAACTCTTGCACATGCTGAAGAACTTCCTTTGGATGATGTGTGAAAAACATGTTTAAATAGACTGTCACATTACTCATTCGGTGGCTGTGGGAATCACTCATGGAGATCCACTCTAAAAAAATCTTGTCTTGACTCCCTTCAATGCTACTGCACTACTCGATTGATTCAGACAGGATCCTGATGAAGCATCTTATGAATGATCAGATGGCATCGATTACAAATTCCACCTCCTGCATACCAACTAAAGCATGAAATGAGTGTTGATAGACACTATTGACATCCTCACTGTCACCTAATCTACATAGTATGATGATAGAGACTGCACTTTTTTCTCTCTTACTCAAAAGTGAAAGGTTGCGCTGGATTCTGCCCTGTCCATTTATGCTTCATGATTTCATCAGAAAACAACCAATTGATAAGATGAGATATAATTTTTAGTATGTATGAAACATCAGCTGCCTCGAACCTGAATTGGATGTTACAACTTAGATTTCCCTATCTCCCTGCATTCCTCTCACCTTCTGGATCAATTTTATATTTTTGGTAGGTTCTCGTGGGACCACTTACTATTATTAGTAAGTGTAAATTCTGGACCAAGACAACCATTTCAGTGATCTCTCCTTGTAATACATCTTATGTGTTTAATTCCTTTTTTGAATTTTCTTTAATCGATGACTTTCTCGAAATGGAAGTCCTCCATGTAGAAGACCTACTATTTTTGGAAAGTGAACCTCTAGTGGTCGGATCACTACAAAACAAAGTCTTATGATATTTTTTTTCCCCATTATCTCCCTTATGAAATCTTGGACATATCCTCTCAATAGTTTGGGAGATTTTAAAGTTAATTTTGACCTACTAGTGCTTCTGGACATGACAACCATTAATGGACCTTGAAAATTGCAAGTTTGGTTTTCTCCTCTATTCGTGAAAAAATTATATTTTTGATATGGATTTTTTCTTCTTGTGCTCCAGGTAAAATATCATTTCGGTCTGACAACCGGTTTGATGGGAAATCAACTTTTTTCTTTGTTGAGCCGGAAAGGATATTTCTTTAATGTGAATGATTTATGGCATGAGAGGAGTATCTGAAGGTATGTTTTTGATGGTTTGGGATAGAGGAATGAACAGAAAAAAATGTTTTTTCAATTCGTGCATTCATTTGCAATATTTCTCCAAGTTTTGATTTCATGACAATGATGATTTTCTACTGTTCTTCTTCTTAGTTCTTCATTTCTTCTTCTTAGCTCGCTGAAAAGTCCTTTTGAGACCTATATATCACCATGGGAAAGGTATTTTGATGGCTTAGTTGATATTTTTTTAGCTTTGGAAATGGTGGAGTGATAGTAGGAAGTTGCAGAGGAAGTGTGTAGATATGGTTTTACATGGGAGTGTTAGAAGTTAGAAGTGGGAAACGAGGTGAGTATTTAAAATTTTAAAATTAAAGCTGAGAAGAGCGATGGGTGAAAATTTTCAAGGTTTGATATCCCTAACATGTGATGTTCATGAGGGAAATCAAACTCCATGGTGAGAAAGGTGATGACACGTGGTGGGGATTTGACGACAAGGAATGAAGGCTCAAAAAATCAGCTTTAAAGCACTGAGGGGCTAGAAGCAGGTCATATGGGTGACTAGAAGTCTCCCTTAGGGGGTTTGGGTGCATTTTTCAAGTTTTTATGTCCTTGAACTGTGAGGTACATGAGGGACATTCAAATTCCATGGCGCTCTTAAAGTTGACATGTAGCGAAGAACTGACGTCAAGGAATTTGAGCTCCCACAAGCACTCGGGGGGCGGAACTGGTGATCTTGGAGGTTGCATGAGGATCCAAAGGTCATATGGGGGCTTGGAAAAAATTTTCAAGGTTTGATTTCCTTGACCTTAAGGGATGTGGGGGACACAAAATCCTACCAGGCTCCTGGAGCTGACACGTGTCTTCCCAAAATTTGGCTAACTTCTAAACTCACTTTAAGAGGAAAAACTTGAAATGATGATAACTTGAGCTCCTGATGGACTGCTTTCATTAAATTTTATATGATCCTAATTGATACATGAAAAAATAATATTTTTTATTTGATACTCCACTTGTGCGTGAAAAAAATTCTTGCAGACCTAATGCACCGAAATTTTGTGAAAATAATAATTTCACCATCTTGTAGGGCTTGGAATTATATTTCCGATGATGTTTCAGTTTTCTCCTAATTCCATCTGAAGCTCCCAGAATCACCTTCAGAAGCTCAATAGTTGTTTTGGCCTGTGCAATGCCTAGGCCTCTAAAACCTTGATTTTGATCAAACTACCCCAAACTCCTCAAATATTACCTGAATCTTCCAAAATCACTTCCATAATGTTTCTAGGCCTTCAAATTACCTCCATGTTGGTTTTTTCTCCTCCTTTTTTCTCCAAGGGGTTTCTCCAGCCCTAGGAAGGCCAATGATAGCCCTTCCCAACACTTCCCAGAGATAACATTTTTTAAGAACTCCCTAAAATCACCTAGGGGGTTTATTTGAATTTCCTAATTCACCTAGGGGGATGTGTTAACATCAATTGGGAGGTTATTGGAACTATCTGGGTAGACTTGGGGTGCCTCAGATGGGTTAATCATGAAAAATTTAGCAAAGGGTATAGTTGTCATGCTTGGAAATTAAAAATTTCCGTGTTACACATTTGCATGACAACTGGCTGTAGCTTGGGGACATGACATGGAATGAGTACAACAAAGACATGATGTGGAGAATCCATAATCTCAACTTTATACCATACAATCCATTGACCAATGTCTTATCCATTGGGCCCTGTGGAGTCATGTACAACTTATAATGAGAGAGAGAGACAACACACACAAAAATAAAATAACAAAAAAAAAGGGAAACACACATAGTAATCACCTATGATATTATTTCACTAGATTCTTGATAAATTAATGAATCAAATAAAGGGTGATAGGCCAAGGAGGAATACTTGTTTGTGGTGTTAGTTGAAGGGTGTGCATGCATTTGATTTCTTGATCCAATGCTAATTATGAATACTCCCTTATGGCTAGGAGGAACTACCTATAAAATGAAAAACAATACCACCAGATAGAGTTAAATAAACCAAATGAGTGGATTACCTAGCAGAAGTTAGATCCAGGAAACATGATGCTTCCTAAATAGGCTTGTCAATCCACTTTTTAAATAACAATATTATTGCTATCTAAAATAAACATGAAATAACAATCTTATTGGAATTGAAATGATTTAGGTATCTCAATCAAAACAAATAAGAAAGGTCAGATAAAAGGTGATTGAGGTCAAAACAGGTTAGATGATGGGCTGGTATTGGGTTGCAGGTTTGGTACAATGCTCTGGGTAAGGTCTGGTAAAGATTAGGAGTGATTCTGGGTTGTTAGGGAATGGGTATGAGCTCGCTGGTCTGAGGTATGTTGCCAGACACAGTAACCGACATCGGCTGTGTGACCGATGGTGGTTTTTTAGGATGATCGATGTCTGTTGGATAACTGACATCGGTAGGGGAAGTTAATAAAAATCTCTTAGAAATGGTCTTCAGACTCTCTGTGATTACACAATGGTTGGAAATGGTGGGGGTGAGGTCATGGAATGGTCTAAAAGGTTCACGAGATGATTAGGATAGGGAGAAGATAGGTGGAAGGTCCAGGTATGGTAGGGTGATAAGTTGGTGGGAGGAAGGGAGGTGTATGGATGTGTAGAAGGATAAATTACTAAGATGAATAATAAATCTTACTGAAATAAAATAGAGATAAATGAAGAGATATTAGGTACTTACTGAAGAATGGGTTTGGAGAGTGTAGGTGATGAGGATGGTGATGGCAGAGATCTGGAGAGAAGAGAATTATGTTCGTGTTCATGTGACAGTTTGAACCTCTGTGCTTCTTTGTTTTTATTTGTGATCGTGAAGAAGATGATGGATGCCAATGGTTATTGGTAGTGTTCCCGTGTGTTTTCCTTTGCCTGAGTGCTTCAGAAAATATGAGTGCTCCAAGTCTTTGTTCATATGAGATCATAAATCGAATGACCAACCTCAGCAAAGGCTTTTGGAAATGTATTTAACCTAACCGGCAATGGTTAGGGGACCGACGTTGGTTGAGGTATAATCAGCATTGGTTAAGGTGGGAATATCTAGGTTGGCCAAAAATAGCCTGATTGTTGCTATTTTTGGCATGGTCTTCAATCTTCATCCGAGTCTCGAGTGATAGATCATGGAAGAATGAGTAAGATTCCTCTTAGGTTTGTTAATATGAGTTAAGTCTAGGTTTAGACTAAGTCCTAGTTGGTTAGGATAGGCTTAGACTTGGTCTTAGGTCATTAATGGGGTTTGAGTGGGTCATGGGGTGAGGTGGCTAGGTGAGTTGGCTGGGTGAGGTGGTCAAGTGAGGATGTTAATTAAATTAATTAAAGTAATTAATTCAATTAATCATGTGCACTTATGGGATATGAATAGGTAAGGTATGGTTAATTTAATTAACGGGGTTATAAGGGTAGTATGACCTAATTTTGGTGTCTACATTTTGCCCCTTTTTATCACTAGCTTGTATTGGTAAGTGACACTGAAAAAAATAGAAAGTTAAGTGATTTCCCCATGTATGGGTGAGAGTGGGGTTTCCCCAAGTGTGGGTGAAGGTGATCCCCCTCAAACCAAGAACTGATGAGGTGTTATACGGAGTCAGTGAGTGGTTTGATAAATGTGTAGTTGGTGTAAGTTAAGGTAGGTGGGGAAGGGTATGGGTACTTTGGGGGCAAAGGGTAATGGTCAAATCGGTAATAGGTAATGGGCCAGGGTCAAATTGGGTAATGGGTAATGACAATCAAATGCACACACACGTATAGACTGCAACACAGGTACCAGGTTGAAGATCTTGCAAACTCTACATTGTCCAAGGTCGATAGGTTTATCCAAACAAGGGTGAAGTGATTCAGGTATCCAGGGTATAGGATATGGTCTAGAAACACAATGTAGGTTAGGTGTAGGAACATTTAGGTATGATCCAGTACACCATGGGTTTGGTCTGGGATAAATGGTACATGACAATAGGCAAGGTATGGTTGTTAGGCTAAA
This sequence comes from Taxus chinensis, assembly GCA_019776745.2. Classification (NCBI taxonomy): domain Eukaryota; kingdom Viridiplantae; phylum Streptophyta; class Pinopsida; order Cupressales; family Taxaceae; genus Taxus; species Taxus chinensis. The sequence continues at coordinate 742,613,560 of CM034152.1, read as the reverse complement.
ACAACATAGGTAACGACATCACAAGGTATAATGAGTACACAAGTTCAATGCTCACACAAAGTAGGTTAGGTCCAGGTAAATAGGTCATGGCATGGGTAAGGCCAAGGTATAGGTAAAATAAAAAATCCCTAAACACAATTAAGGAATTGTAGGGGTAGTTTAGGCTTGTGGGTAGGGTACAATGGGTGTTGGTACTGGCAAAAAGGTATGTGGTAGTAATGAGGTTAGGTCAAAATAGGAAAAACATGGAGGAAATGGTATTGACAAATGACCGATGTCGGTTATAAGGTAACCGACGTTGGTTTTGTATGACCGACGTCGGTCATGGAGAGTTAGGGTTATAAAGTTAAAATTCTGTATTTTATAGAATCATTGTTGCTGTTGACTTTGAGAAAATGGTAGAGTGAGTGATTTGTGCATTTTTCAGGGAGGAAAAAGAAAAGCTATTGTACATGGTTGAGGTGGAGGTGACTAAGTGTTGAGAGGAGCTAGGTAGATGGGTCCACTAGTGTAGTTGGAGATGTGTGATTGGTGGAGAGGTGCGAGGTAGATTTCATGTATGGAAGAGGTAGGAGAGGGGTCGGGTGGACCACCAACGCAATAGGTAGACATGCCACCACGTAGATGCCATTGAGATGAGGTAGGCAGTGTTTTCTAGCTTGTTTTTGTTTTCTCCAATTGTGTTTTTTTTACAATGAAGAAATTTTTGGGTGGGAATGTTAATTTTGAAATATGGGTGAAAAATAGATGAAATTGAGGGGAGGAGGTCAAATATAGGCTAAGTAGGGGGAGAAATAAATGTGGGTGTAAGTGTTAGGGATTAATTAGGATTGTAGGGTGGTTTTTGTCAATTTTTAAGAAATAGAAGAGGGGGTTTTAGTTTTAGGGGTTACGTCAGAGACTGACGTCGGTCAAGGTTTGGCTAACATTGGTTAGCTATAGCCGACATCAGTCAAGACTAAGGTGACTGACACCAGTTAATCAGAACCAATGTCGGTCAAGGAGAACCGGTGACGGTCTAGGAGACTGGTGCCAGTTAGGGTGAAAGAGGGATTGGGGTAAGAAGGGCTATGCTTCAAAAGGAATAAAGAGGTCAAAAATGGGCAAGTAATGTGTGTTTTAGGGGGTAAGGGTAACATATGGTCATTGGCTAGATGGGTTAGGTGAGTAAGTGAAATAATGTGAAGGTAATGATTCATGAGTGTAAAGGGTAGGAGGTTGGTATGTGAATTAGGTAAATGGGGTAAGTAGGATTGGTGTGATTGGGTATGGTGTTGGGGTTAAGACGTAATTAGAGGTAGTGAGGTCTTAAAAATACTATGTTTTATTGGATGTAGGCTAGGGACCAAATACGTATGCGAGATAGAGTACCACCATTGTTGGTAGATATGTGGTCAAGTGTGATTGCAGAGGAGTGGGAGCACATGAATGACATTGGATTGATTGGGATCTGATGCTATAGGTATGTAGCGTGAGATCCTAGTTTGATGGTTGCACTCATCGATAGATGGGATTCAGCAACCAACACTTTTCATTTACCGAAGGGTGAGATTACTGTCACTTTGGAGGATGTATACAGGATCCTGTGGCTACCGATTTTGGGTGAACAAGTGTATTCTATTTCTTCAGAGGCCTCCATGGAGCCTATAGTGTCTATGTTTGGGGAGGCGATGTGCAAGCTGAGGTACCATAACATGAGCCTCAGCTACAAAGAGATGTATACAGCCCATCCTCAGGAGATGAGGTTGGTTGTTTTGATGATGGAGGCAATATGTTGTTTCACCCTTCCAGATGCCAAGGGTGGTAGATTCTCATGATCATTGATGGGAGTGCTCCAGGAGATGGTGGAGGAGTGTATCTTTTTTACATGGGCACCGAAATTCCTGGTGCAATTGTATAGGGAGCTATGGGCCTATGGAAGGTTGCAGTGGTTCAATTTTTGTTACACTTTTCTTTTGCATTACTGGGCATATGAGCACATTGTATGTGTGCTTCCAGTTGGTTTGCCATGACTTGATTGTTTCGAGGATGTCTTGGTAAGAGTCATCTATAGACAATGGGTACTAGTTGGTGGGTAGCATAGGGTGGCTAGGGCCACACATGATGTTTCATATTATAGGCGGGTGTTGGAGGGATTGTCTGGTGTGGATATTGTTTGGAGGCCCTATGTTAGCTATCCCTCATATAGGGACATGGTAGAGGAGTTAGAGGAAGTTACATCTACTCAGGTGGATATAGGGGTGTCATGTCAATGAGCATGAGATGATACCTATAGACATGGTCAGATGATAGTTTGGGTTGCCATAGGACATGCCACCACCCTTCCCTCAGTATAGGAGAGATGATGTGGAGAGACCTATGTCTCCACCACGACTGAGTGTGTCGAAAGGGTAGGAGGAGCATGGGTAGATAGGCAAGATCGATGATGTTGGGGTCACTGATAGATATAGGCAGTGGTGGGTGGCATAGATATGAGTCAGCACCCCTAAGGCCAGGGAAGCCAGACTTAGCCACCATCACAGTGTAGAGGGATACCTTGTAGGGTTAGGTGGCCACCCTATAAGCATAAATTACAGTTTTATAGGGCCAGCTCATAGGGTTAGAGGCACAAGTTTCCATTTTACAGGCTCAGGTGTTAGCACTACAGGCCCAAGTTACACAGGGACAGGCACTTGTACAGGGTAGAGATGGAGATGGGGGATAGGTTTTCATGGCTAGTTGGCCACTGCACAGGCTCAGGTTGTGGCCCTACAGGCCCAGGTTACAACACAAGCACCACCATAGGCTCATGGACAGGGTCCCAAACTATAAGCAGTATTGACAGGATAGGGTCCCCAGGTATAGGGAGGAGGACATGGATCACAAGTATAGGGTCCAAGGCTAGCCCTAGCAGACAGAGCTCACAAGTTACTATGAGACCCATGACACCACCTCAGATAGTGCTAATGGTGAGGTTTAGGGATGCCCTGAAGAAGGCATGGTATTACCAGAACCATATGATGATTGCAGGGATAGATGTCCCCTCTTATGTTGAGTACATGGCACAATAGGCACTGAGTGAGAGGACTAGATCCCACACTCATAGCTTAGAGAGCATAGGGGGCGGTGAGCCCAGATACAAGGTCAAGGTGAGGTGATGAGTTCAAGGAGGCCAGACCCATCCGAGGGCTAGGAAAAGGATAGACCGAGACCCATGCTAGGTAGAGAGATGTTAGCAGGTTGCCAGGCTAGAGGTGAGGAGGAAGGAGATAAATGAGATAGACATGGATATTAGATGGAGTGATGACTAGTCACCAGATATGATTTGTTAATTTTCTTCTTTTTTTGGTATATACCAACCTACGTGTCGATGATAGTGACGATGTACATGAGATTTTGATCTTATATCGGCCTGTGTGCTAAAGATGGTGAGGATGTATCTGAGATATTTGAGATGCTTATATGTATTTGTATTGATATACAGACTTTCATTGTTATAAATGATGAGATTTATGGTATGGATGATGTACTTGTGTTTTAATTTCCATTGTTATTTGTGTATGGATGGAAACTAGGTGAATTAGGCATGGTGGAGTTGAGGTTATGGGCATGATGGAGTCTAGGTCAATTAGGCATGATGAAGTCTAGGTCAGTTAGGCTTGATGGAGTCTAGGTCAGTTAGGAATGATGGAGTCTAGGTCATGTAGGCATGATGGAGTCTAGGTCAGTTAGGCATGATGGAGTCTAGGTTAGTTAGGCATGATGGAGTCTAGGTCATGTAGGCATGGTTGAGTCTAAGTGAGTAAGTTAGGCATGGTTGAGTTAAGGTTTTTTGGTTTTTATTTAATTTCTAAGTTATTGGTAACATGAGAAATAAATGATGATGTATATGTATGTGATGGTATAGATTTCCAAAATATTTGATATCATAAAAAAGGTGAAATAATGAATGTATGATATGATGATGTAAGAAATAGGTAGATATAAATGTTTGTATATTTGTATTTTCATTTAATTTCCAAGTAGTGTATAAGGTGGAAAATAACTAAGGTAGAATGTGAAAAGAAAAATGGGGGGTGGAAATTGGTTAGGGTAGAGAGTGGTCGAGCTAACCTCTAAGGGCCCCATGCCCTCGGAGTGTTACATATAAAGCCCCGACAAAAAGGGGTTGTAGGCCAATGTATTTCTCCCACAAGCTAGGGAAGAATATGATGAGGATAGATGAATGGGTAGGTAGGTTTTAGGCATGTTTTGAGTCTAGGTATTTTAGGTATGGTTGCGTTTAGGTGATTGTAGGCATGGTTGAGTTTAGGTTAGTTAGGCAAGATGATGTTGGTGAAAGAGTAATTCTTAAAATGTAGGTGTCGATGGTCTAATCCTGTATAAGAGAACCAACAAGTAATGAAGAAGGTGAAGGGTAAGAGGTGACCAAAAGATACACCTAATTGGTAAGAACCATAACAAGTCTACCATACCAAAGGTGGGCTTATGAACATAAGACCCTAAAGGTATTGCATGATTGACTATGCTAAGGGTGAAGAAAGTCACATGATCATGAAATGTCATTTTTGCTAAAAGTCCCTTGAGAAGGTAAGAAATTAGGGTAAAAAAAGGGAAATGAGGTGAAGATGGTTGGTGTTTAGTGTCACCTATTGTAATACAACATGCCTAGTTGGCAAGAGACCTAAGATCAAAATAGACAAGTTCATGACAAAAAAGTTATCATTTTCTTCTTTTTGATGTTGTTTTGATAGACTGATCGATGCAAGAAGTGTATGAGGGATGAGTATATTATCTCCTTGAGGTATTCATGAAGCTGATCGATGCAGGAAGCTTCTGACTATTTTATTTTAGTTTGCAAGAATAGTCCTCTTTTGATGAGAGACTCAGTACAATATGGCTAGCTTTGCATAGCTGTCCTTCGAGGGATCAGTCTATTTATAACAGCAAGATCATAGAGAATATATGTCCTTTTTTAGGGAATCATCTTTTTGCTAGAAATTTGACTCAAGGAGTTGAATCCCATTATATATATATATATATATATATATATTGACATTGCTTTTCTTTTTGGAATTTTAAGTCATGGAAAATACTATAGAGAAAAATAGGATCCTGGTTTGAAGGAAAAAACATAGCACACAGAGGCTAACTATGAAAGAGAGAATTTACGTTATGAATGACCATGGGATTCCATCTTGAAAAAGATGAAAATTATCCATGAGAATCATGCCATGAGTAGGGCCATGGTACTCATATTTAAGATAGGGCTGAAAAAGTGATGGGTAATCACATGATCCTAGTTTAGTCTTTGATCCTTAAGATAGGTAAAATGGAAGGCGAACGGTGCTCAAGGGATGAGAGTTTAATAGACAAGAGGTGATATAAGGACTTAATTCAATAGTAGATGGGTCTAAGATGCAAGGCATTGAGGGGCTTAGGTTTGGGTTTACCTTTGAATGAAGACAAATGATAATCACCTGATCCATAGGTATGAGTAATGATATAAGGTCCAAGCCAATTAGGAGTGAATTTTCCACGTTTAATTTTCTCCTCTTTGGCTACATGTTGATTTTCCTTTAGGACGAGGTCACGAACTGAAAGGTTCATTCATGGACACACTTTTTGTATGCACATTTGATACACTTTTGGTAGATTTGGAGGTGATCAAGAGCATTAAGACGAAATTCATCTAATAACTCAATTTGACCAAACGGTCTTGGTGAAATTCATCATCATTAAGCATCTCTTTGAGTGAAATATGAAGAGATGGAATCTAGACTTTGAGAGGTAGAAAACCTTTGTACCATAGATTAGAGAAAAATGTGTGGCCGCAGTTGAGGTATGAATACTATTACGGTAAGCCCATAAAGTAAAAGGAATGTGTGTGTGCCAATCCTTTCCATATCATCAACCACCTTCATAAGAATTTTATGCAAGGTTTTTTGGTTGATTCACCTTGGCCATTTGTTTGTGGGTAGTAAGGTGAAGAAAAACTAAGTTGAATGCTGAAGGTGTCACAAAGTTTCCATATTTTTTTTTTGAATTGTTTCCCATTATTAGTGATGAGGCGATGAGGGACACCAAAGTGACAAATAATGTGATGGTTGATGAATTCACAAATTTTCTCAGATTTTTAGAGATGAGGGGGATGGCTTCTACCCATTTAGGGTATTATTCAGTTGTGGTAATAATCCATTGATGGCATTGTGAAGAATGAGGATTGATCTCTCCTACAAGATCTAAACCCCATTGAGAGAAAGGCCAAAGATCTCGTACGACCTGTAAGGCATGACTAGGTGTGTGATAAAGATTAGAATGTTACTGTAATTTCACACAAAGTTTGACATATTCACAACAATCATGGTTGAGGGTGGGCCAATCATAGCCTAGGATAAGAATGCATTTGGCGACAACCAAGCCACTGAAATGACCTCCAAAAATTTTGTCATGTGCCTCCTTGATGGTGTAGGGAATTTTAGAACTTGTAAGGCATCGTAAGAGGATACCGTAAAAGCCATGTTTATAAAGAAGGCACCCATGATGACATAGTGAGAGACACTTTAAGAAAGGCACCTTTCCCATTATGAGTAAGGTCAGGAGGTAGAATCGATAGGGAAAGGTAGTCATGTAAACTACTTATACAAAAGGTAACATGGGTCAGGTGCAATGGTTCTGATGAGGTTGACATCTCAAAATAGATAGGAAGGTGATTACATCCTTTGTACTATGACAAAGATTTTGAGTCAGAAGGCGAGGAGGGAATCTGAGAAGCAAGGTAGGCCATGGTATTTGCAATTTTCTTAGTGGAACATGGAGTTTTTTGAAGTTCATAATAGTAAAAGGTATTCAAAATTATGTCTATATGATGTTTATACTTTTGAAGTATTTTGTTATGAAATTGGTATATACCATTAACTTGATTCACCACCAAATGAGAGTCACCGAAGATATTAATTGATTTAACATCTAAGGAGATGGTGGTTTGGAGACCTAATACGAGTGCTTCATATTCAGTGATATTGTTAGTATAATCAAAATTTAGTTTGAAATATAAAAGCATAGCTTCACCATCAAGAGGAATGAGAATACCACCTTCACCACCACCACACTGACATTTGGAACCATCGAATAATAAGGTCATTTGGTAAATGGTATCGTCCAAAGAGGGTAGGAATGGATTAATCTAGGAAATCAAAGTTAGAAGATTGATTTCTGGAGAGGGGTGCATCTGTAAGTTGGTCAATGATAGTTTGACCTTTGATAGATTAATTAATGAAATAGATAGAGGGTGATAGGCCAAGGAGGAATGCCTACTTTTGGTATCAGTTGAAGGTTGTGCACGTGTTTTGATTTCCTGATCCAATCCTGATTGCGAATACTCTCTTTTGGCTAGGAGGAACTACCTGTAAAATGCAAAACAATACCACCATATAGAGTTAAATAAAATAACAAGTGGACTGCCTAACAAAAGATAGATCCAGGAAGCGTGATGCTTCCTAAATAGGCTGTCAATCCACTTTTTAAATAACAATATTAATATTATCCAAAATAAACATGAAATAACAATCTTATTGGAATTGAAATGATTTAGGTATCTCAATCAAAAAAAATAAGAAATGTCAGATAAAAGGTGATTGAGGTCAAAACGGGTCAGGTGATGGGCTGGTATTGGGTTACAGGTCTAGTATAGGCTTTGGGTAAGGTCTTGTAAATAATAGGAGTAATTATAGGTTATTAGGGAATGAGTATGAACTCGCTCGTCTGAGGCATGTTGCCATAAACAACAACCAACATCGACTGTGTCACTGATGGTGGGTTTTCAGGATGACTGATGTTAGTTGGATAACTATAGTCATTTTGACATCCACCAAAGAACAAGGGAATCCCATGCACACCGACCTATCACCTAATAGGCACTGGGCGCTCACCCAAGGCATGCATAGGCACCGAGTCTCTCTTTTATGTGAGTTAAATGGGGAAACATTATCTATGATAGGAACTTAAAAAAAGTGAGTGGAAACAAGACATACATTTATCATAGAACTCAGAACAGATTTTAGACAAATGCAGTCATCCCATATCGAATGGTACTTAACAGATTATAGATAGGAACTAAAACAGAAAGGAAATGCATAAGGATTTATATTTATTCCATAAACATTCATGAATCAGAACTATAAGCTATAAATGTGGACTAGAATAATTAGTAATCATATTTAATAAAGTTTGGTAACCTCATTACATCCATTGGATCCATTACATACTACCACAACTGTGTAGACCGAAGTCATATATCATAGCTGGATTTATACTCCTCAGTTCTCAAGAGAAATTTTACAATCCCAACCCCTTATTACATCCTTTTTCTATAGATCTTTACCCAACCCTATAGAGTTCTTTGTAGTATATCTGCAGAGCTCCACTCTCTACTAATCTATATATGTCTATCTATATCCCTTCTCCTCTATGGGCACTTATATATATAGGCTTCTTGAATCACTAACTTTCCCTTTTTTGGATTCAGATCCGTCGCCAAGTGTCAAATGTGGTCCTCTATGGGGGCATGCTCCTTTAGGTCCAAGCTCTCCACTCCTTGCAATGATGGTCTTATAGAATCTTCTATTGCGAGGTATATTCCTTTCGTGGGCATCAAGTTGCTAGGCTGACACCTTATCCACTCCGCATGCGCAGTCGGGTCACACTTTTCTTGTGTTCTACCTAATGCATCAAATATGGCTAAGTCCCTAAGCATTTGTTCTACCTTGTGTGTGTGCCACTCATTATATTAAACCCTACTAGAACCCTGTCCTACGTGATTTCACCTTGTGCACCCTTCTTTAACAATGCTTTACATGCCCACACACCTTTTTGTACTTATCTGATATTTTAGGGTCCCAACATCACCCCACATCTCACCTGGTCTTTGCCCTTGGGAACACCTCTTCAATGAATAAGGAATTACAATAGATTCTGGGAAGAATTAATGATTTGGAAAAAGAATAAGATAATGAAGAATTGGGAAGAATTAAAGAATGGGGAAGTGTTGTTATTGCTGCAACAGGAGGGGAAAATATTTATTCAAGTTGGCCTCTGACTTATTCTAGGCATTGACTTCATTTTGTGCTCTTTGTCAGACGTTGTCGACTAGGGCGCTTACCTCCCCAAAACTCAATGCATCTCCTTAAGTATCCATTGTTTCAATCACTCCTTCCAATTTCTTGCCCACATCCTCAAGTGCATCCATCCCCCTTATGATTTGTGGGTACAACTCCTTTAGCCAGGTTTTTATTAAACCTCATAAGGCTTCAATGGCTTCTGACTTAATTTTCTACCACCCTCGTTTATCTGCTCCTGTGTGAGGCTTGGAGTCTATTTTTTCATAATCACTTCTTCACTTTCTCCCTTATCTTGGGTGCCTTCCTCCTCCTGGCTAACCTTCCTTTACATGAAGAGAAATTCATTTTCCTCTTCTTCACCCTCTTCCTCTGAATCATGCACCTCAAACAATGGTGGTCCATGGGATACTTCAAGTTCATCTTCTTTGTCATCATCCCTCTCACCTCTGTAGGCCTCCAAGCTCTCTGTGTCCTCCGAACTAGCATCCTCCATCACCTTCTGTTTTTTCCTAATTGGGGATTCCAGTATAGGAGATTCTACTCTCTCTTCTTCCTTCTCTAGTGACTTCTCTTTTATTATAAGCTTTTATTGTTCTGGTGCCTTCTCTTTGACTAGATACCTCTTCCTACACATGTAAGTACTAGTCCTAGAGCTTGTCCTTGGGGTGCCCACCATTTGTATATCTTGGACACTTGGTTCCTTTTTACCTTGCACCTATTCTATTTCTTTCTTCGTTGGTACGGGCTTCCTTCTTCCTTTGGGGTCATCAGGTATGGAGACATCATTTTCTAGATATGCACCCTTCTCAAATTTTGGCCTTATGCAAAGATATACACATGTCGTGGTCCTCCCTATAATTGGTAGATTCAGGGGTCTCATCATTTGAAATTCATGCAACATGTACTTTTCCATGTATGCACACTTCTTGGGGTAGAATAGCTTCTTGTGCATCTTCCTATGGTCCTGATCCACTTCGCTAAGGTCAAACCTTAGTTTCTTAGATTCCTTGAATATGTTTACTCCCGCTTGGAAGTATTGAGCGGTGAAGGAAAAGGGGAGTTTACACCATAGGATCATGGTTTCATCTACCATCTTGAACCTGCTAATGCAGAAGTGTTGGTATATTGTGAATTCATATTCTCCCTCTATAAGTGCTGGCAGTTATTCTAGGATCCTCCACTCCACCCTGAATGCATCCCTTAAGTGCTTATACCATTTCTCCAAGCATGCCTGGTGAGCAGCTGTCATGCTATCGCAAGTGTACTTTGCAAATATTTTCATAGGTGAGGGGTATTCCTCTAGATATTCCCAAACAAAATTCCTACCACATCTAACATTCCAATTTCTGAAAACACAATTGTTAAGAGGACTTTGCCAAAGAGTATCTTATCTCCTTACTACGCATTGCCGATAATTTCATCTGCGATGGAGGCAAACAAGTTGTAGATGGTACCTTCTGATATTTTCCTACACACATTTAACCAGGCCTTATTTACCTATGTCCACCTTTCTTGGTCATTTAGATTTGTCACCAGGTGCATGGAAATTCTCATGACAAGGTATGGGATCTTCATGATATCAAAGTACCATGATCCCTTCTTATAATCATATGCGGTGATGGTTGCTTTGATGGATTCCTTATCACTCAGGTCATCATCTATACTCTCTCCTTCACAAATGAGGCTTGTGAATTTTGAAATCAGCTCAGGAGTTATGCACATCTTGTGCCCCATGAAGTAAAAGTGGTCCTCATGTACATGCGACATTAACCATTGATAGAGGCACTTAGGTTTTTCCAAAATAAGGTAACTAATAGAGTTGCAACAATCCTGCCTTCTCCAACTTTACTATTACCTTGTCATTATAGATAGGTAAACCCTCTGGTGTCCCCTTGTTTTTCAAGTGCACTAACTCTAGCACCATTTCCTTTTCTGTCATGTTTGTGTGATGGTTGTAATTGATCACCATCATTTTTATTTAAGTGGGACTCCCGTTCCTTCTCGAGAAAAACCCCATCAAGGTATTGCATCTTTGCGTACCATTCTTCATTCATGCTTACGGAGGTTTCTAGTTATTTTCTCTTGCCCTTGCCCTTGCCCTTTGACTTCTTAGGTGATATAGTTAGTTTCTTAGGTGCCATGGTTTAGGTTATCTTGGCACTTCAACTTTTCTTACTTGCTTTGATTTTCTACCCTCTCCAAGCTCAGACCTCAAACTTGTGAAGAAACCCTTTTCAACCCGTGCCCTAGCTACCAAACCCTAACTGGAATAACCTCTTTCACAAGACGATGCTTCTCCACAAATTTTTTTCTATGCCCATGAAATTCTTTCCTTCTGGTTTGTAGGTCAAATCTAGTCACTCACACCTTAATTCCTCAAAATTTTCTTCACACACATCAAGTTTAGAAACCCTAGTTAGCAAAATCTTTTTTTTCTTCGTATTCATAATGTCAATAATGAAGTGCCTAACCTCCTATTTATAGTTCTCCCTTCTTTTTAGCATTAAATGCTACTTCACCTACAACTATACTTCAACACTTATTGTGGATTTTTCCACTAAGCCAGACTCTAGCGCCCCTACTCACGTGCCCAACCTTGCGTAGATAATCCTAATAACCTTCTAGCATGTAAATAATCTATTTGACATAAGACTCTTATGCACGTGTTACTAGCATCGAAGGTAATTCTTCCTCCCTTGTATGTGGAACCAAGATGTAGTCTTATCTTGACACTAACCATCCTTGTTCACCTTATTTTTTCCCATGTGCTTCCTTCCACAGGGCCATTTAACTGGGCTTTCCAACGCAATCCTTCATGGCACTTCGCATCTTACACTTTCTTTCACATTATTCCACCCACACTAAAACAATGCACAGTCCTCTGTACATTCACAAAATTTAAAAAGTAATGAGGTTACCGGTGCCTCAAGGCGCAACAAAAAACAACAACAAGAAAGGAAAACATAAGAAAATAAAACGCATTAAAGGAAATCCTAAAATATCTGGCAATACTACCTTATTACAAACACCAAGAAGACTTATTTATAGTAGGGCTTCAACATACTCCCATTGAAGTGTCCTAGAAATCTCATCCCATCTAGCGCTTATAACTGGCACGTGCCTAAATCAAGGATGTACGAGATGATGTAGGGACCCAGCCAATGGAATTTTAACTTCCCAGGATGGCACATAAACTTGGAATCATATAGCAACACCATCTTCCCAACCTCAAACTTTTTGTTCTTAATGTGACAATCATGCCATGCCTTTTGTTTTACTTTTTCAGTCTTCTGAATCCACCTGGTAAGTGATCATCTTTTGTCCAACTTCATTAACTTATCAATTATTTCCTCCAGTGCTTGTTCATCGGCCAATCCTCCTGTGTGCGAGCTATACACAGAGAAGGTAACATGAATTCAACTAGTAGGAAAGCCTTTGCCCCAAACACTAATTGAAACTATGTGGCCTTATTTAATCTCTTGCAGGTTTTCCTATATGTCCAAAGAATGGTTGATACTTTGTCATCCCAATCTTGTATACCAACGTCAAAAAATTTAGTTAGGGTATGACTTCGTATTTTGTTAAATGCCTCCATGGTTAAATTTTCATATGTATGGTAAGGGGTAGTCTTATGATGAGCCACCATGAATTCCACTAACAAAATCCTTAATGTCTCATTTAAGAAATGTGTACCCATGTCACTAGTCAAAATCAAAGGGCACCCATACCTTGTAATAATGTTTTCCCACAGAAACCTTGCTGTAGTAGCTACTGCTCAATTCTTAGTAGGTGTTACTTCTGCCCACCTTATCAAGTAATTTGTGCAAGTGATTATATAATGTGACCCAGTCCTATGCACGGCTGGTGCAATAGGGCCTAAAAATTATATAGCCCACTTTTCGAATGGCTCGGCACTGGGAATAGGCCAGCAAAGGCATTTCATCTCTTTGCTCTAGTTTTTCAATGTGCTGACAATGATCACATGCCTTGTAATACTCCTTGCAGTCTTGATACAGGGTCTCCCAACATAATCCGAACATCAATATCTTACATGTAGTGGCATCACCTACATAGTTCCCACTTGCACTACCTCCGTTTGCCTCTTCTATGATGGCTAGGTGCTCATGTTCTAGCACACACCGGTGTAGAATCTCATCACTTCCTAATTTTTATAAATCCACACTACTCAACATGTAAGTCATGACGCATATAGCTAACTGATTTTTATCCAATGCATTCATTCCTTCTAGTGCTACACCTGTCTTGAGAAATACTGCAATATCTTCTAAGTCTGAGGGCACGCGCCGCAACCTAAATAGTTGTGCATCTAGCATGGTATCCTTAATTTTTTGTGCATCCTCCCTTGAATCAATTCTAGACAAATGATTAGGTCCAAAATTACTTTTTTCCTGGTTTGAAAACCACTGTGAACTTGTTTTCTTCGAACAATAGTACCCATCGACATATGTGCCCTTGTAGAACAGGCTTGTTCACTAAATATTTTAATGCCATATGGTTAGTGTACAATATAAAAGGGGTTTCCAACATATACTATCTGAACTTGTGACATGTGTAGATAATTGACAATGCCTCGCACTCAGTTGTAGTATAATTTTTCTCCGCTGGTGTCAACTTCCTGCTTGCAAAGCACAGAGGATGATCAACAATCCCTTCACCAGGCTTGTGCAAGTACTGCTCCAATTGTAGTTCCTGAGGCATCCACATGAACATGGAAGGGCTTATCCCAAGAGGGGAATTGTAGTATGGGCATGGTGACAACTCTTCCTTTAAAGTGTCAAATGCCTTTTGTTGCGCCTCTCCCCAAAGGAATGCACTATTGTGTTTAATTAACTCTTCTAAAGGTGTGACAATCTTGGCGTATCCCTTGATGAACTTCCTGTAGTAACCCATGTATCCAAGGAATCCGTGCACTGCGCTTTGATTAGTAGGCTTCCCCAATCCCACAATTACAACAACCTTGGCAAGATATACTAACAATCCTTCTTTACATATGATATGTCCCAACAAGGTTCCAAATGGGGTAACAAAGACACACTTCTTAATGTTGAGGGATATCCTCAATTGTCGACACTTTTCAAACATCGACTTTAGGTTGTCACAATGGTCCTTCACTAATCCATATACTATAGAATCATCCAGGTAAAATTGAAGAAATTTATGGATGAAGTCCTGAAAATATTTCACCAAAATGTGTGATAACACAACAAGCACATTCTTCAACCCAAAAGGCATGACCGTATAGGAAAAAAATCCCCAATCAGTGGAAAAATTTGTCTTCCTCTGGTCCTCCTTTGCAATCCTTACCTGGGGATAGCCCAAGAATCCATCTGTGAAAGAGTAGACCTCACGTCCTACCACTCCCTCTAAGATTTCTTCAATAAATGGGGTTATGAAAGGATCATTGATACATAATGAATTTAGGTCCCTGTAATCAACACATATCCTTATCCTCCCATCCTTCTTGACACTAATCACCATTGGACTTATCCATTCCGTCTCTTCCACAGCCTCAATGATACCTAATGCTATCATTTCGTCTATTTCCTCCTTGACCTTTACGTGTAAATTGGGATTCATCCAGTATGGTATCTTCCTGATTGGGAATGCACCTTACTTTAACTTTATCCTCATCTCCCCCAAGGAATGGTGGACGCCTTTAAGTTCACGGTACCCATGTGGGAACAAATCTTAAAACTCACATAACAAATCAGTGATTTTAGAGACTTCTTTCTCTAACCAATAGTATCTAATGATGGTCTCCTTGGGTTCTACTTCAGAGCCAATGTTAACCTTTTCATCTTTAAAGGTTCATGGTAGGCACATGCCCATTCATCAGTAATATATATGACTTTGCGCATCCCCTAGAAAATGGTTAACATCCAAGCTTTATGCATCTTCCCCATCAATAACATACACCATCTTCCCTTTTTATTTTTCCATATACGCACACTCAAGCTGTATATATTCTATTTCTTCTTCTTGAAAGCATGCCTCTAGGCCATGTTCACCTAGAAATTCTTGTATTCTTTCCTCTGTCATAGCACTATCTCTTGTTGTAAGGCACTTGACAACTTACAACACCTTATCCACTAATGGCTTTGCACTCTGATACTCAAACACTTGAATGAGATCAACCATAAATTCTTGCTAATTACCAGTTTTACGACACATCTCTGAGTGGATATACCACACGCACGTGCACAACCTTGCAGGGTGGAGTATAACTTGTGAACCCATAATGAAGGTGGTAATGCTTCTTCACTTCCCATCCAGGCTATCTCACATGCTTGGATATGGAAGGAAGCAGTCTCTTTACCATGGTAGTATTTTATAGCCGTGGGCACGTTACTCCTGTAAAACCTTATAGAGAAGGAAATTCTCACCTCGCGCAATTCCAAGAGGTTCTCCCAATGTGTTGCCCACTAGTGTGAAGTAGTTCTGATTAGGTTTTAGTTAAACGTTTTCCTCCTTTCCTTCTCATTTCTCCAATGGGCCTCCATTTCTCGCAAGAAATATTCCATATTATCCCCTCCTGAGTAACTTGGTAGTTTTCTTCCTCCTAGGCACTAGACTGCACATACCTTTGTTACCTTGGTTACCGATCCTCTTAAATGTCATCCGATCAACTCATAAGTCCCGTGTGCCTAATTATCACATGCTATACTGGTAGTGTCACTTATGGACTGAGCATCCTCAAACCGGATAACTCTCTCTATGGGATGAATTATCTTAGGATCCCTAATTGAGTGCACATATATTCTATCAAGGAATTCTTCTTTTAAGAGTTTAGTATAAGGTGTTGATTTTCCATCAGCGAGGGGTATAATGACTCATTCCCTCCTTATTTTCGAAGACGATGTATCCTTTATAAAACTACAGGTCAACATTATTTTGGTAGCACCGGGGGCACCCAAGCAATGCTGGAAAGTTATCCACCTCGGCGAGTGCCAAGACCTTAAAGTCTCCAGTAAACTTGGCCCTTTAAATGGTGATAGACACATATTTTAAGACACCGATGGGCATTGCCTTCATCTTATTCCCCATATACAACACATTCGAAGATGGTTGTAATGCATGTCTTCCCATTTTATGTCATGCATCCAAGGTGAGAACATTGACCTATGATCATGTGTTAATGAGGATATTACTAAGAAGACACCCATCAACGAACTGTATATAAGGTGATCTCCTTATCATAGTCAAGGCTATGAGGGGGAATATTTGCATGCAAGACTTGCCTCTTTCTCTTTGCTTCGGTGCGTGGTACCTTCTCCCGTAACCATGTTCATAGTAAGGGAATAATATTCTCTTGCCTTAGCATTTTACATACTTCCTTGACCTCATTCAGGTCATCTTTTGGGGCCTCAACATTCCTCCTTTGCTCCTCCCTCCCAAACTACTTGTTTAGACACTGGATTTCCCCTTGTGATGCTGGGTTAAAACAACCCACTTGAGACCCAAGAAAAAACCTAGGATTAGTTAGAAAATTATGGAATAATTTTTATTATTATTATAAGTGTCCACAACCAAGTTGTACAGGGAAAAAATTTGACACTATCAGTTTTTGGAACAAATCTAAAATTACATAGAACATAATTTTCCTTTATTAAACAATTATCAGAGGTCACATGGTTCACATTTTAGGGTTAGAAGTTTCAGTTAGGTTCAGGGGGTAAAATATCATCATACCCACTCTCTAACAAGCTCATAGTTTCAACTTTATTTTTATCACTCTTAACACTTTCAAAATTTCCCTAAATCATTCCCATTGGATAGGAAATTTTCTCACCTTTCTGGTGATATAAAGAAGTCCTCCTAACTCCTTCAGAAACTCAAGATATGGGCAAGCGGACTCTAGGGGTCAAATTTTCGCCCCAAAGAGACGGACATGTACAAGCCCAGGGTGAAGAGTAAATTTGCCCAAAGGGGCGGGTCGGCGGAGCATAGGGAGGTTTAGGAAATTTTTCCTTTACAAGGGAGAAATTTCTCATTTGTGTTCCATGTGCCTTTGCTATGTCCACTAAGGGACACTTTTTGACACTCCACTGAGCCATGCAAGGAAAGGAGTGAAGGAAGGGCGGGGAGTGGTGGGGGTCTTATTGGCACAATTTAGCAAAGGGGGAGGAAAAGCCAATAAAGCACTCCATTCGCTTACAAGTATGCCATCAGAAACATGTGACACCCCACAAAACAACATGGGGAGAAGAGAGATAGAGTGGAGAGGTGTGATGGATAGATTTTTTGGAGCAACCTCACCAAAGGGGAGGAGAAAGGGTGAAAGGGGTACGCACGTGTGCGCAGGTCCACGCTAACCCGCGGAAGGAAGTCTTGACCAAGTGCAAGGGCAGGAGTGCATGTGGCCACGAGTCTTTATTCAAAAGTGAAATTTACCCAAGACAAAAATTTCATAGGATAAAAATCGATGTAGGTTTTCCACACCTTTGCTTTCATCTCATGTTGCCACGTGGCAGCCTCTGGTTGGCTTGTGGGCCGGTGGGGGAAAACGTATGAAAATTTTCTAAATTTTTTTAAAGGCCTAAGTGCAAAAATAATGATGCCGCACCTCCACCATTAGCCCCATGAGGACATGTGGTAGCCTCTTATTGGCTATGGGCTAGTGGAGGAAAATTCAAAAAATTTCCCTGAACCTAAAATTAAAAAAAAAGTAATTCTAAGGGTTTTTAATGGGAAATTTTTGAGCCACGGGCCTTCACTAGGGAAAATTTTCCCAAATTTTCCCGCCAAGGCACAAAAACTTCAAAGTTCCATAACTTGAGCTAGAGAGCTCAATTTTGGGAAAAACAAGGAATTTATGTAAATATATAGATGCCCTCTTTGTACAAGGAATCATAAATTTTACATTTTTATCAGGTTTAAGGGGTCAATTTTACAAAAAACGATCTACAAGATTTTAAAAAGCCAACTAGTAATTTCCAAATTTCAAATTTGATTAAATTGGATCTCCTCCTTCACTCAACATGCCAAACCAGACATGGTGGATTTCTCTATGGAGGGTTTAGAAGTGTTTTAGAAAAGTAAATTCACTTGTTTTAATTCCAAGTTTATATTTTGTCCATCAAATGATAGAAAACAACTATAGGAAAGGGAATTGGGTTCAATTTTGCAATGTTTTAAAGTATTTTCTTAAGTTTTATTTGTACAATTTGAGTTCATTGATCATACTTAAGATTCTATATTATATCATTTGTCAAGTTGGTTATTATGTAAAGGTCTGAAATATACATTTTGAGTGAATTTATTGCCAGTTTATATATTTGTAGTAGAGATTCTATTTCTTTTAAAATTCTATATATCAATTCTATCAATCAAGTGTGGCATTTCATTTCCAGTTTAGTCTAATAAATTCAGTTACTTATAAACAAACCATTCTATATCAAAAGCAAATACTAAATTCTGATTTTTACACATTTCAAAAAAATTCCAAAATAGAACATTGTTTCCACATGCATACTTCTGCTTTCCAAACAAAGTATCTAACTATCTCTTTAGTAATACAATGAAACATTGAGATTTGCAATCCAACAATGCATATGAGATTAGGTCTTTTCAATTCTTTATTAATTCAAATGAGAGAAAATCTTACAATTCTTTATTAATTCCAAGTATACATCTTTACATCTTTCCAAGTTTTGAATGCAAATAAAACATTTCTATTTCCTTCTTACCAATAACAGAGACATAGAGCATAATTATCCTTCACATTTGAATGTACAACTTTCATAATCAAATTACATACATCTTTTCTTCACAATATACAATATTACAATCTCATCCACATCAAGTGGGAAAGGATTACAAAAATAAATATCTTTCACAAGGGACTGTCAAACTACATTTTTCCTTTGCTCCAGACAACAACATGCACATTTTCTCTTTCTCCAAGTTGATCACAACAAAAGAGGGGGAAAGGCAACGCTCTCCACCCAACCAAAACATCCAATGAAAGGAGAAGCATTCCTTCATCATTGGCCCCCGAGCCCCAACCAAAATACAATAAGAGATGCAATTCAAACCATGGAAACAACTGGCTTCCACAAACACACAACATTCTTTCAAACATACACATTTCATATAAAACATATTCCAACACAAAACAACAGTTTACAACTACAATTGAAAACATTCAAATCAAAACTCAGGCTTGATCATGCAAGCCAAAGGAGAAAGGTCTATGGGGGAAGCAACTTATGCCTCCTAATTGGGAATTGGGCATCCACCAGAAACAAACCACCAATAAATTTCACCATACATATCCTTATTCCCCCCCACAAATCCCTCCTTATGCCCCCCCACAAAGTAAGAAATGCAAGCTATTTATTTTCCATGGTGGATCCCAAACCCAAACTCCCTCCACAAAATTTTGATGCCAATGGACATTCTCTTATGCCCCCCCCCCCCCCCCCACATGGATTCCCCATAGCCTTCTCCTACACCATTCCTGAAGCAGTCTACCCAACCAGCCAACAAATAAAACAAAACATGCACCATTCACACAACACAACAAGAAAATAACACCATAAAAGGAGAGTTAAATTCCTACCTCTCCATGGTTACTTTTGCTTCCAAACAGTCAAGCTTTCAAAGTCAAGAACATAGTTCAAAACAACAATCTCCCAAGTATGCAAAAATTTCTCCAAGCTTCCTTCAAAAGATAAGAGCTCCAACACAAGAAAATGTGCCCCTAAAGAAGTTGCAAAATGATTCAACAACCCCAAAACAAGGCAAAGAGTTTGAATTATATAGAAGAGGGAAGAGAAGAGGATGATGTGGATCCATGTAGGATGCCACATCACACATCCTCAAATTCAAACACAAAAGACAAAAATCATTCTCCCAAGCACAATAAAGAGGTGGGTGAAAATATGACAAGTTACTTGCACACTCCAAAAATCCCACACCTCAAGGGACAAAAATTAAATAAAATGTAAGAGAGTGCAATCCAAAACAAGCAACATGATTAATAAAATTCATTATAAAAGTCACAATCACTTCTCCAACCATAAGTATGGTTGGTAAATTAAATTTAGAGGCATGGGACAAGTTTTACTTGTCCCACAAGCCTCCAAAAACAAGCCCCCAAGGAAAAATTCGAATTTCCATGGAGGTGGAGTATTTCATACTCCAAAATTAGACTTACACAAACTCTTACACAACTTACACTTCTCCTTACATATTTAATACAAACAGCCAACAACTTCCATTATTACTTTCCCATATCCCAATCTTAATTTATTTAAATTTTAACCATATGATTTCTCACATTAATCTACCACAACATAATTAATTACAAGAAAAGGGAACACATTACTAATAAAATACATACAACAATAAATAAAATGCAACCACATTAATAAAATACACAATACCCATGGTCACATATAAGGTAATCCCCCCCATGGGAATCCCTAACAAAACAAACACACAACACAATAAAACAAGTTGCCATGGTGACCTTGTCGAATTCACCTAGAATTCCATTGTGGTTGGTCTCCGATCCCCCGATGTTTTGTTGTGATATTTTTTAACTTGCAAAATACAAATACCTCCTTTAGCCTTGTGGCCATATCAGAACATCCAACATGATATAAATGAAATCACAAAACCAACTATATAAATGAATTACAACAACATCGAAGTAACAACTACATCATTTACATTTTTAATCAACAACTATATCATCATCATAAAATATCCATTTCTAGATCTACTCATAATATCCAAAATCACATGTCTAAACAACATCCAACATCCATGTCAAATAGTATATCATCATCCACATATGAGTGTCTCTAATGCCCATCATGCATCATAATCAAATCAAGATCAACAATAATCCATGATCAAATGTCTAACAACATACTAAATCAAAACATAATAATGTCCATAATGTGATCAACTGTATCAGAATAGTATCAACAGGTGTCAAAGGGAAGTGGGCACTACATCCCCCTCCCCTTAGACTCGAATTCCTCCTGGAAGTCACTAGAACAAATGTGGAAACTGAACTCATAATGAAGTAACATCCTCCCATGTAGCTGTAGTCTCATCATATCTGTCCCACTGCACCTGAACCTGATCAACCTCTCTACCTCGAAGGCCCAGGGTCATATGATCTAAGATGCGAATGGGCTCCACCATCACCTACCCCTGATCCTACACCTGCAATGATGTCTAATCTAACACATGAGAAGGATCTGCAATATATCTCCTGAGAACTAAAACATGAAAAACATCATGTATGTGAGACAAGCTGAGGTGGCAATGCTAGATGGTAGGCCAAAGGGCCGATATGACTCCAAGATCTCAAAAGGACCAATGAATCTAGGAGCTAACTTAGAACCTTTTCCATAACAGATAGGGCTCTTGTGTGGCCTAACACGAAGGAACACCTTCATGCCCACATCAAAACTACGGTCGATCCTATGTTGATTTACATACTTCTTCTTGCCTATGTCTTGTGCCTCCTGTCAACCTCTACCTGATCAACACCACCTGCTGCTCCATGTCCTAGTAAAAGAGCTGGTCTAAGAGATACTCTATCCTCTAACCTATCCCAGCTAAGAGGTGTCCTACACTCTCTACCATACAAAGCTTGAAAAGGAGCCATGCCTATGGAACTCTAAAAACTATTATTATAGGAAAACTCCACTAAGTACACGTACTCCTCCCATTTAGATTGCTGATCCATCACATACATCCTGAGCATATCCTCTAAAATCTGATTCACCTGCTTAGTCTGTCCATCTGTCTCTGGGTGATATGTTGTGTTGAAGTTGATTCTCGTCCCTGAGGACATACTGCATGGTAGTCCAAAAATGTGAAGTGTACAAAGGATCGCTGGTCACAAATGATCTTCTACAGGAATCCCGTGCAACTTGACAATCTCATCCAAATATACCTGAAACCACTACTCTAGCTATATAAGTGGTCTTCACCAGAGAAAAGTGAGCCACTTTTGTCAATTTATCAACTATGACCATGATGGCATCGTGGTGATATCTCAACATCGGTAGCCCAATAATGAAATCCATGGAAATGGTGTCCCACTTCCATTCCAGTATAGCATGAGGATAAAGAAGCCTGCTGGCCTGTTGGATGCTGATGCTCAGGCCTTAACTCTCTGGCACTCTAAACATCATGACACAAAATTGGGCCATGTCTCTACAAAGTCCTCTCTTATGATACAACTATCTCAAGGTGGCATGCATCTTCTTCACCCTGGGATGGGCTGAATAGGGTGCACGATGTGCCTCAACCAAGATGTCCTGCCTCAAGCCTCCATTTCGAGGAACATATATCTAACCTCTGTGCCTGAGAAGACCATCTGCCTCTAAGGAAAATCCATCAAACTTCCCCTCAAGGGGTCTCTGTGACTCGATCTCTACTCGAACTGTAATGTAGAAGGTGTCAAGAGGAAGATGCTGAAGAATCCTGCTCCACAAATCTGTGCTCACTGTATGTGGCCATAGCCACATGTCTCCATTTACTGATTCATCTGCTACCACATTCTCCTTCCCCTTCACATGCTCGATCTCCATGTCATACTCGCATAACAACTCCATCCAACGCCACTGGACGAGCATTGAGATTAGGTTGCGTGAAGAGGTGGCAAAGACTCAAATGATCTTTCCTAATTGTGAATCTCCTACCAAGAAGAAAATGTCTCCATCTAACCATAGCATGCACAACTATCGTACAAGCTCAAGATCATGGGTTAGATAATTAAGCTCGTGATCTTGATTTTGTGAGACTCAAAAGCCACTACTCTTCCCTCCTGCATCAACACACCTCCAAGTCCTGCTAAAGAAGCATCTGTGATAAATAAAGAACTCACCCTATGGATCTATTACTATAAGAATAGGTGCTGTAGTGAGGCACTCCTTCAGTGTCCTGAAGGCCTGCTCACATCTATCTGACTAAACAAACTTCTTCCCTTTCCTCTGAAGGGAAGTGATAGGGTGCACAATCTGAGAGAAGTCTATGAACAAATCTCCTCGGTAGTAACCTACTAATCCCATGAAGTTGCACACCTCTGTCACTTGTAGTGGGTGCTAGCCAATCCATAATGGCTCTAATCTTGGAAGGATCGACTATGATACCTTCCCCAGAAATGATATGACCCAAATACTATACCTCTATCTAAAAGAAAGCACACTTCTCCAAGTTCCCGTAAAGCTGCTACTCATGAAGACACTGAAGAACCTGGTGAAGGTGCCCCTTGTGCTCCTCACCCCATACGTGAGTATATAAAAATGTCATCTAGGAAGATGAGCATGAAGCGATCTAAGAAGGTCTTGAATACCCCATTCATCAAACTCATGAACACTGCGGGGGCATTAGTCAAACCAAAAGGCACCACTGTGAACTCATAGTGCCCATATCTCGTGTGCAGAAGGCAGTCTTATGAATATCTACCTCTGAAATCCTCAGCTGATGGTACCCTGACTTGAGATCAATCTTAGAGAAAATTGTGGCTCCCTTCATGTGATCAAACAAATCATCAATACGAGGAAGAGGATAACGATTCTTGATCGTTACCTTGTTCAGCTGGTGCAGTAATCAATACACAACCACAAGGATCTATCCTTCTTCTTCACAAAGATCATAGGTGCACCCCAAGGGGATACACTAGGACAGATAAGTCCTTTCTCCAAAAGGCCCTCAAGCTGTATTTTGAGCTCATAGAGCTCTGGGGTGGTCATTTGATAAGGTGCTCGTGAGATAGGATCTGCTCCAGGAACTAGATCTATATGAAATTCAATCTCACGTGGGGGTGGTAACCCTGGTAGCTCCCCTGGAAAGACATCTGCAAACTCTCTCAATATGGGATGATCATCTAGTGATGGTCCACTAGACCCATCCTTTGATCTGTCACTAACTGTCACAACATACATGTAACAACCCTTTTACACACATTGCTTAAGCTATATAGCAGAGATGGTGCGAATAAAAATGGGACTCCTGACCCCTGAAATCATCGACTCAACTCCCAAATCATCTGCACAAGATATAGTCTTATGATAACAATCCATCCTGGCCTTATGTGTAGATAGCCAATCCATACCCAAAATGACTCAATACGAGCCCAAAGGAAGGATATGGAGATCTGAAGTAGTGATGAAAGGTCCCAAATCCACTACACACTCCTTAACTAAGGAGTCTACACAAATCTTGGCTCCAAAAGCCATCTCAACATCCCAACTAAGACCCTGCCTAACTACCACCAACCTGCATTGCTCTGCTAAAGATGATGTAATGAAAGAATTAGACGAACCATAATCAAACAATACAAAGGTAGGGGATACCACCAATGCTACCTGTGGTCTCAATGACTGTGCTCTGGTGCTCTACTTGGCGGTTCTCAACCACTGCATAAATCCTATGGTTGCATCCCATGTCACCAATAGTTGGCTATGAAATTTGTGCCTTACCCTTTTTGTTAGGGTTATGTGGGTAATCTCTCCAAAAGTGTATAGTAACTCCACAACCAAAACATCCTCTTGATCCTCCCCAATGAGTAACACCTCTAGCAGGTGCCCTGGAAGTTTTTGGTGTGGACCCTGATGATCCAACTATGGTCTGCTCAGGTCTCTACTGGTGAGCTCCTATTGACTAAGCTCTAGGTCCACCCTATGTCCTGATGGGACCCCTAAGAGGAGGCCCCATACTTTGACCTCTCTGTGCATCGGCTCTCTGTGGAGGTCTATGAGGTGGGAGAGACTGCTACTACTGTGGCCTAAAGAACAATTGTGTTGTACCCTGGCCACCATGAGGAAGGGATACTGACCCCCTCAATCTACCATCCGACATCTACTGTATGCAGCTCTAGACTTAGTCTCTAGATTTCTGGGTCTTTCCTATGAGTCTCCTTTGCAATATAGGCATTCTAGATGGCCTTAGCTAAAGTATGTGGGTAGTGGATCTGCACTTCACCTCCAATATCCAAATTCAGGCCCCGGATGAACCTGTGAATATGCACCTATTCATCCTGCATATACTCTACATACTAGAGTAGATCCATAAATCTACTCTCATACTCTGCTACTGAAAGAGAAGCCTGTCAGAGGTCATGGAACTTGTCGATCCTCTACTGTATGAACCTCTGTGACAAGTACCTTCTCTTGAATCTCTCCTCAAATAGCTCCCAGGTCACTATCTTTGAATCTACATGGAGCTTCATCTCCTCTTTCCTCCACCATACTCTTGCTCCATCTCTCAGTAGATGGATCACAACATGAGATTTCATGTTGCTAGAACAAGGAAAAAAGCTTGAAGCAACCAATCAAGCTCACTAGCTAGGCCTCTACTTGAAATCCACCCATGTCACCTGAGTAATGTGAGGGACGAATCTTCAGGATCTCCCTGATGTGATATACAGTTGTGGTTTGATGGCCTCTAGGTCTCTCTACACACTCATTCCTAAGCCTAGGGCTCCGAGACCTCTCTCTATGATCTGGAACTCTGTCACCCTGTCTCCTAGGTGGTGACTATGCTCTGACTGACTCTGCATGGGAGTTCTCTCCTCTATGCTCCTCGCTGGGTCAAGGAGATACCTAACCCTTGATAGAAGGGGCTCTGTCATGACTATCTACATTTCATCCTCCCAATCCTCTATGTAAAGTGGCATTTACATCCTGAAGAGTCTGCAAGATCTGGGGTAGAATAGCTGCTACACCCTGATCTAGTGGTGGTGGTGGTGGTGGTGGGTGGTGGTGAGTTTGAGTCTCTAAGAAGGTTCCTCTCACTCCATATGAGCCTCTTGCACAGACCAAAGTGAGAGTTAGCTCATTTTTGCTAAGTTTTACACAACTTCCATGTTTACTAAAATATATAAATTCTAGCTAAGTTGTTTCCTAGGTTTAAAAGTGTGCTAGGTTTAAGTTTCATGTCCCAATTTTCTAGTGTGCCCAATGGTCCAAGGTTTTGAACCACTACTCTAATACCAAGTGTGATGCCCAATTAAAAAAACCCACTTGAGACCCAAAAAACAACCTAGGATTAGTTAGAAAATTATGGAATAATTTTTTTTTCGATCAGAAGTGTCCACAACCAAGTTGCAAGACAACAGTTGACACTAACAGGTTCCGAAACAAATCTAAAATTACAAGAACATACTTTTCATTTATTAACAATTATCAGAGGTCACATGGTCCAACTTTTGTTGGAGGGTTGATAACACCATTTACAAGAGCATTATCTCATAGGACTTATGAGATAATGCTCTTCTAAATGGTGTTATCAACCCTCCAACAAACCATTGAGCATGCTGTGAAGGGTGAATATCATATGACTATTTGGATAGGAGAGTTTTGAACTGTGCATCATAATCCTACACACTCTCTATCATTCCCTGTTGGATTTCCTTTAGAGCGTTGATGCTCTTCTGCTCAAACTCAGGGATGTGAAATTCTTCCAAGAAGGAATTTTTAATGCAGTATAATCCCCCACCGTCTGATGAGGGTCATATTTTTAGTACCAGCTATGTGCATGCCCTTTGCAACATTGTTGCAAATTGGCTTGCCTTCCACTCTGGGGTAGTGATCCCCTTTGTGCTCCATAGCAACTCACATTTATGCACATGCTCCGCAACATCTTCTATACCTATGTAATCTAGCAAGTGTAAATACATTTTGAGAAATACCCAAGGAGGGGGTTGAGGCCCCTATCCTCCTGATCCAAATCCTTGGTTCCCTCCGATGTTTCCTCCTCCACCAGATCCAATGGATCCACCCGGTCCTGTACCCCTAGCTCCACCAGTTTTACCTCCAAATTCTCATGCGGCTAGCAATGGGATTGAAGTGGTCACACCTAGTGTCCCTAACATCACATTGAATTGTGTGCCAATGGTTTGTGAGATTATTCCACTGCCAGAGGTATGCCCCATGCCACTCACTGACACGTTTTCCCAAACCTCATAGTATTTACACCTTGTCCAAAAATTCCTCCAAACATTGGAATAGAGTGTGCAACCATAGAAGTCCCAAATGAGAAATTGTATCTCCTGGGTGCAGATCAGTCACCTCCACTGATACCAACCGGGTTAACAATACTTCTCCCTTGATCTAGAAAACCAAGTGCCAAGGTTTGGTCACTAGGTGGGTTTAGATGCATGCTAACAACTCTTCTTTCTTCACACAATGAACTCTCATTAGAAGCCAAAGGGGTCTCTCCCATGCTTTCCAATACGGGGTAGAAAAACTGTTCAAGTTGTATGTCCTCTGCGTGAACCTCAACTCCCTCTCATAACATCTGCCTCCATAGATCCATCACACTTGTCACCTCACATTGTCTAGCAATCTCCCTTTCACACGCTTCACTATACTTGAGTTGTCTCTCCTCCCTTTCTTTCTTAGTCACAATTTTTTACCATCTTCCACCACCCTAGCTTCCTCTCCCAGTGCTCAGAAAGGTTTAGCCGGCCATCAGAAATGCCTCTAAACTCAAGGTAATGATCAAGATCTTCATCGCCAAAGGAATAACATGTATAAATGAATCTCTGGGATCCTACAGAAACTCGAACTCAATGACTTATAGAAAAAAATATGTAGAAATAGCATTTCAGAGTGTAGCTAACCAGTACTCCTTTCCACCAATGATCCACAACACGAGTCCACGTTAGATCTACATCTTGAAGCCTCTAGTACTCTTCTTGGTTCCACGCACACAATCTATAATACCAACTTGATCTAGATGTATATGCTGAGAGACATTCATATAGCTCTACTGGGAAGTAACAGAAAGAAAGT
Source organism: Taxus chinensis (assembly GCA_019776745.2). Taxonomy (NCBI): domain Eukaryota; kingdom Viridiplantae; phylum Streptophyta; class Pinopsida; order Cupressales; family Taxaceae; genus Taxus; species Taxus chinensis. Next base: position 742,585,674 of record CM034152.1, on the reverse strand, counting down.
TTCATCCAAATCATGGTAGAGGTTATCTTCTACCCATCTGTGTGCATCAAACTCAGGCCAAGTGTTGAATCTCAGAGAAAAATTATTCCTCCGTGCTCTTGAACCATGATTTAACACTTTCTAGAGTTAGACGTTCTGTCATCACTCATTACATAGATCATGATGTATGCCATTTCCCATTTGCAACTTCAAAAAGATTCCCAACAATGGAACCAAGATGTAGTCATTTTTACACCCACCAAAGAATAGGGGAATCCCATGCGCACTGGCCTATCACCTAGTGGGCACTAGGCACTCACTCAAGGCACACACAGGTGCTGAGTCTCTCTTTTATGTGAGTTAAGTGGGGAAACATTATCTATGATAGGAACTTAAAAAGAGTGAGTGGAAATGAGACATACATTTATCATAGAACTCAGAATGACTTCTAGACAAATGCAATCATCATAGACAAAATGGTACTGAAAAAATTATAGATAGGAACCAAAATAGAAAGTATATTCCATAAACATTCATGAATTAGAACTATAAGCTATAAATATGGACTAGAATCATTAGTAATCATATTCAATCAAGTTTGGTAACCACATTACATCCATTAGATCCTTTATAGAATACCACAGCTATGCAGATTGAAGTTATACATAATAGCTAGATTTATACCCCTCAGTTCTCAAAAGAAAGTTTACAATCCCAACCCCTTATTACATCATTTTCCTATAGATATCTACCCAACCCTACAAAGTTCCTTGCAATATATCTATAGAGCTCTGCTCTCTACTAATCTATATCTGTCTATCTATATCCCTTCTCCTATATGGGTGATTGTCTATATAGGATTCTTGAATTGCCAACTTGCCTTTCTGTAGCTTCAGAGCCATCGCCAAGTGTCAAATGTGGTCCTCCATGGGGGGTATGCTCCTTCAGGATTGAGCTATCCACTCATTGCAATGACGGTCTTCTAGAATCTTATATTGCGAGGTATATTCCTTTCATGGGCCTCAAGGTACCACACTGACACCTTATCCACTCTACATGTGTAGTCAGGTCACACTTTTCTCATGTTCTACCTAATGCATCAAATATGGCTAAGTCCTGAAACCTTTGTTTTTCCTTGTGCACATGGCACTTGTTCTATTAAACCCTCCTAGAACCCTGTCCTATGCACTTTTTACCTTGCACGCCATTCTTTAACTATGATTTGTGCGCCAACACACCTTTTTTTACTTAGCCAATATTTTAGGGTCCCAACACTAACCAACGTCGGTAGGGGTAGTTAATAAAAATCTCTTAGAAATGGTGGAGGTTAGATCATGGAATGGTCTAAAAGGTTAAGAGATAATTAGGATGGTGGGAAGATAGGTGGAAGGTCCAGGTATGGTAAGGTAATAAGTTGGTGGGAGGAAGGGAGGTGTACAAATGTGCAGAAGGATAAATTACTGAGATGAATAATAAATCCCACTGAAAGAAAATAGAGATAAATGAAGAGATATTAGGTAATTATTGAAGAATGGGTCAGGAGAGTGTAGATGATGAGGATGGTGATGGCAGAGGTCTAGAGAGAAGAGAATTTACTTTTGTTCTGTGGTAGTTTGAACCTTTGCGATTCTCTATTTGTATTTGTGATCATGAAGAAGATGATGGATGCCAATGGTTGTTGGTAGTGTTCCTATGTGTTTTCCTTTGCTTGAGTGCTTCAGAAAAATTGAGTGCTCCAAGTCTCTTTTTTGTATGAGATCCTGAATCAAATGACCAACCTCAGCAAAGGATTTTGGAAATTTATTTATCCTAACCAGCGATGGTTAGGGGACTGACATCGGTTGAGGTATAACTGACATCATTTAAAGTGGGAATATATAGGTTGGCCAAAAATAGCCTGATTATTGCTATTTTTTGGCATGGTCTTCAATCTTTGTCTGAGTCTCAAGTGATAGATCATGAAAGGATGAGTAAGAGTCCTCTTAGGTTTGTTAATAGGAGTTTAGTCTAGGTTTAGACTAAGTCCTAGTTGGTTAGGATAGGCCTAGACTTGGTCTTAGGTCATTAATGGGGTTTGAGTGGGTCATGGATTGAGGTGGCTAGGTGAGTTGGTCTAGGTGAGGATGGTCAAGTGAGGGTGTTAATTAAATTAATTAATTCAATTAATCATGTGCACTATGGGATATGAATAGGTAAGGTGTGGTTAATTTAATTAATGGGGTTATAAGGGTAGTATGACCTAATTTTGGTGTCTATAGATACAAGGCGAGGGAAAAAACCACTTTCTCTGAAGCACTTTTCATTCCTTAAAATTTACCCCTAAGTGGGCAACCCTGAGTGATGTTAAACTGCGAAGCCATTGAATAGTTCCAAAAAGTAGCCTCCTTTCCTTAACTGTTTATGAAATCTAGGTGCTTCCATGATTATTGTTATCAAAAATTCACCCATCAAGGTTATTTTGATAACCTGGAAAAATTCTGTAGGCTTGGAGGATCATAAATGATAAAAAGACAAAAAAAATCAGGTTTTAGGGGTCCCTTTGGCTCTGCTCTAACTTCCCTATCTAAGGAAAAAATCCAAGAATTTAGAAAAAATTGGAAAAATACAAAAAGTTTGTCTTGTTCTAGTGTATTGCAAGGTAAAAGTCAGTTAAAATTTTCCTAGGTGGTCCATGAGACATCGGGACAGCTGGGACCTGAAAAGCCGTAATGGTTGCAGGTAAAATGAATTAGCAAAATCAGAAGTTTCTATCCCATGTGGTCTACAGGACAGTTGGGACACTAGGATGCGCGGGACTTACATGGCGGAAATCACCCATTTGCAAAGGAATAGGTGAAGTCAGGTCAAAATGTCCTAGGTGGTCCATAGGACATCGGGATGCGCAGGACCCGCATCACTGAAATTGCTGATTTATAGAGGAATTGGCAAAGTTAGGTTTTTTTGGCCCAAGCTGCATAAGTACACGCAGGACATGAGTTCCCTAAAAATCTGACTTGTTCAATTTGCAAAGCGAGTCAAGTGTGATGCGGATGAAGAAGAGGTTTTTTATGCCCAAGTTACATAAGGGACATTAAAATGGGACACCAAGACCTGATTTCACCAAAATAGCCACATATAAAGGAAAACTCAATCCCTGACCCTCCCGAACTTCAAACGGCCACAAGTTTTGACCCCAAGCTCTAATTTTCATGAAATTTGACTTTCTAGAACGAACACGATGTCGTCTACACCACAGAAAATGGATTTCTTAATTTTGATGAGGGTAGGTATATGAAAATAAAGGAAACATATCCAGATCTGATAAATTAAATACCCAGTCTTGTTAAATGATAGAAATGCCTGGCAAACACAAAAGAGCTTCTCACACTCAGAAGGCCGTAACTTTTGCATTTCTCAACAAAAATGCACAAAATTAGTACCATTAGGCAGTAAATTAGTGCATTTCTCAATGAAAATGCACAAAATTAGTACCATTGGAATCATAGCTCTGAGATCGATGAACATAAATAAATAAACTCATATTTGATGAAGGATCGATGGATTTTTTTTCAGAAAACGTGTTTAGTTCAGAATAGTGGTTTTATTTGGTAGTTGGGATGCATTCAATGAAACATGGGCTAAATCATTTTTCACTGATGCAAGTCATGTGATAGTATGGGGGGAATTTTTCAAGTAACATACCATCATTTCATTTCATTTATGACATCTTACAAGTGGTTGGGAAGTCATATTTCAGGATTTTCACTTTCCCTCTCTCTCTCTCTCTCCTCTCAGAAATCTATAAATTAGAGTGTTAGGCCCATTGTAAAGGAGATAGTTTTAAGTAGAAAAACTCTGTCAATTTTTTTTGTGAAGTCAATATGCTGTAGGCCCTTGTAGTGGGACTCCTTGTATGGTGATCCAGGCCCCTATTTTGTAATAGAATGAACTGTGCATATAATGAAGTAATAAATATGTGTTTGTGGATGTATCTTCCCCTACTGTGTTTGTTTGTATTCCTCTTGCCCCTTCAATCTCATTACATATATATTATGTCTATCTTATGTTGTTGCAAGGATTCATTATCACTGTGTGTGCATGAAATATTGTTGTGGATGTAGTTGTTATATTGTGGAGAACTGTTATCACAACCCCTTCTAACATGCACTTTGCTTCTATTTTTTCACACATTGGATAGTATTCTCACACCCTTCTTTTCTGGTGTATCATCACTTTAGTGCAGGATTTGTTTTTTTATGTACTCTCTCTCCCTGGTCCCTTAGAAAGTTATATTAGGATTAGATAGTTTTCCTGCATTAAAGTAGATTGTGGCAGGTAGTTTAGGAGAAAGAACTAGTTTTCTTTGGAGGTTTATCTCAAGTAGCAAGTCCCACAACTTGGAGATAGTACCCATGTTATCCAATCAAACTATGAGTTCAAGCATACACACTTGTGCAAACCATAGGGTGTTGTGATTCATTGATAAAAATTTCTTCAATTTCCTTGCTTGCAATTTCTTTATCATGGAAAGAGTCTTCTTCTTCAAATGGGAAAGAAAATATCTCCATTTCATCATTGCATCCATCAATCATTGGCTCATGGGGGAATCATATTTCTCATCTTTTTTTGTTTCAACATGGCCAACATTCACATTGATTGAAGATTTCAAATCAGATTCATGCTTATCTTGTAGGTTCATGGCTTGTATCATGAGTTCAAGGTTGAGCTCAGGGTATTTTGTTTCTTTTGTGGCTCTTAGTAGTTATTGTATAGATGGTTCTATTCTATTGTTTGAGGGATTATCACAATCTAGTCTTGTCCCTCCATGAATGACATGTATGAGATCATATTCATCTCCAAATGGGAATGAAAACATCTCCTCCTTGTGGGTAAGCATATAAGATAGTTTTTATGTTTTAGATTCACCAAGAACCATTTCCTCTTCTTCATGATTTGCGTCGTCTGACGATTCGGGGCTACCCTTTTGTAACTCAAATCTTCTCAATGCTTATTAAAGGTCCATGCCTCCCTGAGAAGGAATGTTTTTCACTATCAAGATGGGGAATATACTCTTCCTCCTCGGTTGTCACAAATTAATTCACCCAATTTTTATTTTGATACAAGATGTTGGCTTCTGGGATTCCAAAATTTCACACGATGTACCTCATATTTTCTTCTAGAAGTAATTTATCCATGTCTCCCTTCACTGGTATGGTTGTAGATGACCAATTCATTTGAATTTTCCCTCCCAAGTCTCGGTAGAAGCTTCAAATTAGTAACATTCCAAATGAATTCGGAATGTTTGCTACCAAAATCATCATTAGAACTTTCTTGTCTAGAAATCTAGCAAGAGCCACCTATGCATCTTTGACCTTCCCTACAAGTGGGACCTCTTTTGACTCCAAAGAGTAACAAGAGCTAGTAGGTGGAGTAATAGTGAGTTTGAGATCCTTGGCGACCTTCAAAGGCATCATGTTGTCTGAGGCACCAGAATCTATTGTGAAATTGTTCAGTACATATTCTCGAACAAGAAGGGAGATGTAGAAAGGATTAACCTTGTCAGTCTTGGATGTACTCAAGGAAAGCATGTTTTATGAGGGAGGCGCAAGAGGGTTTGATAGTAATCCTTTAGAATAGGGTGTTATAACAATGGATTTCAAATTACCACTCTTGATGTATTGAACAAATCTCTCAAATTATTCAGGATGATTCCACAAATATTCGGTTTCAGTAATATGCACTTTGGCTTTGTTCATGTATTATATGAAGTCAAAAAGAGAAAATGTGGGTGAGGGGTGAGGGTGATGAAGGGATTGATTTTGGATTTAGGACAAGTTTGGAAGCAGTAGTAGATTTTTGGGGAACATAGGCAATCTTGAAAGGTACACTTAGATGATTTCAAAGTATTAGATTTTACAGGAGCGGATTTAGAATTAGAATTAGAAGAGGCATCAAAATACTTGGAATTTTTGGAGACTTCTTATTTGATATAGGATCAAGATTAAACAATGAAAAATACGTGGAGGGTGGGAGCGAAGATCCTCGACTAATTATTTTGTTTTACAAAGTCTCCATAGGAGGACCTTCAGTCCTATTTTTCTTTTCAACAGCAGAGGAAGATCCCCCTTATCAAACTAATAATGAGTGAATAACACACATGAGAAGCTAGGTGTGTCTTCATCATCATCTTCATTACCTCCAGAATACTTGCATAATCTTATTTGTGTATCATTCTCAAACTCATCACTTTCTAGGAAATCACCACCTTCACTTTCTTGTTCAAACTCTTCTTCATTTTCCTTACTCCTATAGTTTGCATTGACAGGTAGGGCCTCCAAGGCAAGCCTTTGTGGTGCTCCTGAAATTTTATTTATGTGGTTTTGTTGAGAAGATACTCATTTAGAAAATTCCCTCTTCAACAATGCCATCTCACTCGCCCATTTTTGTAGCAATGAATCTGTTCTGTCATCTCTAGGATGTTGGGCCTTGCCCGTCAATGGATTCTTGATATTTCTAGAGAAGATGAGATCATCATCAAGTTCAATGGCCATCCTTCGTGCTTCTAGAATGTTCCTTGGTTGAACTCTTCTTAGGAGAAATCCTACCTCTGGTGATTAAGCATTGATGAAGAATCTCTTGACATTGTTTTCAGATGGTGAATCCTCTTCTAGTATCATGTGAAGAAATCAGTTGAAACGAGTCACTAAGTATCTCATAGTTTCATTTTATCCTTTCTTTATTTGAGCCAAATCCACCAAGAGGTCTTGACAATATTTCATTGTTTTAAATCTTTCCTCGAAGGCAACCTTGATGTTGTTCCAACCAGTGATGAATCGGGCATGCAAGAGGTAGAACCATTATGCTGCTTTTTCTTAGAGAGATTCCATGAACAATATTACAACAATGTCTTTGTGCGCAACTCCAAGAATCCCACATGATGTGGTGAAAGTGGTGATGTGTTCTTCAGGTATCTGTGTTCCACCACCTTTGAATTTTGGAAAGTTATTACGGGAATCTGGGTACTTGTAGGAAGTTGGTGGACTAATAAGGGGTCATAAGTGGACGTCATATTGCAAAAAATAGTGAAATATCAACTTTTAGGGATTATTAGCAATATGCGCACTCAAAATTAGAAAAAATTATATAAATATGAATCGTAGCATCCGAAATCTAGTTTCTAAACTACTATTTTTTTTTAAAAATGGACAAGTTTAGCTATATTAAAAACTTAAAATTATATGACTTGGGTTTCTTTTTGAAAAAGCCTATAAGATTGTAGTCCATTTTCCCGCAAATTGGATGACCAAATCTTGTTATTTTTTTTCATTTAGTGAAAAGTTAGATGTAGTTGTCTATCTTGGGATGGATTTTATTTTGTATTTTTTCGAGCAATATTTTTTTTAATGATTTTTTCCGTGAAAGTGGTCTGAAAAGATTTAGAAAACGGAGCCCTTTTTGTTTGCCCTCCATAAATATATCAAAAAATATCGAAATCAAATATATAATTTTTTAACGTGTATAAAATTATCTCCACACTTGCGATGGTATAAGTTTTATCACATTTTGATAAGCGAAACAAAATTTGTAGTCTTAAATGTAGACATGAACATTCATGGGAAAAAAATGTCTTAAAGACCTATTATTCGTAAAAAATTATAAAATAATATTTATCTTATTCTATTCACTTTAAAATCAATATTTCTACCAAGCTAATAGTATCTCCTACGCGATGACACCATTTTTGTGAATTTTTTTCATTTTTTTAGCATGGTTCAAGTTTTTGGAAGATCAAATTTGAAGTTTTTTGACCTTTTACACTTCATAATGACCTTCCATAGCTTTGGTTGGGGAAAAACAATGATTTCCCAAGCCTTAGGTTCATATTTGATGATACAGATAGACCTGCGATTGTGGTTTATAAATAGGAACATGATTGCGGGTTTTATAACAAGAACCACGATTGCGCTTTATAAACCGTGAGTGTGGTTTGTAAAGCGCGATCACAGTTCTTAAATCATATTTACACACATCCCAATGTTCTAATTACCATGTGATTTTTACTGTTTGAATTTATCGTATAAATTACTGCAAAATTCTATCATTTTTGCACGTTTTTCTTATCACTAGAAGTAAAACTGTAGACACCAAAATTGGGTCACACTCCCCCTGGTCCCTCGACAGATAACCAACTCGAACACACTCAACTAACCATGGCCCCCCCTTTCACCCCACTTTAATATTAATTTAATTATTTTAATTAAATTAATTTATGATCTCATAACATCTATTATTTAAATATCCTAATTATAACATGCCCACATCACCACCTCACCTATACACCTCATCTAGCCACCTCACCCAAATACCTATTCTTAGTATGTTGCCATAACTAACAAAGACCTACCTAAAACCTAAAAATCAAAGCCTACATTTCCTCTAACCACATTCCTGCCATTTAGAAAGGAGGATTCCATTCTAATCCGTAGAGAAAAATAAACGAGATCCTAGAAAATCAAGAGGATTTTCCCAATTTAGTAAACCTAGGAAATCCCACCCTAACCGATGCTGATTACCCTAAACTACCACCGGTCAACCCAGAACCATTGTCGGTTACCATTTATTCCCCAAAACAACCTAATTTTGAGGTTGGCACATCTTTTGAGAGCAAGAGATGAAACCAGAGTTCCATGTAAGTAGAAACAACATTAGTACATGCATTAGAGAATCCACAACCAGTGTCAGTACCAATCACAAAGCCACTTGCATTCACGGAAGCATCCTGGGAAGCATCATCACCACACCAAACTACACACATCTTATCAACTATCATTGCCATCCAGCCATCAAGCTCATACAACAGTAAGTGTTTTGTTAACCAGTATTTATCTATTATTATTTTAGTAGACTCTTTTACTTCTGTTATCAGTTTCTACTCCCATTCCCATTCTCCCACTATTTACCTCCATGCAAACTTGACCATTCCTTCACCCACACCAAGTTTTTATTAAGTTTCCTGTACCCCGACCATACCGATGCTGGTTACCCATAACCGTCATTGGATCACCTAAACCGACATCGGTCTCTGTGTTTTTACCCTCATACCAAGAACAAAGCTTAAAATCTCCACAAAATACCCAAAACAGGCTTAGAACCAGACCCTGACCAGTACCAGTACTCTGACAATGACCTTGACCTTTAGATTTAATCATAGCCTATCCTATTGTGAATGAGTCTACTTATTGTAGTCGAATGCGATACCTAAATCATTTTAAATACAATAGGACTTCCCTTATTATTAACATTGAGTTGTTTTAAACAGTGGATTGATAACCATATAGGGAGCATCACACTTCCCAGATCTAGCATATGCTAGGCAGTCCACTGCATATACTATTTAACTTCTATTTTCTGGTCTTGTTTTCTATTTCAGGTAGTTCCTCCTAGCCAAAAGGAAGCTCTCACAATCATCTGTGGATCAAGAAGTCATACACGCAACAACCTACAACCAACATTTTAACAGGTATTCCTCCTAACCCTTAACCCTTCTCTGTTTCGTCAATATTCAAAGAAACACTCTAGAATCAAGTGAAACATTTTTGGCATGCCCAGTGGGACCCATTCGGGGTTCTCTGCATTTCTTTATTTCTAGGTGAAAATTTGCATGTTTGTTTCCTTTCTAAAAGGTTCTCACATTAAAATTTCTCCCCTAGAATCTTCTTTCCTTCTATTGCTTAAAAGCAATCGTATTTTGGTGCTTTAAAAGAAACATTTCTTCCCTTTCATTAGTATCGCATTAGTGAAAGAGCACCCCTTCTCTTGTTCATATTTTTTGTGTCATCGAATTCAATATTTCGATTTGGGTTTAAAAATCACTTCATTTCATTCTACTTTTTAACATTAGCTCACATTAACTGAGGGAAACCTATATGTTGGAATTCATTCCCAACTGATGGTTGACAAACAAATCGTAGAAAGCATACTTTCTCTCTCTCTCTCTGAGTCTTACCAAACTACACAAATTCAAAAATATACACATTCTTAAATGACATCTTTCTTGGGAACGCCTGTCAATGATCGCGATGATCAGAGGATTGGAAGATACTCCCCAGCTCGCTATTTATGTTGAGTCATACTTTAGAAGATTACCCGCCCCCGCCATAACATACCTGAAACCTCTCCTTGTAGATCTTCTTCTTCATAGGAAGCCTTCCTTACCAAGAATTCTATTCTAAAGTTCATGAGTCAAGTCCTTAATAGCATAAGCTGAACAAACATAATAGAAAAGCCACTCTTATGATCATATTTTTCTTAGTGTTTCTATTTGGCTTGTGTTTTAAGGTGAGAGGACATGTTATTCATATTCATATTTCCCCTTTACATGCTTCTCATCATAGTTGGTGTATTTCAGCTTCATCTGAGTGTTCCTGGACCCTATTTTCATCATTCTCATAATTCTGTTTTTGATTCCATATCTGATTTTAACTCACAACCACCTTTTCCTCATTTTTGTTTCAATTTCATAGAAACCAGTGTCAGTCCTATGACTTTCATCGGTTACCCCTTGACCGTCATCGGTTTTACCCAACCAGTTCCGGTTTACTGTTCTTTTGGTTAACCTACCCAAAAGGACACCTGTTTCACCTTCTTTGTTGTTTAGAGTCTCTATCACTCTCATCATATTCATTGTCTAGGTGAATTCCATCAGCATCTTGTCTACTTGGCAAATTATTATCCTTTTACCTTGTTTTGAAAAACTTTCCATTTTCTACAGTGATCGACTGCGGTTACCTGTGACCGGCATCAGTTTACCCTAACTAGCATCAGTTTACCCTAACTGGCATTAGACTAGCATGTTCAAATTTCCAGCAGAAATTTTGTACCTAATCCACCTACCACTGCTTGTTTCTCCTATCTTTGCTGTATTTCTGTGTCATTTATAGAAAGCAGTCTTACCATGTTAGTACTTGTTCACATGGTGCTGACACATAGCCAAGAAAATGCCCTCATATTCCATGCCAGTTGTCAACCACTCCCACCTAGTCCTTCACCACCTTCTATTTTATCACCCATGGATCCTACCCAACCTATCACTATCACCACAAGAGATGAGGAGTTCACACGACTCCTTGACCAAAACCCTGCCGCCTTGAAGTTTTATCTTTACCACTCATCCACTCAAGACACCTCGGGTCAATCGATATACGGCATGCCTGTATCTCTCCCCCTGATTCTCATTCCTACTTATGCATCAGCCCCCTCTGGCTCCACGCTACTTGCACCTACCTTACCCCCAGTTGTTTCACAGATAGGCCCTATACCTGCTATGACCGTCACATGTCTGCCACATCTGTTGCACCCGCCACATCCACTATACCTTCACCAACCACCCAAAACATAACCTCATCTATGCCTATTATCTCACACATACCCATAGCTACACAACCACCCCCAGTGTCGGTGACCTCTACCCCTTTTCAAAACATTGTCCTTTCTATTCCATAGTCCTTAGCCCCCATTACTACTAGGGTCACCATGAACCTTCCAACTCCATATACGTACTATCAGCAGCCTCCCATTTCATCTATGATTCATTCTAAGTACGTACCCCCTTTTTCACTCCCTCCTTCTCAATCTACCTATATGGCAATGCCATATATTGGAATGCCACCCCCATCATATGTCCAACACCAACCCTCTTATGTTACAGGAGATACCCAGCCATCACAACCTATCAATGAACTAATCAAGTTAATGATGGACAAGATGCAGACATTGGAAGCATCAGTTTCTGGCACCCGCAACACTCTCACCTACGATGAGATTTGTAATGAGCCCATACACCCATCTATTCCTATTCGTCCATATCCCGTACATTGGGAAATGCCTAAATTTAACTTCTTTAATAGAAAAGAGGACCCGTAAAAGCATTTGCGGTCTTTCAAACATGGGTGTTATCTGATCACCCATGATGACGATTTTCTCATGAGGACCTTTCCCATGTCTTTGACCGGGCCCGCATTGGACTAGTATAGTGGGTTACCTAGAAATTCTATCTTCTCATTCAATCAGGTATCCCAAGCCTTCTTGGATCACTTCTCCATCAATGTTGTTAAGAAGGTTACCATGAATGATCTCTACTCTACGCGTCAATATGACGATGAATCTATCACATATTTTTTCAGTTGTTGGCATAGCCTGATCAATCAACTCACATTCCAACTAACACAAACTAAACTCATAGATCTCTTCATGCAGGCTTGTGATAGACATATTTTGCACTAACCCTGTAGCTGCAGACTTTCCAAACCTTCAATGAGGAATTCACCATGGCATGAAAGATAGAGATTCGGGCCATCAAAGAAAAGAAAATTCAGCTACGCAATAAGAATGTGACATTTAAGTCAAATGATACCTCTTCTTCTTTGAAACCATAGAACAATTATTCAAAAGATAAGGGAACCACTAACACAATGGTACTCAAGGCCGGCCTAGCTCATCCATCAAATCAGGCTAACCCCTCATATAATCTTTCTCCTATCCAGACCTTTCAATTCAGATAGCAATAATGGAAATATACCCTAATTGGGGATCCTTATTCTTCTATCTTAGAAAATCTCATTAAAGCTGGGGCCATCACCCTTCCTCTCGTAAAGCTAGATACTAGTTTTGATCCTGCTCACCCCACATCTACGTGGTACAAAGAGCGTGACTTATACAACTATCATCAGGTAAAAGGTCATAGTGATGGACAATTGCATCACTTTCAAAACATTGTCCAAGAAATGCTTGAGAAAGGTGAGTTAACCTTAAATAATCCTAATGCACCTGCCAATCAAAACCTACACATCTTCAAGAAACCATTTCCTAATCACGCCCCTTCTTTTGATCAAACTAGAGAGACCTTAACTAATGATAGCCATACTAGCGAGGTCCATGCTATTTTCAGTGATGCACCAATCACTTCCCAATTACCTCATATTCCTTCCATAGAGGAAATCCTAGCCCGAAGTCCTCCACCTACACACAAACCCACTTCACCTATTCCTCCACCCACAGAGGAGCACCCTTCGTCCCCTCCCTCACCTGTGAGGGAGCCTTCTATTAACATTGGGACCATTTCACCTTTGGCTTCTCCACCTAGAGAGCCGTCACCCGCAGTACCTCTCCAACCCATGGAAGACACTTGTCTATCTCCTCCACCCACAGAGGAGCACCCATCATCTCCTCCACCTGTCAAAGATCTAGTAGAAATGTCGTTACCTCTAGGTGACCATTCTCCATCAGCTACCGAAGATCCTATAGACTTACTTTCGACTCTCTTACCCACAGAGGCTAAAGCTAGTGAATTTCCCATTTCTAAGACACATTTTATGGGAATCACCATTGGATCCACATCAACCTCACCTACAATAGTGTCATTCTCATGCTTAGCTGACCGCCTAGATTATGTGGATAGAACCTTACTTTGGGGGAGTCTTCTACTTCCTTTCTCAACACGAATGCAGATGCCACTCGCTGACACTTCCACTATCTATCCAAAAATATTTCAGACACTCAAACTAAACACAACCACAACTATCAAAAATTATCCCACAATGCCACTCATGGCTCGACTCACCCCTCTACCCATAACTCAACATGCTTCTACAGCCAAACCTACACCTACATCATTTTCCCTGCCTAAACCTATTACTATCTTAGGGGTCATCCCAACGGCCAACCTTACTCATCCACCCATCAAATTAGACTTAGCCACATCCTCCAAAATAACACCAAACCTAATCTAACCCCCAAATAGAAGAACCAATCCCCTAGATCTCATACCCTAACCTCACCGATCACACCTTCACCCATTCCATCCATCTTAGGACCTTGCCCTTCCAGTATAGTTAAGAAACCTCCACCCATTGGTAAACTAAAAACACATCAGGAAATTCCTCCCTTGCAGACTGATGAGGCCAAAATATGTCCAATTAATGTATAATATATGATCTCATCTTACTTTCCTTTTTATTAAGTTTGATTTCATTTTGTGACTTTTAGTTAATCTGATGAGTTAGAATGTAATTGTCTGTCTTTTGATTGATTGTGATTCTAATGCTTAAAATATTTGAAATCCCTAACGAAGTGTGTGTTGAAATTTAGTTTTATAATAAAGTAGGTCTAATCAGTTGAGGAAATGAAGTAGGTGGCATTCAATATGTTTTTGATAGTATATATTCCTACATAGCTTAGTTTCAGAACTCCATCACACATTCATCATTTAGTTCCAGAACTTTTAGACTTAATTCTAGAATTCCATCACACAATCATCATTTAGTTCTGGAACTTTCAGACTTAGTTATGGAACTCCATTATTTAGTTCCGAAATTTTCAGACTTAGTTCCGGAACTCTTGGGTATAGCTCTGGAACTCTCACGATGTTGATACTTAATGATTTCCTATGGTTTTGGACCTTATTTGAAGTTCCAGAACTGATGGGAGTTATATTTCAAACCACATCTAAATATTTTACATCTATGACCCTTTCAATCAGGAAAGGATGAGAAGATTTCTGAATGTAAATCTAGGGAGATTTATCCTACAACTATCTGATCAACTGCAATACGACTTAGTATCTATTCTAGGCATGATTTAATTTCATCAGAATCATTGAGACAACTGTGATTGTAAAATGTATATAAAAGCATACCTGCAGTAGATAGACATATATATAGAATCTGATATAAGATAGATATAGAACAGAGAAGAAAAATATAGACTAAGTACTCAGATTCAATACGTTTTGTAATACTGAATATTTTATCAATAAAATAGCCATTCTTATTTGAGAGAATTCTGAGTTGTTAAATCCTAATTTGAGGAGGAGCAAGTGCCCACTCCCCTAAGGACCAGGATATCCATTTATTTGGTATTTATATTTCTTCAGCAAATAGCTTAGATCTATTAATTCTGTATTGTTTTAATTCTTTCACTCAAACTTTGTTGTATACTTGTTCTTGCAGGTGTTGAGATAGATTCTTATATTTCTTACAATTGTTTTCAAGCATTCTAAATTGAGTGTGTTTATTTCCAACAATAATTGTGTTTCCATTCTGCACAGTGTGTTTCCTTTCAGCAAAGCTTTCAGTGTGTTTACTTTCAACAAATTTTTATAGTTTGATTTAAATAAGGTTTTACCAAGAAGTCCTTAAGACATTGGAGGGATCCCCCCAAAAAATACAAAAATAACTATAGTCAAATAATAGGTTGATTATATTACTCTTGTTGCATATAGCTTTAGACACACCCCTGGTTTGATATGATATCAACAAGAATTTGATTAAATGAAGGGAATAATGACACCCATCATTTTTGGTGCTATTTTTGGGGATCACTAGTTGGAACTTTCTAATTAAGTGTTAGCAAGAGAAAAAAAACATACATCTAGTAGTTGAAGGATCTTCCTTTCTATATCACAAAATATATGAGTAGACCAAGAGACTCATAGGGTAGATTCCTTCTAAAAACATCTTCACAAGAATTTATAACATCCTCTCGTCAAGTAAGGAAATTGATCAAGAATTGGAGGCACCATCATCCCCTTTCAGACAAGAAATATAATTGCCACCTTTGGAATTCCTAGATCAGACACTTGAAGGAAGTGAGGCTTATTACTCAAGATCCATTTAGGGTGAGTTTCAATTCTCAATTGAGTAGACAACCTCCTACTCCTAATTTTTCACCTTCCCTAAGGCATACCGCTTACCACATTGATTAGGAGGAAAATTTAGAAAATATTTTTAAAATGGCACGAGAAGCTAAGGGAGTACCTGATAGGACCTTTACCTATCTAATCCAATTGGGAGATGATGATACATCAATAAAAAATATCTCACCTGCACATTTACCCACATTTAGAGGGGTGTCATCTGAAGATTCTAACCAATTTTTGTTTGAGTTCAAGGTACTATGTCAGACCTATGATTATAAAATAGATAATCAAAAACTCAAGTTGTTTCCATCCACTTTGAAGGATGCAACAATGAGGTGGTTCATGGGATTACCATCCAACTCTATTAGCACTTGGGCACAAATGGAGACTGCCTTCCTAGATAAATACCGAGATTATTATAGAGGGAGAAAGTGGAAGGAAGAATTCTTCAAAATCAAGTAGGAGGAAGATGAAAACATAGAAGACTATTTAGATAGATTCCTCTTTATTAGCAAAAGATGTGGATTTGTGCTTTGAGAGGAGTTAAGTAAAACCATTTTTCTTAAAGGTTTGGATGATGAATCTAGGGAATCCTTTAACTTAATAGGAGGTGGAAGCATTGATCAGATAATAATGAATGGAATTAACGAGATTTGTAGAAGCTATTCCAGAATGAGAGGTGGACCTAGAAAAGGAAAATCAATGAAAAGTATGAATCCAGATATGAAAAAACTAATGGATGAGTTAGCAAACTTTAAAATAGACATTTTAGTGTAATTAACCTCTACTATGGATGGATTACAAGCTAAAGCAAATCCCAAAACTGAACCATTGGCTATGTATTGTCCTAGATGCGGGAAGAAGAATGCATTAAGAGACTATCCTTTAGATAAAAAAAATGTGTTTTATCTATAAATCTAAGGAACATGATATTAATGTTTGTTCTTTACTTCCCATTATTAAAAATAAGCTTAAACAAACTAGTGCCTTATCTACAATAGAAGAATTGAATTTTGTTCAGAGACAACCTAACCAAGGGCAGTTTATGCCAAGATAAATCCCTAATCCATGGACGATGCCATGGGCTACTCAATCAGTACCACAAAAATTGGGGACAACCACCTTGGGTACCTCAACCAACTTGGAACCCTCAAGATTTAGTAAATCAAGCTTGGTATGCTCAGGGACATCAACAACCATGGGTTGGTTAAGGAAATCCTTATGCTTGGTCACAACCTAGATGGAACCCTAGTAATTATGCTCAAGGAAGAACATATCCAAATCAAAATCAATAGGCCATCATGGGATCCCCTGCACAAAATTCACAAACTGAGAATGTAGTCCAAACACAAATGTCAGCACATCCAGTAGCAAATCCAAGAAAGAAAGAAACAACTCCTGTTTATGGAACAAAACCAAAAAAATCAGTTGATTTACATGCTATGGATTGTAAGGATATTCAAACTAGATATGGGAAAATCATTAACAATCCACCCCTTGTAATCACTGAAATGACAGAAGAAAATGAAATTCCTAGTACTGTTGTTCCAAAAGAGGATATTGAAAGAAAAGAAAAGCAGCCAAATAGCAACACTTTTAAGACTCCATTTCCAGAAAGATTCAAATAAGCTATAGAAATCAAAGAGTCTAAATTGGTACAAGAATTAAGGAAATTGACTATTGAAATACCACTGTTACAAGCAATTAAGGACATTCCAAAATTGAACAAATTAATCAAAATATTATGTCTGAAAAATCTTGGAAGGAAGAAACAATATCCTAAGACTATCAAAGCAGATGGGAAACTTACTGATTTATTAGCAGGAAAACTTTTACTTCCCAAATACGGAGATCTTGGAAGTCCTGTTATTTCTGTCTCTATAAGAAATAAGGATATACATAATGTTTGGATAGATTTGGGAGCTTCTATCAATGTAATGATAGTGGATACTTTGAAAACATTACCATTAACATGTATATAACCTACTAATACCATATTCTAGATGGCAGACCAGTCTGTAACAAAACCAGAAGGAATTATTGAAGATGTGGCCATTATGGTGGAGTCATGGGAATATCCAGTTGACTTCCTTATACTTTAGCCAAAAGGTAAAACATTGGGTTATCCCATTATTTTGGGTAGACCATGGTTAGCTATAATTGTTGCTTTAATAGATTGCAGGTCAAGTGATATGACAATCTCAAATGGTAAGAACTCTAAACAAATTTTCTTATATCCTACTGCACAACCTTTTAATGACAATCATGAACAATTATGGGTTGATTCTCTTGAAACTAATAAGAATTTTTTTTCTTCTTTGGCTATTATCACATTAGAGGAACATGTAAGAGAAGTAGAAGAGATGATTAATCCACCATTGGATGAGAACTTGCTGTCCTCGAAGCAATCAAAAATAGTTCCAGAACCCATGAACTTAGTTCTGAAACCTGCGAAGCTTAGTTATGGAACCTGTGGCTATTGTTCCGAAACCACCACATTTAGTTCCGAAACCACATCAATAGTAGTTCTATTTGATTAAAAATGATTTCGCTCCAGAGGAACGAGATCTATCATGGGGAGAGGATGAATCAGTAGCTTCAGTTTCAAGTACATTAGGAAGTGGTGAAGAATTTCTAGAAAGTAGCAGTGATGAAGAATTTTTGCCACAAAGAGATAAGTATCATAATTCTCATTACTGTCCTTTTTCCAGTATTCTGTCTCAAGGAAATTTTGGAGATGTTGCTACATACCATATGTTGTTACCACATGCATTTCCATTAAATAATTTAATGAAACCCTTCCCACAAATCAGTTCATCACATATCGGAACCAAGCATGTTGAAATTCAACCAGGTAAAACTTTAAACATTAATAGTTGGTTGAAGGATGATGAATAAGATAAATTGTTTGATGTTCTAAAAAATCATACTAAAGCTTTTTCTTGGGATTAGAAAGAAATGAAGAGGATTCATCCAAGTATCTCCACTCATCACATTTATACTAAAAACATTAAACCAATTAGGGAGCCTCAAATAAGGATTAACCCAGCTTTAAGGGATACAGTCAAACAAGAAATTGAAAAACTATTACAAGTAGGTTTCATCTACCCTATCTCAGATAGCCAGTGGGTATCTCCTCTTGTAATTGTTCCCAAAAATAATGAAAAATGGATAATATGTGTTGACTATAGGGAACTAAACAAAGCCACAATGAGATATTATTTTCCCTTACCATTCATAGATCAATTCCTAGACAACCTTTCAGGTAAACAATACTTTTCTTTCTTGGATGGATTTATTGGGTACAATTAGATCAGATTTGTTGCTGCAGATCAGGAAAAAACTACATTTACATGTCCATGGGTAACCTTTGCCTATAGGGTGTTACCATTTGGTTTATGCAATGCTCCTGTAACTTTCCAGAGAGTTGTACTTGCAATATTTTGCTGATCTAACAAATGATTGTGTTGAGGTATATATGGATGAATTCACTGTACATGAAGATACATTTGAAGATGCTTTGAGAAATTTGGATAGAGTGTTAACAAGATGTGAAGAACACAACCTATCTCTTAGTGATGAAAAGTGTTTGATGATGGTGGATGAGGGGATTGTATTAGGACACCATATTTCAAAGAGAGGAATTCAAGTGGATCAAAACAAAATTAGGATCATTTCAAATTTACCTATTCCTCAGACCCCCACATATAAAATCATTTCTAGGGCATGCTAGGTACTATAGGCATTTTATAAAATATTTTAGTAAAATTCCTGCCCCCATGTTAATTTGCTAACTAAGGAATGTGATTTTCTTTGGGATGAAAAGTGTCAGCATGATTTTGAAGAAATTAAAGAAAAATTAATCAGTGCCCCAATATTGAGAGGACCTAATTGGGAAAATCCATTTCATATCCAAACAGATTCCTCAAATTATTCCATTGGTGTAGTATTAGGACAAAAAGATGAGGAAGGAAAGATGTATGCCATTTATTATCTTAGAAAGAATCTCACTCCCACTGAAAAGAATTACACCACCACTGAAAAATTAATTTCTTGCTGTGATTTATGAAATCAACAAATTTAGACATTACATTACAAGGTACAAGATATTTGTACACACATATCATTCAGCAATTAAGTATTTAATGAACAATCTAGTGGTTGGAGGAAGAATAATTAGATGGTTATTACTTTTTCAAGAATTTGATATTACCATTGTGGATAATCCAAGTAAATCTAATGTGGTAGCTAATTTTTTGTCAAGACTAACCATCACAAGGGAGCAAGATCCATTCAAGGATAACTTTCCAGATGAACAACTATTTGCAATCTCAACAAGTACACCATGGTTTGTTGATATGGAAAATTATCTTGCAATAGGGAAGTTTCCTCCTTCTTTCACTAAGAAACAAATAAAGAAGTTAATTAAAACTAGTGCATAATTCAAATGGTTAAATGGAATTCTATTTAAGTGTGGTCCTGATTTTGTCTTACGTAGGTGTTTAAGAGAGGATGAAATATTTGACATACTTAGAGCATGTCATGATGAACCAAGTGGAGGACACTATTCAGTGAAAAGAATAACTCATAAGATACTTGGCACTGGTTATTATTGGCCATCTATGTACAAGGATTGTGAAGAGATATATCAAGAGGTGTGATCCTTGTCAAAGAATGGGACAACCAACTTTCACCAATGAAATGCCTCTTCAACCTCAACTTGTGGTTGAACCATTTGAGAGATGGGGATTGGATTTTGTTGGTCCCTTTAATCCTCCTTCACAAGGGAAGGAATATATTCTTGTGTGTACTGACTATGTGACAAAATGGGTAGAAGTGCAGGCATTGACAAATGCCACTGAAGAAGTAGTTGTTGATTTCCTTTGGAATAGAATTATGATAAAGTTTGGAGCACCAAGGAGCATAGTTTCAATATCAGGGACCACAATTCATGTCTAATATGATCTAAGCTTTCACAAGGTATTACCAAATCAATCATAGGAAGTCATCTCCTTACCACACACAGTCAAATGGACAAGCTGAAGAAACAAACAGAGAATTGGAGAACATCCTTACCAAAATAGTTGAAGCTGGGAGAAAAGATTGGGTAAAGAGACTACCTAAAGCTGTCTAGGCTTATAATACAACTTGGAAAACTACAACACTATTTTCACCATATGAATTAGTCTATGGGAAAAAGCCCTTGTTTCCTATAGAGTTTGAACTTCAAACATTGAGGACAATGGTAAAGGTGGGAATTGAGTTGAATACATCTTAGAAAGAAAGAATCCTTCAACTCAATGAGTTGGATGAATTAAGGCTGGAAGCACTTTAGTAGACAGAGATAATTCAAGAGCAAAGGAAGCAATGGCATGACACACATATCAAGAAAAGACAATTTAAAGTAGGAGACTGGGAATTGAAGTTTGATTCTAAGTACCAATAATTCAAGGGAAAATTGAGAACTAGATGGTTGGGACCCTATCAAATTGAGTAGATATATGAAAATGGTTCTATTCAGTTACTTCCCATTGATGGTAGTAACAGAAAACTCTTGGTCAATGGACATAGGCTAAAACTCTATAGGAAGCCTCCCACTAAGGATGAATTCTTGAGGAAGATTGAAGCAGACAAAGAATTTAATCATATGGAAGAACCCAATTCTTCCAAAATGATCAAATAACCAGATGATAGATCCAGAATAAAGGGAAAAAATGAAAACCAGCAAATGGCATTTTCTTCCCCCAAAATAAATAAATAATAATTTATATAAAAAATAAATTCTCTCAAAGGTCAATTAAAAACCAGCAAATGAAGGTTGACCTCTTTTTGGCTAGTTCAAATAAGGGAATTCTTTTGAATTCCAGCTATCTTATCTAATCATGTTTTGTTCCACTTGTAGGAATGACGAGTCATCATAACAAAATGATTACATCATCAAGGATGGTAATTATATCTTTTAACTTATTTAGGGTTGATTAAATGTTTGCATGTGTGATTTGACTTAATTTAAAAGTAGGTATGATGAGTCATCTATTTATACATTATGATTACAAGTGTATAATCATGAAGTTGATTTGGATGAAATAAGTGGCAACATGGTTATCATTAGTAATCATTATTGCAAAAATCAAGTGAAATAAGTTGCAGAGATATTTTGAGAAAGGAGCATCGAATTAAGTTTGTGTTCTGCAGAAAAGAACAGAAGAATTTAGAAGTTCTGTAGCCAGCTAAGAAAAAAGGGCCTGCAACCAATTCACACAAAATCAAAAGAGACAAAATTCAAGCCGATATGGGGATTAAGAAGAAATTAGAACCAAAGGATGATTCCCAGCTGCTCATGCAGACAAAGAAGTGGCATCTATCTTTGAGCATGCAGGATGGCTAGAGTTCATGAAGAAATTTTCAAGACATAATGACAATTGGTAAGAGAATTTGTCATAAACCTAGAACAATCCAGGACAAAGGTGAGAAATATCTTTATTCCTTTTTCTTGTAAATACTATAAGTAATGTGTTTGGAGTGCCAATTGTGCATGTCCCACAACCTGCCAAGGGGACTTTGAAAGAACTGGTTAAAGTCTTACTGCAAGAAGGAGAAACTGAACCCCAGTACATCTATAATACAAAGAAAATCATAAAAGGGGTCAGAAGGTCCAGTTTTCCCAAACCCTTTGACAGGGTAGCATTTTGGGTAGTGAAATATTTAACCTGTGATGGTCAGTTTGGGTCTATGGGAAAATAAGTCTTAAAAATGCTCATATATCTGAAGTATGGAGCCACAAAACCTAAGTACATAATAAACCTTCTAGGGTTTCTTTTTGACTCTATCCATACCATGGCTCAGAGGTATTCTTGGCGTGTTGGGAAAATCAGCATCACGGTCTAATTCATTTAATATGCCAGCACCATTTTCTATCAAAGAAGAATGGAGAAGAAATTTGGGACAAGTTTCTTGGCAAGTTCAAGAAAAACCCTAATATTATCAGAAGGATAATTCAAGCCCCATTTTCTCCTTCAACTAATCTGGAAATTGATGCCCCTGTAGAAGAACAGAGGGAAATAGAAAGAGAAAATATACCAAAAAGAAGAAGGTCAGTGAGAAAGATCAAAAAACAGAGCCTTTTGTACTTGTGAAGGAAATTCCTTCTTCTGCAGTAGCTTCAGGGGAGCCAATATCTGTCTCTGACGGTGATAGCTCACCTATGCAAGAGCAAGCAAGAATAGTAAGAAGAAGCTCTAGAAATAAATCCACTACTGGGCATGTTGAATTTCCCCAGAGAAGAAAAATTCATAAGAGGTCAAGGGAAACCCCAGAGGGAAGGAGTGAGCAGGAAAGGATGGAAAAGGAAGCTGCTGACATTTTGGGCAGCATGGCCATGACTCCACCTGACCCAAGTCAAGTTGAAATGGACAGAGGAGAGGAGAGAATTGAAGAGCAAGTTTTTTAGGAATTGGCTAAACCATCAGCATTGCCACATGGAGAAGAAGAGTTGTCATCCTAGGAGAAGAAAAGGAAAATTTCCTTTGATAGAGGAAGAATGCCCAACTCCTCAAGTAATTTCAGAGGAAGAAGAAAGACAAGTTAAACAGGCTCTGTTCTTGTCTAGAGCAGAGCTCATTATCAAAGAAAAGGATGAGGAATTGGATTTCCTCAAACTTAAATTAGAACAAAGGGAAATTCTCATTGATGAGCTAATGACTCAGCTTGTAGCCAGGACTGAGGAATTATCAGAAACCAAGAAGTAACTGATAGAAAAATAGGAAGAATTTCAGACTTCCAGAAAATAGAGTGTTGTGTCCATAGTCTTTGCACAGACTGAGTTAACCTATTTTCCACTCAAACACATATGGAATGACATTTGCAGGGAGCTCAGAGAAGCCAAAACATCAAATAAAGAATTGAAGACCAAGATGGAAGAAGAGATGAAGGCAAGAAAAGAATGGGAAGAAACATTTTAAAAGGAGGAAGGAAATAAATATAAATGTCTTGTAAAAATTCATATGGTCTGTATTATGAGTGAGAAATTGCTAGCCTGTAGGAGGCCCTCTCCTACATATAGTGTGTTTTTAGAAGAGCAATTTCATTCACTGACAACTGTCAAGAATTACATGTGGGCTTCCACATGAACTAAAAGATGAATATGAATTCATGGCAATTTATTCTCTATCCAGCCCTGAGAAGAAAAATCTCCTTTGTGAATTTTATCTTTGTAATTTTATGCTAGAGAAAAACATAGGATTTATGATCAACTTGTATTTGGGGGAGAGCCAGCTCAATGCATTTGTCTCTATTTTGCAAAACCAAATTACAAGGAAGGAAAGGGAATCTGAGTTTTTAGTAAAAGCTAGCTCAACTGGTCTCTGTATGAGAGCTCACTATGGTAAACCTTCTGCCTTCGTCATGCATTTTAGAACTCATGCCTTTGATATGAGATTCAAGACACATTACCTTGCCATTCTGCAAAAGAGTATTGATGCCTTCACCTCCTATGAGGAGGAAAAAATTGAAGATATTTATGAAGGATGCTCAAAGAGGTGGGAACTCCTTACTGTTTCTTTGAAAAGAAGGGAAGTAATTTCCCCTACAAATCTGATCTAGAGTTTAGAAAGGGAAAAAGTGTTATGCACAATAATTCCCCAAGTCAATGAAACCTATGGGAAAATATGGATGGGAATGCGAACAAGGCCCCTCTACTTCTCACCCCCATGTCTCCTTGGCAAAACAGATAACCTCAAGATCCTGCTGAATTTGAAAAGTGGGAGAGGAAAATAGAAGCAAGAGCTGGGTACAGTACATCTGAGCTTAAGCATTGGGAAATCCAGTTTCAGCCATTTGATCTGAGCAATCAAATGGAATGCAGAACATATGACCCCACTTTTGAAGAATGAATTTTGTAAAGGGACTTACAAACAAGTAAGTTTGGGGGAAATGATGAGGCCAGAATATGTCCAATTAATGTATAATATATGATCTCATCTTACTCTCCTTTTTATTAAGTTTGATTGCATTTTTTGACTTTTAGTTAATCTGATATGAGTTAGAATATAATTGTCTATCTTTTGATTGATTGTGATTCTAATGCTTAAAAGCTCTGAAATTCCTGATGAAGTGTGTGTTGAAATTCAGTTTTGTAATAAAGTAGGTCTAATCAGTCGAGGAAATGAAGCAGGTGGCATTCAGTATGTTTTTAATAACATTTGTTCCTACATAGCTTAGTTCTGGAACTTCCAAGCTAGTTCTGGAACTCCATCACACAGTCATCATTTAGTTCTGGAACTTTCAGACTTAGTTCCAGAACTCCATTATTTAGTTCCAGAATTTTCAAACTTAGTTCCAGAAATATTGGGTATAGCTCCGAAACTCTCACGGTGTTGATCCTTAACGATTTCCTATGGTTCTGGAACTTCTCTGAAGTTCCAGAACCGATGGGAGTTATCTTTCTAACCACATTAAGAGATTTTGCATCTACGAACCCTTTCAATCAGGAAAGGATGAGAAGATTTCTGAACGCAGATCCAGGGAGATTTATCCTACAACTATCTGATCAACCACAATCCGACTCAACATCTATTCTGGGCATGATTCGATTTCATCATAATTGTTGAGACAACTTTGATTGTAAAATGTATATAAAAGTAGACCTGTAGTAGATAGACATACATATAGAATCGTATATAAGATAGATATAGAACAGAGAAGAAAAATATAGACTAAGTACTTAGATCCAGTACATTTTGTAATACCGAATGTTTTATCAATAAAATAGCCATTCCTATTTGAGAGAATTATGAGTTGTTAAATCCTGATTTGAGGAGGAGCAAGGGCCCACTCTCCCAAGGACCAGGATATCCATTTATTTGGTATTTATATTTCTTCAGCAAATAGCTTAGATCTATTAATTCTATATTGTTTTAATTCTTTCAGTCAAACTCTGTTGTATACTTGTTCCTGTAGGTGTTTAGATAGATTCTTATATTTCTTGCAATTGTTTTCAAGCATTCTAAATTGAGTGTGTTTATTTCCAACAGCAAGTGTGTTTCCATTCTGCACAGTGTGTTTCCTTTCAGCAAGCTTTCAGTGTGTTTACTTTCAACAAGTTTTCATAGTTTGATTTAAATAAGGTTTTACCAAGAATTCCTTAAGACATTGAAGAGATCTCCCAAAAAAATACAAAAATAACTACAGTCAACTACTAGATTGATTAGATTACTCTTGTTGCATATAACTTTAGACACACCCCTGGTTTGATATGACATCAACAAGAAGTTGATTAAATGAAGGGAATATCAAAACCCATCACAAACCTCTAACATGCCCAAGTTCTTAACATGAATTCTGCCCACACTTGCCACATTTTTACCACCCATACCTCCAATACCATCGGTAGCTTCTTCACTACCCATGACACTTTAGTCTCTTTTCCTCACACCTCCTACATAACCCATGCGTCATCTACCTTCACAGCACCTCAGTTATCCCAGTGGGTAACACACCCTCTTCCACCATCCACTTTTCCCTCTAGATATCGTGCACCCGTATCACCTTTACCCAAGAAGGTGCAACCTAAACACAAAAATATGCTACCCTTTAATAAGGTAGTCAAGCCAACTATGCACTCTATTGCTAGTTCATCTACCATGCCCCTACCCAAGAAGACACGACCAACACCTAATACCACACCAGCACCTAAAACCATAGCTCAACCCACTCCCCCTATTGCCAAGACCCTTCCTATATAATCAGCCACACCTATACCCAAACCCACCTTCACTTCCCATTGTGATCCACTAGCGGGATCCTATGCCAAAATATTAACCAACCTCCTTGAAAATTCTAACATCACATTACCATCTCTCAGACCTTATGACCCACTCAAACCCAAACCAAAGGGGTTTGACGACACCAAAATTTGTGCCTACCATCATGTGCTAGGGCATAATGTAGGGAACTGCAAGGATTTGAAAACCGTTCTTATCCACTTGTGTCCTCCTGAAGAAAACTTTGACGATGATGACCTTCTCGACAAGGACCCCATTTTTCCAGCACCCATTTCCACAGTTCTTCCCTCATTTCCTACTCAATGACCAAGATCTCCACCCCACAAATCTTAGAGCCACCCCCAAGATTTGAAATTAACATGGTTCGCATCAGAGAACTTGCCAAACCTCCACCCACATGTCGGTGTGCCCAGCTCATTTCACAAGGTTCCTTCCCACCTCTTGGATTTTTCCCTTCCTGTTGCTATACCTTTCATGGCTCACCTACTTCATGTACCTCCCCGCCTCAAATCAACATGATCCACGTTGCCACCCATACTCAGAAAGATAAAGGCAAGGAAAAGGCAACCGATGCACCAACCAATCCTATACCCAACATACCATCTACACCCACACCTAAAGTCACTATTCATAGCCCCACATATCCTATTTCTAATGGGGTTACACATCACATGATGCTCAAACAATTACACCAATCCCCCCTCAAAATGTCCCTATATGACCTCATCTAAACCTTAGAATCCAATCATCAAGCTCTCATGGAGGTTCTTCAGTCTATTAAGGTCTTACCCAATGACCCTACACCTGTGGCCTCCATTATTACAGCTCATCATGTAGCCTCCCTTACCAAATTACCATCTTCTCCTACACCTCCACCTACTCACCAAGTAACCGCCCTTAGCTTCTCAGATAAAGAGATCACATCATACAAAACCGATGACCTAGATCCATCTCTTTTCATCTCCATCCACATCGATGATATATGTGTATGACATGTTATGATCGATAGGGGTGCTAGCATTAATATCATTTCCTCCCATGCATTTGACCAAATACGCATACCTAAAAATTACATGCATAAACATCCCATCATGTTGCATTCATTCAATGATGCTATCACCTCTACACTTAGCACCGTCATCCTCCATGTTTGCGTGGGCCCCCATACTATTCTAGAGTTATTTTACATCTTATAGGGGGAATTCCAATATAATATGTTGCTTGGTAGACCCTGGATTCATGTCATGGGTTGTGTTCCTTACACTTTACATAATTGTGTAAAGTTTGAGCATGAAGGACACACCTATACCATTCCGTCTGACCCATCACCCTTCAAAACCTGGAACATGCTTTACCGACCCAATGACATGCTTATACCCATTAAAGCATCTACCTCCATGACCACTACCTCTTCACCTACACCTCCACTCACCAATGCCACCGCTACCTCAAACACACCTATATCCTCCATTCCTATTATTACTACGAATTCTACGACCGAGCCGTCCACCTCCCAATCAGCTGGCTCCCCCTTCGATCTAATATCCGACACATCATCTATCTCAACCACTCACATATTGACCACCGATCCCTTGGAAGGTATTTTTCAATGCCTCACTCTAGGGGAGTTACCACCTATATAGTATCAACACATTCCTTACTCCACAAGAGTACAGAAGTCTTCATCAGCACCCTCGCTATGATCACCACATAGGAGAGCATTTTCTTTATGGTTCTCCCCACCTTTGCACCAATCTCACCCATGGGGGACTTGATACTACCACTTATACACCTGAACCACCATCACAAACCCTCCCATTTTCTGTCAACCTCCAGTCACTCACCAATTGCCGTTTCGCTCACACCTTCCTACACCGATGTGCATGGAAGGGTTTTGGTTTTGGATTTTACGAGCAAGGCCATCACATTGTTATTTCATGCACTACCTGTAAACATAATGACCGTAGTGGTATTGGCTGTACTGAACCACCTACCAAGAAGGCTCAAATTGAACTCATTGAGAACATAAGCCCTTTTTTCACTCCACCTTCTTCACCACCTTCACTAAGTCAGATGTGGATCCAGAATCCATTCCTCCTAACTTTTTTTTCATAAACACCATTTCCTTGGGGCCTCTGACTTATCAATGAGAGGGCGAGGTTCCCTCTTCTCTCCCCTTCCTATATCCTAAAATGATCGATGATGATACACCTTCCATTAATGTCGTTCAATGTCAGGATGAAGAATCTATACTCACCTATCTTAGTGTAGAAGACTCATATATTCACTGGTTGTTACCATCTGAGACACAAACCATGTTGAATGAATCGACTATCGAAATTAACATCCATACTTAGGACGACCCGCACATTCTAAAGATTGGAAAATCTTTAGATACTGCTGAACAGGAAGCCATCACTTCTTTTCTCAAATATCATAACCATGCTTTTTCTTGGTCTTATGTAGACATGCTTGGTATTGACCCCACCATAGTGGTCCACAATATCGTAACCATTTCTGATGCCAAACCCATAAAATAAAAGCTGAGGAAAATGCACCCTCACATTTCACTTCTGGTCAAAGAAGAACTTCAACGCCTAATTTTTGTTTCCTTCATCTTACCCATTGATTATCCTCAATGGATTTATAACATTGTCCCTATCACTAAGGCGACAGGGGGACTCGGAATTTGCACAGATTTCCATGACCTCAATCTAGGATGCCCAAAAGATGACTTCCCTCTGCCAGGTATTGACCAACTGGTTGACCTTACTGTTGGTCACGAGATGCTATCACTCATGGATGGTTTCTTAGGTTATAACCAAATCTTACTTTCCCTAGAGGATCAACACAAAACCACATTCATCACCCCTTGGGGAACCTTCTACTATCGAGTCATGCCTTTTGGCCTTAAAAATGCTGGTGCTACATACCAACGAGATATGACTTACATCTTCCATGACATCATGCAACGTATAATGGAAGATTACGTGGATGATCTCTTGGCTAAATCTAAATGCTGCTCTGAGCACCTTGCCATCCTAAAAAACCATATTTGACCACCTCATTAAATATTGTGTTTGCCTTTAACCCAAGAAATGCATCTTCACGGTTCTCTCGGGAAATCTCCTGGGATTTATTTTCTCCTTACGTGGTATAGAAGTTGACCCTGCTAAAGTCAAGGCCATTCTCGAAATACCCCCGCCCACTAACCTGCGGCAGCTCCATAGCCTACAAGGTAAGTTTCAGTCTATTCGCCATTTCATTTCATAATTGTCTAATCAGTGTCAACCATTTCATCACCTTCTCAAAAAATATGTTTCCTTTAAATGGGATGAGGACTACCATATAGCTTTTGAAGCCTTAAAACAATACCTTCTCCAACCACACGTACTCATTCCACCTAAAGACGACCAACCCTTCTACCTATACATATCAGCCACTGATCACTCCCTAGGGGCCATGCTCGCTCATCGCGATGAACAACACAGAGAGAAGACAGTTTATTACATAATTTGTAACCTTTTGGACTATGAAACCTGATATAACCATGTCAAAAAAATCTTCTTAGCCTTATTTTTCGTTGCCACCAAACTCCACAATTACCTACTTAATCACAAAACCTATGTGGTGACCAACACCGACCCCTTACACTTCATGTATGCCAAACCTTACCAAAATCAATGAGCTGCACATTGGATTATGCTTTTGGCCAACCTCCACCTCAAATTCACCCATCAAAGGTCCATCAAGGGCCAAGCTATCACTGAGCAATTGGCCAACATACCTATTTCCGGAGACCAAACCTCTAACTTTGAATTTCCAGACGAGTCTATTGCCACCCTTTCCTTGGACGAACCCACGTACCAAATGACACTCTTCTTCAATGGTTCCAAGTGTCAGCATGGGGGTGGGGCCGGTGTTATTCTCATTCCACTTGATGGTAAACCCATGCCTTTGTCTTTCAAACTCAATTTTGATTGTACAAACAATATTGCTGAATATGAAGCACTCGTATTGGGTCTCCAAACTTCCTATACCTTAGATGTTAAGTCAATCAACATCTTTGGTGATTCTCAACTGGTCGTAAAGCAAGTTAATGGTATATACCAGTATCATAATGAGATACTTCAAAAGTATAAGCATCATGTGGACATACTTTTGACCACCTTCGACCATTATGCCCTTCAAACCGTTCCCCGTTCTACCAACAAATTTACAGATACCATGGCCTACTTGGCTTCTCAGATACCCGCTTCACCCACCAACTCTAAAATATTTGTCACCGTAAAAGGACTCCAATCACCCTCTTATTTACCTCATGCAATTTACTCTATTGAAACCGTTTCTCTTAACCCAAGTGACCTTTGGTATAAAAAATACTCATACTATCTTTCCCTCTCCATCTTACCTCCCGACCTTTCTTGTAATGGAAAACATGCCTTTCTTAAAAGGGTCTCTCATTCCGTCATCCTGGGTGGCCTCCTCTATAAGCATGGCTTTGATGGTATTCTCTTACAGTGCCTTACGAATTCTAAAATTCCTTATACCATTAAGGAAGTTCATGATGGCATATGTGGAGGTCAGTTCAGTGGCCTTGCTATTACTAAGCGTATTCTTCACCTAGGCTATTGCTAGTCGACCCTTAACTATGATTATTGTGACTACGTTAAGTGTTGTGTAAAATTCCAACAACATGCCAATCTTCATCATACACCCAGTCATGCCTTACAGGTCACCTGTGACCTTTGGCCTTTTTCTCAATGGGGTTTGGATCTTGTCAGAGAGCTCAATCCCGATTCTTCCCAGAGACATCAATGGATAATCAACGCTACCAAATATTACACGCAATAGGTTGAAGCCATGCCTCTCATCTCCAAAAAAGTTGAGAAAATATGTGAGTTCATCAATCGTCACATCATTTGTCACTTTGGTTTCCTACATCGCCTCATTACTAATAATGGAAAACAATTCAAAAATAAAACCTTGCGATAAACTTTGCGATGCCTTTGGTATTCATGTAAGCTTCTCATCACCATATTACCCACAAACCAATGGCCAGGCCAAATCCACTAATAAAACCCTGAACAAAATTCTCATGAAAGTGGTTAACGATATTGGGAAGGACTGGCATACTCACATTTCTTTCACCCTGTGGGCATACCGCACTAGTATTTGCACTTCCACTACTACCACACATTTTTCTCTGATCTATGGTACAGAGGTTGTGCTACCTCTCAAAGTCTATATTCCCTCACTTCGTATTTCTCTTCATGACTTGCTCAATGATGATGACTTTTGCCAAGACTGCCTACAACTTGAGTTATTAGACAAACGTTGTCTTAATGCTCTTGACCATCTTCAAGTTTACCAAAAACGTATCAAACGTGTCTATGAAAAATGTGTTCTTGAACAAACCTTCCAAGTCTATGACCTTGTCCTGAAAGAAAATCAACATGTAACTAAAGAAAAAAAAAGTAAATGGGGAAAATTTTCTTCTAATTGGCTTGGACCATACATCATGACTCATACTTATGGATCAGGTGCTTATCATTTATCTTCACTAGACGGTAAACCTGAACCTGAGCCCCTTATTGCCTTGCATCTTCGACCATTATACTATTGACTTTCAGTCCCCCCTCACCTTCTACCTCTTTTCATGCTCATCCCTTGAGTTCTTTTTACTTCCCTTCTTTCACTATGCTACCCCCAATGATTAAACAAGAATCATGTGTGTACTTGTCACTCTTTTATCTTCTCTTAAATATGTGTACCATGACGCTGCACATGGCATGATTCTCATGGATGCTTGTCATCTACTTTTTAGATGAGATCCCATGGTCATTTCACCCTACTTTCTAAACAAGAATCCTATTCTTCACCTTAGTCTTGTCCATGACTTAAAAAAGCCCTCACATGGGATCCAAATCCTTGATTCAAACTTCCTATAAAAGATGACTCCCTCCAAAGGACAACTTTCTCTCTAAATCACTTCTATAAATAGACTTCTCCCTCGAAAGGACAACTATGTAAAGCTCTTTCAAAAAAGATAGAGAGATAATCTGAAGCTTCCCGCATCGATCAGCTTCGTGAAGGCCTCAAGGAGTTAATTTTCTCATCTCATATAGACTTCCCACATAGATCAATCTATCTCAACTATAAGTCAAAATAGAAAAAAAATTCATCATGGACTCGCTCATCGTCATCTTGTATCTCTTACCAAAAGGCATGCTACCTCATATCATATAACATAGCCATTTTTTTCACCTTCTCATCCTTTGCACCTTCATTTCCTACCGCCTCAAGGGACCTACTGAAACTGAGACATTCAGTGATCATGTGACTATTCTTCACCTTTAGAATAATCAATCATGCAATGTCTTTAGGGTATTCCATTCATCATCCTATCTAAGGTATGATCCACCCATTATGATCCTTACTAATCAGGTGGCTTTCTTGCCTCCTCTTAGCTTTTAACCTTCTTCATTACGTATTGATTACCTTATACAAACCTAGATCCTTGACGCTTATCTTTGGGTAATTTTTCCTCTTTCACCCAAATCAACTCAAAATCACCCATACTAATGTGCCCACAATTCATCCATACCTAAAATACCTAAACTCAATCATGCCTATAACCTACCAGCTCATTCTCATACCTCCTCACATTCTTTCCTAGCTTATGGGATAACTACATCGGCCTGAGGTCCCTTTTCACTGAGACTATGTAGGTAGCACTTCGAGGGCATGGGGCCCTTGGAGGTTAGCTCGGCCACTCTCTACCCCAACCAATTCCCCTTTTCCTTTTCCTAAATCACATTCTACCCTAGTTAGTTTCCTTTTTATATCAATAATTGGAAATTTAACCAAACAAACAATAGATTGCTTCACATTTTTATCATCATCATTCATACATTCATTATGTCTACCATTTCTTTACCATTATCATGCATGCGACTATAAAATGTCTCAAACATGACCCATATCATCATTAATTTCAAAAATTAATTAATTACATACTCAACGCATTTCAACTCAACCATCTATAAACCAACCTAACTTCATCCATACCTAAACCCAAACCTAACTCCATCCATGCCTAAACCAAAAACCTAACTCAATCCATGCCTAAACCACAACCGGACTTAGCCATGCCTATAACCTAACTCCACCATGCCTAACACACCTATCATGAATCCATGTATGCATAATAATCAAATTCTATCAACACAGATACATCATGTTGAAATCACCATCATCTCTATAAATAAAAACATCTAAATATGTGTATCCATATACATAACTCTCAAATATCTTCAGCACACAAGCCGGTGTATATAAAAAAAATCTCTCAAAACTCTCATATACATCCTCACTCTCTTTGGCATGTAGGCCGGTATATATAAAAAAATGAATAAATACATCACAAAGGAGAGACATACATCAGGCATCATCCTGCTGGTACATCCTCCATATCTGTCTCGCCCATCTCCTCCTCCCTCTTGGGCTCCTGTCCGGTGGCCTGATAACATCTTACTGCCCGTCATGGGTCATGGCCGGGTCCCTGTTGGTACATCACGCCTGGGGCTGGTCTCCTTGAACTGGTGGCCTCACCCTAATCCTGTCTTGGGGCTCAATGGCCCCCTGTGCTCTCCACATTTTGGATACGGGATATGGTCCTCTCACTCAAGTCCTACTGTTCCCTGTACTCTCCATAGGATAGAAAATATATCCCCATTGCCATCAGTTGATCCTGATAATATCTAGCCTCACCTAGGGCATCCCGCAACCTGGATATGGGTACTATCTGTGGTGGTCCCATCAGCCTCTACCCCTATTCCTATCCTGTCGGACCCTTTCCCACCCCTACCTATGAACTGGGACCCTGTCCAGGTGCTTGTGGTGGTGCCATCGGCCTCACACCCTGTAATTGTACCTGAGCTTGTAGTGCCTCAATTTGTGCCTATGCAGTGGCCAACTGGCCCTACAAACTTGTAACCTACGCTTGTAGGGTGGCCACATAATCATCATCACCCTCTCCATCTCCACCCTGGGCCATCTGGGCCTATAGACTGGCCACGTGTGCATGCAACGCGGCCACCTTCACCTCTGAACCTTCCAACTACCCCTGTACCATCCCCAACTATGTAATCAGGGTCACCACTTGCCCCTATAGGGCGTCTCTCTGCACAGTGATGGTGGCTAAATATAGATGCCTTGGCTTGGGAGGTACTACTCGTAACTGAGTCACCCACCATTTTCTATACCTATCAGTCAATCTGGCATCATCAATCTACTGGTCTATCACCTACTCCTCCTACCTTGTAGGTACTGTCAGCTGTGGTAGCAGAATTTGTATCTCCACATCATCTCTCCGGTATTGTGGGAAAGATGGTGGTATATCCTACGACAGCCCAAACTGTCATCTGACCTATCTACTAGGATCATCTCATTCTACCCTACATGATGCCCCTCAATCCATCTAAGTATCTGCAAGCCATCTAAATCATCGGCCGTCTATCTGTATGAGGGATAGCCCACATATGGTCTCTAAATAATGTCCACACTGGACAATCCCTCTAGTAACTGCTTGTAATACACTATATCATGTGTAACCCTACCTACTCAGTGCTCTCCCATCACAGGAACCCATCGCATGTACCCCGCCCAAACAAAACCAGGCTCAAATGCATCCACCCGAGGCATAGCAATCAGATGAACACACACAATGTTCTCGTAGGCCCAATAATGAAGAATAAATGTGCAACATAGGCTGAACCTACAGAGCCACCCATACGCCCATAGCTCTCTATATAACTACACTAGGAATGTTGGTGCCCATGCAAAGTAGATCATGTCCATCATCATATCATGGAACACCCCCATCAATGATCATGGGAAAATCCCACCCTCTACATATGGCAGTGCAAATCAATAGACTACCTCCATTAATAATACTACTAGCCTCGTCTCCTTTGGACGGGCTAGGTACATCTCTCCATAACTCATGCTGGCACTGTGGAATGTTAGCTCCGCTATTCCCTCACTGAATACTATCAGCATTAACTCCTCATATGCCTCTAAGGAGATCGAGTATACCTGCATCCCCAATATAGGTAACCGTAGGATCCTGTACACGCCCTCCAGGGTGACTGTCATCTCCCCCGTCAGTAGGTAGAATGTGTTGGTCATTGAATCCCATCTATCAATGAGAGTGACCATTAATCTCGGCTGCCAGACTACATGCCGGTAGCATCAGACCCCAATAAGGCCCACATCTACAACATGCCTCCACTCCGTGATTGTCGTCATGCCTTGAACTCTCAAGAGCAGGGGTGGCACCCTGTCTCACATCCTCAACTGATCTCTTACATACATCCAGTAAAACATCACATCAATTTCACCTTAATCATAACCACAATCTCACTCAGCACCTCACCTATACCTACCACCCTACCTCTCCTTCCCTAGACCTCCTTACCTTTGTATCACATCTTCTATCTACCCACCCCAACCCTAACCCACTATCATTCACCCTTACCTATTTTCACCCTTTACCTATGTCCTGATCTTCCCCCAAAACATCTTTTCTTACCCCTACCTACCTCACCCACCCAACCTAGGACACTTTTTGGCCCCTTTCTCCCCAAATCATGACCGGTACCCGTTACCCCTAACTGACCCCAGTCCCCCATAACCCGGCATCGGTCACCTTCTTTGTGACCGATACTGGTTCGCTACCACCGACATCAGATAACCCTCAACCGGCGCCAGTCACTGTCGCGTCCAAAACCGCGACATCCAAATCCCCCTTCTTCCTACAAAATTCATTTTTCTCCCTTCTACCCACCCAATCCTACCCAAATTCACCCTCCACCCTTCCCCACCCCCTACAACCAATCACCTCCCTCCCCCATGCCTATTTTACCCAATTTTCCCTCCCACCAATTCAAAATTCATTTTCCCGCCCAAACCTGTTTTTACCCACCCAACATCTAAATCACTCTAACACATAAAACAAATAACAGGATTGAATCTTACCTCATCACATTGCTTTTGTCATGGTGGCACGTCAGGGCCATTGCACCGATGGTCTACTCGATCCCACTCCCAATCAACCGTCTCACCTCCAACCAACCGAATCGGTCAATCCGATCTTGTGGACTCACTTATCAACTGCTAATCACCCATTACACCACTCACCAACTCAACTCTCTGTTCCACACAGATACTTTCCACCTTTATCTCTCTCACTTATCATTTTCTCCTATTTGGAAAGTGACAAATGATTCCGTAAAATGTGGAAATTTCCTTTTTTATAACTTACCCAACTTGACCGACGACAATTTTACCTTAACCGACATCAGACCCATGCCCTAGCTTACCATGGTTGGTCCATCGCGACTAGCATTAGTTCCTTCAAACCTTCATTGGTTAGCCTGCGTAGTCCTTTTCCTCCCCCTAACCCTAATTTGACTACAACAACCCACTTATCTAAACAAACTTGACTACAACAACCCACTTATCATGGAAAATATTTCTACAACTCATCCCTTTAATCTAGGAACACAAAGTGGGAGAGTACTTATTCATAATTCCTAATACTATTCCACCATTTTCTCATCCTTGAAACATGGAGAGAAAAATGAGGAGTGCTAAGTCCATGACTTTGAATTCTTCTTGGAATGCCACATGCATTCATGACTTTGGATTGCCACGTGTTTGGATCTATATTCTTGGTTGATGTAGGCTGAATAGTTCGGTACTCCTTTATATTATTTTGGAACAAACCAAAATACTTTCACTAGCTAGGCATTTCTGTAGATGCATGAAGAATTTCCGTATCTGTGTGAAGAATTTCCATAGCTGCGTGAAGAATTTTCATAGCTGGGCATTTCCATAGCTATGTGAAGAATTTCTGTAGCTGCGTGAAGAATTTCCGTAGCTGCAATCTATGAACTTGGAGTATAGTTGTTTATGACTTGTTTTCTACACACTATTGCATTCCAACTTTAGAAGAAATATCAAGAAATAACAACAATTAGATTGCAAATAGATTTCTAAAGAGATGATAAGATAAATCCTATATTCTACCTTAAATATGATATATGTCATTAAAAATACATCTAAATTCGCTTGAAAGCTTTATTTTGAGAGAGAGAATAAGAATGTTATTTGGTGATATAATGAGACATATTTTGGTTTCATCATTTCCCCCACACTTAACTTCTTGCATGCCCTCATGTAAGCTACTGATCTTCCTGTAGAATCTGATTTTGTCAATACTTCTGCATCTTTGAAATTGTCTTCTCCTTTTTTCATGATAGTAGCAAATTGATATTTTATAAGTAAAATTTTTACTTTTTTTTTATTCATGCTCTCATGAGGTTTTTCGTAGATAATGTAGAGATATTTTTTCCACACTTAAGTCTTTGTTTCCTCATGCATTTTTCAAAAAAATTAGAAGAGAGTGAGTCTCCCCCACACTTAGCTTTGTGCATGCCCTCATGCAAACTTATTTTTTTAGCAGCTTATAGATCTCAATTACTGTAAACTGAAATAGAAGTGAATCTATTTGTAATTAAAACAACAATTAACAATATTCAAGAATAGAAAAATAGAAGTTACCATACCATACTCAATAGTTATCCTTGATTT
This sequence comes from Taxus chinensis, assembly GCA_019776745.2. Taxonomy (NCBI): domain Eukaryota; kingdom Viridiplantae; phylum Streptophyta; class Pinopsida; order Cupressales; family Taxaceae; genus Taxus; species Taxus chinensis. The sequence continues at coordinate 742,547,583 of CM034152.1, read as the reverse complement.
CATCATATTGTATGGCCGTGATTTTCCATCTACAGTTGAAAAAACAAATAGATATGAAGTCAAGGTCACTGCAGCATAGAACTTTTCAGAAGAAAATGATTTCATCAACCAAGTTGGCATAAGAGAAGCAGTCATATGAATCCAAGAAAGACTTTGAAGTGAAAAAAAAAATTATTTTTATTTTTTGGTTTGGGAAAAGCAGCCATTTGCTGGTTTTCAACTTTTCCCCCCGTTTTTTTTTTGGTTTGGGAAAAGCAACCATTTGCTGGTTTTTAAATTTCCCCATTTTTTTTTTAGAAGATTAACATTGACTATTGCATATCAGAGGAATTTTTGGTGTTTTTAGAAGTTGGGAAAATGAATTTTTCATAAAAATTGAGACAAAGAAGGTAGCATGGAACGAATCAGGAACTAAAAATGATGAGTACTGGCAGAATACTTGCATGCATCATAAGATATATTTATTTAAAAATAATAATAATAATCTTCAGCATGTTATTTTTTAGCAGCATGCATTCAAAATGTGATAGCTTGGTCGTTTCTCAATGAAAATGAGAAATTCAAAATGATTTGGAAATCTTAGATCGTGTAGAACAAGACCCAGAAATTGTTTGAGTGATTTTCTTTATGAACTATGAGTAGTTTGGATCAGAAAACACTATTATCAAAATAGTCTGCAACATGTTATTTATTTTGAGCAGCGTGCATTCAAACTGCTATATCTTGGTCATTTCTAAACAAAAATGAGTGATTCAAAATGATCTAGAAATATCATTTCATGTAGAACAAAACCCAGAAATTGTTTGATCTATTTCTTTATGACCCGCAAGCAGTTTGCATCAGAAAATGTGGCTATTTTTCATGCGCGATTTCCGTATCAGATGATTCTTTTTTTCCTTTGACCTCCTCTTTAATGTGCCATGTATGTTGATTTTGTAATTTCTTGTAGTAATTATGTCATCTAAAAAATATATGCTTACAACAATTAGCTCCTTCAAATTCAAATCTCCAATAATTATTGAAAATAATTTAGAACAAGTCTCTCTCATTAAATAAATAGAGTCAATTTAGGAGCACTCTTTGCATGAGACTTAATTGATTAAAAGATATGCAATCTGTAGCATTCATTGCATGTAAATTTATTTCCTCTTTGTATGTAAAATTTATTTCTAAATCAATTAAGTCGACATGCAAGGAATATCTTAACAAAATTTGACTAATTCATTAAATAAAAGAGATAAAATAGGAATGCATGTTATTTGAATTTTTCTAACAACCGCATGAGTCATTGCATGCAAAAAGGAATGTCTCACTTCATTAAATGTAAGAGTTAAAAATAGAATTCTCTTGTTGCATGCTTGAACTTTTCAACCAAACGAGTTGTTATATGAGAGAATAATGCATACCTTTTTGCATTTGTCTACCATGTTCTAATAACTTTCATTATTGTTGTAGATTCATTTTTGATTGCAGGAATTTGAGGTGCAGAGATGGATGTTTTTTTCCTTCAACATGATGTTTCCTTCTTCCGTGACAGAAGCAACTCAACTTTTCCTTCAACTCTCAATCTGTTTACACAAATATTCCACAGAAATCTTTGTCTCGGCTAACCTGCACAAAGTTAGTTTTTTTTTTTTTTTTACATTTCTTGCATGCATGAACTGGTATTGAATCTAATACATGCAAACAAGAAATATTTCAGAAATAGGAAACCCAAATCAATTTAGACCCTACAGAAATATATTATGTTACAATTTTTATAAAGATTAAGAAAACTTATCATCAAATTCCTATTGTATCCATTCCATCACACCAAAATACATGGGTAACTAGCCGCTGTAATTGTTGTGTATATAGGAAATAGAACTAGGTACGGGTTTTATTTGATGATAATACATATTTCTATTATGAATTTTTCATTCATATGCTGATTAAGGTAGTCAGTCTTATCAACAATCTATAATATCATATTGAAATTCTCAATATGAATATAATAGAAATATTTCTTAACAGAATAAATAATTGTATAAACACATGTCTGATGGACTAATATAAAATGGTGTTTCCATGTTATTGAGGAGGGGGTTTCTTTTGGAAATCTCCATCAAGTTTCTAAATCTAATTGTAGAAAAATTTAATCTATTTGCAAAAAAAAGAAATTTGCAGGAAATAAAATTTGCAGGAAAAAAAATTACAGGAAAAGAAATTGCTGGAAATGAAATTACAAGAAAAGAAATTGTAGAAAATGAAAAACTTGAAAGTAAATTCTAATCTAGTTACATGAAAAGAAATTCTAAAGAAGCTATTGAATAAGAATCTCCTGTCACAAATCTTGTTAAGAGGTATTCTACTGTCACTAGAATACTCTTTTAGAAAAATCTGAGTCTCCTAATAACACCATGATCCCTGGCAACGGTGCCAAAAATGACGGGTCGTTGTATTACCAGTCATTTAACCAACTCATAGACAAGTTGGTGTCATTATAACCAAGGCGGTGTCTAAAGCTGTATGCAAAAGGAGAAAGGAAAATCTTATTCAACAATACTTCTTCCTAAGAAAACATACATAAATTAAACATGCATGAAAAAGAAACACACAACAACTAAACTACTGAAATAAATCTATAGTAAATAAACTATGCTAAGAAATAACAGAAAAATCCTCCTCCTTGGGGAAGAGCAGATTTTGGCCATTCTCTTCCCTTTGGATTTGAAGAAACTACAATTAACTTTTAAAACTGCACTTGTATTGATTCAAAACTGATTTACAAAATATGCCCCCTTTTCCAAATATATGGAAGAGGTATTTATAGACATTACTCCTAGTTTACTTGGTCCACACTCCAAGAACTAACTACCTATTCTTGGGCAGATTTATTCAAAGCAATAAATACTAAACAAACTTGACTACAACAACCCACTTATTGTGGAGAATATTTCTACAACTCATCCCTTTAATCTAGGAACACAAAGTGGGAGAGTACTTATTCAACATTCCTAATACTATTCCACCATTTTCTCATCCTTGAAACATGGAGAGAAAAATGAGGAGTGCTAAGTCCATGACTTTGAATTCTTCTTGGAATGCCACATGCATTCATGACTTTGGATTGCCACATGTTTGGATCTATATTCTTGGTTGATGACGTGGAAGCAAAGAGTAGGCTGAATAGTTCGGTGCTCCTTTACATTATTTTGGAACAAACCAAAATACTTTCACTAGCTGGGCGTTTCCGTAGCTGTGTGAAGAATTTCCGTAGCTGTGTGAAGAATTTCCGTAGCTGTGTAAAGAATTTCCTGGGCATTTCCGTAGCTGCGTGAAGAATTTCCGTAGCTGCAATCTATGAACTTGGAGTACAGTTGTTTATGACCTATTTTCTACACACTATTGCATTCCAACTTTAGAAGAAATATCAAGAAATAACAACAATTAGATTGCAAATAGATTTCTAAAGAGATGATAAGATAAATCCTATATTCTACCTTAAATATGATATCTGTTATTAAAACTACATCTAAATTCACTTGAAAGCTTTATTTTGAGAGAGAGAATAAGAATGTTATTTGGTGATATAATGAGACATATTTTGGTCTCATCATTTCCCCCACACTTAACTTCTTGCATGCCCTCATGCAAGCTACTGATCTTCCTGTAGAATCTGATTTTGTCAATACTTCTGCATCTTTCAAATTGTCTTCTCCTTTTTTCATGATAGTAGCAAACTGAGATTTTAGAAGTAAAATTTTTACTTCTTTTTTATTCATGCTCTCATGAGGTTTTCCGTAGATAATGTAGAGATATTTTTCCCACACTTAACTCTTTGTTTCCTCATGCATTCTTCAAAATATTTGGAAGAGAGTGAGTCTCCCCCACACTTAGCTTTGTGCATGCCCTCATGCAAACTATTTTTTTTTTTTTTAATTCAGCAGCTTATAGATCTCAATTGCTGTAAACTGAAAAGACTTCATCTGCATCATTTTCTTTGTTACTTGACTTGATCAACACATGGAGATCTTGAAAATTTTCTCTTTTTTTTTTTATGCTTTCGAGAAGTGAATCTATTTGTAATTAAAACAACAAATAACAATATTCAAGAATAGAAAAATAGAAGTTACCATACCATACTCAGTAGTTATCCTTGCTTTCATCATGTTGTATAGCCGTGATTTCCATCTGTAGCTGAAAAAAAAATAGATATGAAGTCAAAGCCATTGCAACATAGAACTTTTCAGAAGAAAATGATTTCATCAACCAAGTCGGCATAAGAGAAGCAGTCATATGAATCCAAGAAAGACTTTGAAGTGCAAATTTTTTTTTATTTTTTTGGTTTGGGAAAAGTCAGCCATTTGCTGGTTTTCAACTTTCCCCCATTTTTTTTTTTTGGTTTGGGAAAAGCAGCCATTTGCTGGTTTTCAACTTTCCCCATTGTTTTTTTTTTTTGAGAAGATTAACATTGACTATTGCATATCGGAGGAATTTTTGGTGTTTTCAGAAGTTGGGAAAATGAATTTTTTACAAAAACTGAGACAAAGAGGGTAGCATGGAATGAATCAGGTACTGAAAATGAGGAGTACTAGCAGAATACTTGCATGCATCATAAGATATATTTATATATATATTTTAAAAAAAATCTTCAGCATGTTATTTTTTAGCAGCATGCATTCAAAATGTGATATCTTGGTCGTTTCTCAACGAAAAATGAGAAATTCAAAATGATCTAGAAAGATTAGATCATGTAGAACAAGACCCAGAAATCATTTGAGTGATTTATTTACGAACTGTGAGTAGTTTGGATCAGAAAACATTGTTATCAAAACAGTCTGCAACATGTTATTTCTTTTGAGCAGCGTGCATTCAAACTGTGATATCTTGGTCATTTCTAAATGAAAATGAGTGATTCAAAATGATCTAGAAAGCTCATTTCATGTAGAACAAAACCCAGAATTTTTTTGATCTATTTTATTTATGAGCCTATAAGCAGTTTGCATCAGAAAATGTGGCTATTTTTCATGCGCGATTTCCATATCAGATGATTCTTTTTCCTTTGACCTCCTCTTTAATGCACCATGTATGTTGATTTTGTAATTTCCTGCATTAATTATGTCATCTAAAAAATAGATTCTTGCAACAATTAGCTCCTTCAAATTCAAATCTCCAATAATTATTGAAAATAATTTAGAACAAGTCTCTCTCATTAAATAAATAGAGTCAATTTAGGAGCACTCTTTGCATGAGACTTAATTGATTAAAAGATATGCAATCTGTAGCATTCATTGCATGCAAATTTATTTCCTCTTTGTATGTAAAATTTATTTCTAAATCAATTAAGTCGACATGCAAGGAATATCTTAACAAAATTTGACTAATTCATTAAATAAAAGAGATAAAATAGGAATGCATGTTATTTGAATTTTTCTAACAACCGCATGAGTCATTGCATGCAAAAAGGAATGTCTCACTTCATTAAATGTAAGAGTTAAAAATAGAATTCTCTTGTTGCATGCTTGAACTTTTCAACCAAATGAGTTGTTATATGAGAGAATAATGCATACCTTTTTGCATTTGTCTACCATGTTCTAATAACTTTCATTATTGTTGTAGATTCATTTTTTATTGCAGGAATTTGAGGTGCAGAGATGGATTTTTTCCTTCAACATGACGTTTCCTTCTTCCGTGACAGAAGCAACTCAGCTTTTCCTTCAACTCTCAATTTGTTTACACAAATATTCCACAGAAATCTTTGTCTCGGCTAACCTGCACAAAGTTAGTTTTTTTTTTTTTTTTTTTTTGCATTTCTTGCATGCATGAACTGGTATTGAATCTAATACATGCAAATAAGAAATATTTCAGAATAGGAAACCCAAATCAATTTAGACCCTACAGAAATATATTATGTTACAATTTTTATAAAGATTAAGAAAACTTATCATCAAATTCCTATTGTATCCATTCCATCACACCAAAATACATGGGTAACTAGCCACTGTAATTGCTGTGTATATAGGAAATAGAACTAGGTACGGGTTTTATTTGATGATAATACATATTTCTATTATGAATTTTTCATTCATATGTCTGATTAAGGTAGTCAGTCTTATCAACAATCTATAATATCATATTGAAATTCTCAATATGAATATAATAGAAATATTTCTTAACAGAATAAATAATTGTATAAACACATGTCTGATGGACTAATATAAAATGGTGTTTCCATGTTATTGAGGAGGGGGTTTCTTTTGGAAATATCCATCAAGTTTCTAAATCTAATTGTAGAAAAATTTAATCTATTTGCAAAAAAAATGAAATTTGCAGGAAAAAAAATTTACAGGAAAAGAAATTGCTGGAAATGAAATTACAGGAAAAGAAATTGCAGAAAATGAAAAACTTGAAAGGAAATTATAATCTAGTTGCATGAAAATAAATTCTAAATAAGCTATTGAATAAGAATCTCCTATCACAAATCTTGTTAAGAGGTATTCTACTGTCACTAGAATACTCTTTTAGAAAAATTTGAGTCTCCTAATAACACCATGATCCCCGGCAATGGCACCAAAAATGACGGGTCGTTGTATTACCAGTCATTTAACCAACTCATAGACAAGTTGGTGTCATTATAACCAAGGCGGTGTCTAAAGCTGTATGCAAAAGGAGAAAGGAAAATCTTATTCAACAATACTTCTTCCTAAGAAAACATACATAAATTAAACATGCATGAAAAAGAAACACACAACAACTAAACTACTGAAATAAATCTGCAGTAAATAAACTATGCTAAGAAATAACAGAAAAATCCTCCTCCTTGGGGAAGAGCGGATTTTGGCCATTCTCTTCCCTTTGGATTTGGAGAAACTACAATTAACTTTTAAAACTGCACTTGTATTGATTCAAAACTGATTTACAAAATATGCCCCCTTTTCCAAATATATGGAAGAGGTATTTATAGACATTACTCCTAGTTTACTTGGTCCACACTCCAAGAACTAACTACCTATTCTTGGGCTGGATTTATTCAAAGCAATAAATACTAAACAAACTTGACTACAACAACCCACTTATCGTGGAGAATATTTCTACAACTCATCCCTTTAATCTAGGAACACAAAGTGGGAGAGTACTTATTCAACATTCCTAATACTATTCCACCATTTGCTCATCCTTGAAACATGGAGAGAAAAATGGAGGAGTGCTAAGTCCATGACTTTGAATTCTTCTTGGAATGCCACATGCATTCATGACTTTGGATTGCCACATGTTTGGATCTATATTCTTGGTTGATGACGTGGAAGCAAAGAGTAGGCTGAATAGTTCGGTGCTCCTTTACATTATTTTGGAACAAACCAAAATACTTTCACTAGCTGGGTGTTTCCGTAGCTGCGTGAAGAATTTCTGTAGCTGGGCTTTCCGTAGCTGTGTGAAGAATTTCCGTAGCTGGGCATTTCCATAGCTGCGTGAAGAATTTCTATAGCTGTAATCTATGAACTTGGAGTACAGTTGTTTATGACCTATTTTCTACACACTATTGCATTCCAACTTTAGAAGAAATATCAAGAAATAACAACAATTAGATTGCAAATAGATTTCTAAAGAGATGATAAGATAAATCCTATATTCTACCTTAAATATGATATCTGTTATTAAAACTACATCTAAATTCACTTGAAAGCTTTATTTTGAGAGAGAGAATAAGAATGTTATTTGGTGATATAATGAGACATATTTTGGTCTCATCATACCTCACGGAACACCCATACCCATGTTGATTGACCTATACTGAACTTACCTTGCCTCTTGTCGTGACCATTTATCCTGAACCAAAATTTGGTGTACTAGAACATACCTAAACATTCTTGCACCTAACTTGCGATGTGTTTCTTGACCATATCCTATACCTTGGATACCAGAATCACCTCAACCTTTTTTGAATAAACCTATCAAACTTAGACAACGTAGAGTTTTCCTGCTCTTCAACCTGGTACCATGCTGCAGTTTATACATGTGTGTGTGTGTATTTGACTATTACTACCTCTAACCCTGACCCATTACTTGGATTACCTGATTATACTTGCTTTGCTAACCCTTTTTTACCCCCATTTCCAACCTTCCTCTTCATTACATTCACCTTTTATCAAACCACTCACTGATTTTTCCTTTTGCCTCATTAGTTCCTGGTTTGAGGGGGGTCACCTTCACCTACACATGGGGCAACCACATCTTATTTTTGTTAGCGTTGCTTACCAATACAAGCTACACAACAAAAAAGGGAAAAATGTAGACACCAAAATTGGGTCACACTCCCCTTGGTTCCTCAAAAAATAACCAACTGTGAACACACTCACCTAACCATGGCCCCTTTCACCCCACTTTAATATTAATTTAATTAATTTAATTAAATTTTCATGATCCTCATAATATCTATTATTTAAATATCCTAATTGGATAATGTCCACACCACCACCACCTATACACCTCATAGTCACCTCACCCTAATACCTATTCTTAGTATGTTGCCATAACTAACTAAGACCTACCTAAAACCTAAAAATCAAAGCCTACATTCCCTCTAACCACATTCCTGCCTGTTAGAAAGGAGACTTCCATTCTAATCCGCAGAGAAAAATAAACGAGATCCCAAAAAATCAAGAGGATCTGCTCAGTTTAGTAAACCTAGGAAATCCCACCCTAACTGATGCTGGTTACCCTAAACCGCCACCGGTCAACCCAGAAACCATCGTCAATTACCATTTATTCCCCAAAACAACATAATTTCAAGGTTGGCACATCTTTTGAGAGCAAGTTATGAAACCAGAGTTGCATGTAATAAGAACCAGAACTTAGTACACGCATCAGAGCATCCACAACCAGTATCAGAAGTAATCACACAGACATTTGCATTCACAGGAGCATCCTGGGAAGTGCCATCACCACACCAAACTACACACATCTTATCAACTACCGTTGCCATCCAGCCATCAAGCTTGTACTAACAGTAAGTGTTTTGGGGTAACCATCATTTATCTATTGTCATTTTAGTAGACTCTTTTATTTATGCTTCTGTTATCAGTTTCTATTCCCATTCCCATTCTTCCATTTAATCATTGATGTACACTATATAAAAAAAGCAAACTTGACCATTCCTTCACCCACACCAAGTTTTTATTAATTTCCTGTACCCTCGACCATACCAACACCAGTTACCCATAATTGTCACCGGTACACCTAAACTGACATCGGTAAACTATGTTTTTACCCTACAGACCAAGAAAAGAGCTTAAAACCTCCACCAAATACCCAAAACAGGCTAGAACCAAATCCTGACCAGTACCAGTACTCTGACAGCAACCTTGAGCTTCATATTTAATCATAGCCTAGCCTGTTGTGAACAAGTCTACTTATTGTAGATCGAATGAGATACCTAAATCATTTTAACTACAGTAGGATTTCCCTTATTTTATAAGATTGATTTATTTTAAACAGTGGATTAACAACCATCTAGGGAGTATCACACTTCCTGGATCTAGCATACGCTAGGTTAGTCCACTACATATATTGTTTAACTTCTATTTGGTGGTCTTGTTTTCTATTTCAGGTAGTTCCTCCTAGCCAAAAGGAATCATGATCAGCTATGGATCAATTTAAGTCATACGCACAACAACCTACAACCAACATTTTAATAGGTATTCCTCCTAGCTCTTTACCCTTATCTGTTTTTTCAATATTCAAATAAATGCTCTAGAATCAGGTGAAACAAAAACATCATGGGAGATAAGAAACAAAGTCAAAAAAGGAAGTCATTCAGTAAAAAAACACCAAACGAATTAGAGGTAAACAGATTTCAAAATGCTTGAGCAAATGTAAAATCTTTATGAATCAAGAAGAGGTTCATCTTCAACCCCTACTATTGTAAGCAATGAGGAACCAGGTAATGTTTCTACTGTCAATGTTGAAGTTGAATTAAATACTTGTGATGAATATGTTTTTACTGTCAATGTTGAAGAAGAATTAAATACTCATGATGTAATAAATGTTGAAATTGAAGGAGACAATGAAAATGTGAATAAGGAAATTCAGGTTGAAACTGTAGAAAAGTAAAATTTGACAAAAATACCTCCTAGGATTTTCTGTAAGAAACCTAATTATTTTATTAAAATTGATGAAATTTTTTTGAAACCAATGTCTGACAAACTTTCTGAACAGAAAATCAGAAGAAAAGCCACTGAAATTTGGGATAATCATTTTGAAATTTTAAATGATTCCCAAATATGTCATTTGTTGGTTAGTTTGATGAAATTGACTAAAATGAGACCTACTCTAAACACCTTAGGATTGAAAACATCTAATATACGTGGTCAAACCTCTACAATTTTTGAAAACCTTCACGATGCATATCACATTGTTGGTGTCAAGAGACGCACTAGGGATAGTAATATTGTGCATCATGTACTTACTACTAGTGTTGTAAGTGAATCAATAAAAAATAATGTTTGATTATGCAAACAAGTCAAATGTTGCAAGTTAATCGAAAAAATCTAATGAAATCAATTGAAAGACGTAATATCATTCAATCAATTAATAACACTGATTTTTGGGTATTTTATACTAGAGCACCACGTAAAGACAAAGATAATTTTGATGCTATAAGAGAAGTTGTTTTTCAACTTTGGCATGATAACACTAGAGTTTCACCTAATACAAGAGATGTTGTAAAACAGAGAGTTGGTTCTACTAATCGTGAACCACATCCAAAGCATTTCTTAGATATGACTCAAACTCATTTTTTTCGTAAGTTTGAACAAGATCATTTGGAAATTAAAATTAGTCAACATTTTTTTGAAATGTTGAAACCATTCTATGTGAAAATCAACCACGCTCGCACCACTTGTTGTTGTAGGCAACATGTTGAATTTGTGATGCATTATGCTAAATGTTTACTTATTCATTCTAATTTTCATTCTGAAACTATATTATCAGAATGTGGTGTTCAAGTTCCACCAATATCTTCCATGGATTTCATTCCTATGATATTTTGTGAAAAATAAGTTAGATTTTTTTTTTATAGTCAAGATTGTTTAGATGGAAGTTGTGGTACATGTGGCAGATTACCTAAATTGGAAATTTCCATCTATGAGAAAATTGAAGGTGTAATAAGACATAATTTAGTTGAGTTTGATAAATATAAATCAGTTGCATACTAATTGAAAGATGGAAAAGAGTCTAAATGGTGTGAGCTGGTTAATTTATGAGAAAATTTAAGGATGAAATTGTTTATGAGTATGCTAGGTATACACATAGAGCTCAATGGTTGGATGAACAGTTCAAGATATGCAAGGACACATTTCCGATTGGTACTATTGTTTCATTGATCGATTTTGTAGAGAATTACACATTACAACCACAAATGGAGGTTCAATCGCAATATTAAAAATTAGTACAAGTTTTCTTTTTTGTGCATATAGCATTTATACATTCTCTTGATAGTATAAAGAATAATCAATTTTTTTAAGAGAGTGCCGCTTTTATATAAGTGATGATCATACTCATTCTACTAAATTTGTGTAAGGGTGTTCCAGTTATTTTATGGAAACTTATCTGATAGGGACATACACTTCAAACAACATTATATATGGTCAGATAATTACACATCTCAGTTTAAGAATACATGAATGTTTTATTAGATGAACAAGATGCACGTCAAGATGGGTGTGTAACACATTTGGATTTTTACTAAGGATGGACATGGAAAAAGAGAGCATGACGATGTAGGAGAATGTGTGAAAAGAGATCTTGCAAGAGAAGAGTTGAAGTACAAAGATGATGCTGAATTGAAATATGCAAAGAGAATAATGGAATGGTGTATTGACAACATGGTATGAGGTTCTCAAGAAAATTCCACAATTCACAAATATTTTTGGTTGATAGAGGAACAATAAATTGCTAACTACGAGGATTATATGACACTCACTGGGTCCAGTGATATGCACTCATTTTTTAGCTCAAACGCTACTTCATGGGCCACATGGACAAGAAATTTGACATTTTTTTTGCATCTTGTATCGAATTTGTCATTGCTGAGTGTGATTCATAAGAATGGGTGGATGGATGGATTTTTAGGCCTCTAACTCTGCTTCCTAGTTATCAACCTCCACAAGCATTACAACTTGTTTCTACAAATGAAGTTGCAACATCTAAGGACTTTGACGAAATTTTGATTTTGGTGAGACAAGGTATTTATGGTTGTTTACAATTTTTGTATTGAGTTATGTCCATTGAAATTTTAATATGTAATTTAAATTTGAGTTGAAACCTTTGTTTTTTTGTAGGACATTTGTTTGCAATTATTGTGACAGAAGACAATGAAGAAGGAACAAACTATTTCTTATGTCGTTGCATTGAGGAAAGAAAGAAGTTTACTTCTCTTGTTACAGATGGCGAAGATATTGAGTACCCTACAGGGTCAGTGGTAGTTACTAGAACTTGGCTTCGATGGTATCCATTAAAAAAATCCTCTTTTTGGGTGTTTGAAGAATTTGAGACACACAAGAAAATACTCTTATATTCACATCTAGTTCTAACGAAAAATATTCATCTGTATAGATATCGAGGAGGGCCTAATAAAAATATTCTTTGGAAGGTTTGAGAGTCAGATCATGAAGCAATCCTGTCCACTATTCAGAGTAGATCCAATCCTGATGGTTCAATGGAATGAAATTATAATGCTCATGTCTGGTATATATAATTTCTTTGGTATATATAAATTTTTTATTTAGATAGATTTAAGTTCATATATTTTATAAAATTTGTGTATTTTACATATATCTAGTATGGTTTTGATTTGAAATTTAAAATTTTTTGACTAACACTTTTATGTGCAGGTTAGTGGTGCCAAAAAAGCTTCCACCTTCATGTGGTTGGCATTGTTAGTAGAGAATTGTTGATTCTAAAATTAATCAAGTTATTACTACCTAATCTCGGACTCTTGTAGGCTTAAATTATTTGTCAACAATTTTTCTCCTTTTAAGTAATCAATTTAAAATAAATGCAAGACATTAAAGACAACTACACAAAGATTGATTACGGAGTTCGGCAATTGCCTACGTCTCCGGGTTCATGGTCGAATTGTTCCACTAGTCAAAACTTGTAAGTTACAATAGTACTTTCACAAGAAAACCTAATGGAAACTATTAAGAACTTGCTTAGAAGAATATCCAGACCTTCGGATGACAAGGGTGAAAGATAGCACCCAACTTCCACTTTCCTGGCGTATTTGGCAAGCTCTATGGCACCAACTCCATTGTTTAGAAACCTTCGGTTCTCGATCAGCCTTCCAAACGCTAATACAATGCCCTATGGCTCTCCGGTCGATATTCCAGGCTCCGCAATAATTTACTGTGGTGCTATGGGCCGACTAGGTAGTTTGAATAAATCCTAGCCACAAATATTTAATATATTATTGCCTAACAAATAATAGGTCAATAATAATAATAATAATGCCTAAAAAATTTAGGTCTTCACACAACAACAATTTCTCATTCGCCTCCCAAGCTCTGAGCTTGTCTTCGTATTTTGTTTGTGTTTTTACATTCCAACAGGTTCCCTATTTATACAATGTTAGGGCCCTATAATAATGTGATTATATATTATCTTAGGCTATTTTTAACCTAGCCCGTAACATGTTTGATGGGATCACATACCCATATAGCTGATTTGCATTTTTAATGGGATTACATACCCAAATAATGGGTGGCTTTTGTTGAAATGGGATTAAATCCCATATTTGGTGGGATGTAATTTGTTTAAGGCTTTAAAGCCTTTTCCCATGCAAATGTATAGTGGTCAATGGACCACCTTAGGCTTAACCGCCCCCATCTCAACCACTTCACCACCTTCTCTCCTCCACATGGAAGATTCCACTACAACCACTTTACAAAGGGACTCAGCATAATGTATGGTAGCTAAGTGGGTAAGTGGGTATTATGTGGTTTATACTAATGTTTGAACATTATATATATATATATATATATATATATATATATCTTGTGTGTGTGTGTGTGGCATTTGGGAATAATGTATGGCAAAGAATTACAAAATAATATGAAATTTAACCCTACATGATATATGACGAATAAGACCACTTGTCGACTCACGATAGGAAAATCAAGTGAATTCGATGAGTGGTGGTTTATGGACCCACCATGTCAGTGATTATACCATAGTCCACACGACGGCTAGGCTCCCCTCCGTAACAAAAGTTGAGCCTCTTGTTCTCATGCACCATTTTATGCTCGTCGAAAAATGGTGATCGAAAACCAACAAACAACTCCCTTTTGCCTTTTTCACCACGTGTCGCAGTGCCATTGGTCCAATGCTAACCAGTTGACCAGAGTTGACTTTCCCATTGACTGAACTTTGACCGGACATATCTAGAGCTCCCGATGTCCATTTTTCACATTCTCATAGTCGATGGAAAGCTCTTGAGATGATCTTCTACACTGACACAATTTAGGGATGTTTAGGGAAATTTTGAAATAAAAAATGATCCCCTAATCACACCTCCCCACTGAGAAGGCTTTTGGTCCCAAAAAGCTTATATTGGAACCTTTTGCCATCCTGTCCTGAATCTGGAAACTCTGCTGCCACCTCGAGAAGTGCTGCTGATAGTAGACCCTGTGGTCTCTTCCTCTATAACCTCCTCACTTCAACAACTTTCTCTGATCCTGGGACTTGTGAGCTATGGGCCCACGACACTTCCACTACACAATCTCCTATCATTACACTAGTCTTCGAAAACTTCCATGATCAGTTGAATTGTTCTTCACCTTCCTGATGCAAATCTCCTTCAGCTTCGATCGGCCTTCTCGACACTATCAATGTGACGCTAGCACTCCAGTTGATATCTAGGATTTGCAAGTAATTGGGTTGGCTCAATGGGCCTATTGGGTAGTTTATAATTTACACCCAATCACAAATATTCTGTCTACTATTTCCTAAAATAATAGGCCAATAGACAATATTTGTCTAAGTAATTTTTAGGAATTTAGTATAGTTTACAACACTATATTAAAATTTCCCTATTACTGATTCTCCACATCCCACAAATAAGCTTAACAAATAATAAACTTCTCGGGCTAATGTGTCCACCTTTCCACACTCTAGCAATGAGCTTCTCCGTTACGCCCTTTTGATATCTTTAGAAGACCTCTATGCCTCTATTGTATGGTGCTAAGTTTTTGAATGAAACCTCAACACTCCCACTTTGTGGTGCTAAGCTTCAAGATATCTGACAACAAGGATCTTCTTTTACTGTTATAACACAGTTCTCGACTCCTAGTTGATTCCGTAGAATCCAAACTGGTTTGAAGGAACTCCATGTTATGTAGAGCTATAACTGATCTGATGTCAATGATGGATAATGCCTTGTCCCTTTACAGACCTCAATGCCTCCAATGCATGATGCTAAGCCTCTTTCAAGACCTCGAGCCTCCGATTCATGATGCTAAGTCTGTTTCCATCATCAATGCCTCTAATGGATGATGTTAAGCCTCTTTCAAGACCTCAAGCCTCCGATGCACAACGCTAAGTCTGATGATCAGCTACCATTCGAATGTGCGGTCACAATGCCTTGACACAGAATGACATTCTGAGACTGATCCTTTGAGAGCTCCGCTTGTTGACACATAATATCAGGTACCATTCTGCTGCACGATTCACAATGCCTCTACACAGAATGAAGTTCCGACCCGAAGTCAATGCCAATGATGATTCAGCTACCATTTTGCTGCATGGTCACAATGCCTCTACACAGAATGAGGTTCCGAGCTGAACTTTTGAGAACTCTATTGTCTGCACAAATGATAGATCAATCTCCAAGCTTTATATGAGTTAATTCATGTGTCCAAGCTGTAACAGGTACTCACACGCTAATTAGGAGATATGTTTGGAGCATTAATCAAATTTTCTAAGTAAGAAAATCCACTGAGTATTGTAAACCTTTCTCTCAACATTTTCTCACAAAATCTGATCTCCAAACAAATACTGCATACTATTCATCAATCTGAATTATGCAATATATAGTTGAAAAATTGTTGACTTACCCATTTTAAAGGACTTTTACTTTCAGGTATTACCTGGTCCTGGGTTGGGCTTGTCAACTGGTGGTGGAGTAGAAACTTCCTTTGCCTTTACAATAGGCCTCCATTCCATCTTTGGCTTTCCATTACTCTGATGGCTGAGATGGATGTAGTTTCCAGACATTTTCCACCCGATGCCCATTCCTCTGGAAATGAGCACAAAAATTCCTCTTAATCTCCTTCTTCTGGGATGAGGAACTCTTTCTGCCATTTCTCGAACTCTACATGACGAGATTGGTCTTTTTGATTTTCCTTGTTCCTGACGAATGACACCAACTTCTTCATCAATGTCCTTCTCTTCCAACATTTGGCCACTGAATGATTATGCAATCCACAAAAAGTACATGGAAAGGAATTCCACATCTTCTGAAAATCATAACCATACTTCTTAAGCTGAAAAAGTGGATCAGAAGTTTTATTGTGCTTATGATTATGGTAAGAAACTGGAGGTGGAATCTCATTACCTCTTCACTGATTTCTCTTACCACATCCTACCTGTGATGACGAAGCACAACTTTCCTGCTCAGAATATTCTTGTAGGACTAGTGGGGTATTATCTTTGCTTTCGGAAGCTTGTCTCCCATCAGCATTCTTGGAGCATTCTCCAATATCCATTCCCACACTAGAAAAACCCAAACCTACAAAATGAGGATGATCTTCGACCTATATTGGGTTAGCAATGCCTTGGCCATTTTTACCAAGGCCTCTTCCATCAAATCCCATTTTATCTAGTAACTTAGATCCAATGCCTCTAGTATGATTTTCAAACAAACCAAAGACTTAATTACTTGAATCTGAAACCAAATGGGAGGAAGAAGAAGATTCCAGTGGTGAAAAATTTACAGTGCAGTCATCTGCCATGGTCACTGCATATGGAGTTGCAATTATTTCCTTTCTCTGATCACCACACTGCAACCTTTCCAAGAGCTCATCCTTGGTTTGCAGTTCTGATTTCAAACGAGCATTCTCCTCTTCCAAGGAGTAATACATTGATCGCAGGAGGGAGTTCTCTTCTTGGATCTGGTGATTATAAGCTTCAACCTCATCGAGCTTCACCTATTTAGACATCTTTCCCATGGTGCACATGTACTCTGTTCACATAAACTGAACCAACTGCACCAACTTGAAGCAATCACCAACTTGCTTCGAAGATTAGCAAGTTTGCAAGGTCGATCACCTGCTCTGATACTAACTTGCTTTGGAGATTATCAAGTTTGCATGTGTCAATTACCAGCTCTGATACCAAACTTGCTTAGAGATTAGCAAGTTTGCAAGCCAATAACCTACTTTGATACCAACTTGATCCGAAAATAATCAAGTTATTACTACCTGATCTCAGACTCTTGTAGGCTTAAATTATTTGCCAATAATTTGATCCTTTTAAGTAATCAATTTAAAATAAATGCAAGACATTAAAGACAACTATACAAAGATTGATTATAGAGTTCGGTAATTACCTAAAACTCTGGGTTCATGGTCGAACCATTCCACTAGTCAAAACTTGTAAGTTACAATAGTACTTTCACAAGAAAACCTAATGGAAACTATTAAGAACTTGCTTAGAAGAATATCCAGACCTTCAGATGATAAGGGTGAAAGATAGCACCGAACTTCCACTTTCCTGGCATATTTGGCAAGCTCTATGGCACCAGCTCCATTGTTCGGAAACCTCTGGTTCTCAATCATCCTTCTAAATGCTAATACAATGCCCTATGGCTCTCCGGTCGATATTCCAGGCTTCACAATAATTTATTGTGGTGCTATGGGCCGACTAGGTAGTTTGAATAAATCCTAGCCACAAATATTTAATTTATTATTGCCTAACAAATAATATGTCAATAATAATAATAATAATTCCTAAACAATTTAGGTCTTCACACAACAACAATTTCTCATTCGCCTCCCGAGCTCTGATCTTGTCTTCGTATTTTGTGTGTGTTTTTACAATCCAATAGGTTCCCTATTTATACAATGTTAGGGCCCTATAATAATGTGATTATATATTATCTTAGGCTATTTTTAACCTAGCCTATAACATGTTTGATGGTATTACATACCCATATAGCCGATTTGCATTTTTAATGGGATGACACACCCAAATAATGGGTGACTTTTGTTGAAATGGGATTAAATCCCATATTTGGTGGGATGTAATTTGTTTAAGGCTTTAAAGCCTTTTCCCACACAAATGTATAGTGGTAAATGGACCACCTTAGGCTTAACCGCCCCCATCTCAACCACTTCACCAGCTTCTCTCCTCCACGTGGAATATTCCACTGCAACCGCTTTACAAAGGGACTTAGCATAATGTATGGCAGCTAAGTGGGTAAGTGGGTATTATGTGGTTTATACTAATGTTTGAACAATAATATATATATATATATATATATATATATATATGTGTGTGTGTGTGTGTGTGTGTGTGTGTGTGTGTGTGTGTGTGTGTGTGGCATTTGGGAATAATGTATGGCAAAGAATTACAAACTAATATGAAATTTAACCCTACATGATATATGACGAATAAGACCACCTGTCGAATCCCGATAGGCAAATTGAGTGAATTCGATGAGTGGTGGCAAGCCACGTGGTGGCTTGTGGACCCACCATGTTGGTGATAATACCATAGTCCACACAGCGGTCAGGCTCCCCTCCGTAACAAAAGTTAAGCCTCTTGTTCCCATGCACCATTTTATGCTCGTTGAACACCGGTGATTGAAAACCAACAAACAACTCCCTTTTTCCTTTTTCACCACATGTCGCAGTGCCATTGGTCCAATGTTGACCAGTTGACCAGATTTGACTTTCCCATTGACTAAACTTTGACTGGACATATCTAGAGCTCCCGATGTCTGTTTTTCGCGTTATCACAATCGATGGAATAGCTCTTGAGATGATCTTATGCACTCACATAATTTAGGGATGTTTAGGGAAATTTTGAAATAAAAAATGATCCCTTGAAAAATTGTAAATTATCAAAGATAAGAGAAATTTTCATTGTTTTACAAGAAAAGAGAAGCAATTAACAATGATTTATGTACCTATTAGTGCAAATCTATAGCACCCCCTAAATGACCTTTAGATCTGTAGTGCTGACATTGGGTCATTTAGTGTGATTGCACAACATTGAGTTTTATCCAAGGTGTGGGACCTTACAAGCTGAGAAAAATTTCTAGAGAAAGCTAGTTCTTACCCCTCTATTTAGGTGTATGCATGAATTTTGTAAAGGTTCAATGCTAAATCCTACTCTAGATTCTAAGGAGACAGAGTTAAAAGATGCAAAAGGAAACAAAACTAAGTAAAAAATGGTGATACATGAAAGGATTGATGGACCTCTATTTTTACAAATAGAAATAGATAATAAGAACACAATACTAGAACATGCACAAATTACCAAAATGTAATGAAGGATTAGAAGGAAACAATAAATGTAAGAAAGGATTGAAAATTCATTCATAGAGCATGCTTTATCATTCCTAGTTTTTGATGTGATGCATTACAATGGAAAGGAGGGAAAAAAATGTATTGTAGTTCCAATGAGAAGCTTGAAACTCCATGAATTCATGTGCCAAGGGGAAGAGGGGAGTCTGGAAGAACAAAAACGTCCAACCCTTTACAAATGAGCCAAAACCGGCTTTTAACAATGAAGCAAAATGAAGAAAAGGTGAAAAACATAGGAAAATTGATTTTTTGCACCCACCAACTGACAAAATTCATTAAAATGGCAAGGGCACCCTCAAAAATCCATTTTTTGATGCATTTGGCGATGCTAGAGAAGAAACGAGTGCCATACTTCATCAATTTTGGTGGTTGGGGGTCAGTTCTACATTTTTTCCCATGCTAGAGAAATTTATTAGTTTTTATCCTAGCAAACCCCACCAAAAATCAAAATTTAATAGTCCATCATGTAGATAATCTCAACAACTTTCCAATGATACCAAAATCGTGAAAAAATGAGCTCTGGTTCGAAAGATATGGCCCTCTGAAGATTTAGGGAAATACTAGTAAAAAACAGAGTCAAAATTGGGGTCAGCGGGGTCAAACTTTAAATTTTCCCTTTTGGAAAAATTTCCCAAAAATCTCTGTTGCCCCACCACTCCAAGACATGTGGCATGGCCTGGTTAGTTGAGGAGATGCGGCCTTCAAAATAACATTTTTCCCCTTTACGCAAAATTGGGAAATTTTCCCAAAATTCTCTGTGTGCCCGACTGTCGCTGACAACATGGACATGTGGTGCCACCCTATTAGTTGATGGGACTACGAGTTCAATTTTTCCTATTGCGTTTTTGTGGTTTTGGCAAAAAACCAAAAATCCTTCCCTTTCCCCGACTCTTGTTGACGACGTGGACACATGGCGCATCTTGATTCAATGTGGGGGCCTTAACCAATTTTCTCCATTCTCCTCCACGGGCCCACGGGCTGGTTTGTGACTTTGCACCTTTTAGCCAAAAGGGATAAGTTCCAAATTTCTCTCTGCACCTTTGATATGCCTTGACACGTGGCACTTTTTAATTGGCTGCGGGCCTGCTTAGGGAAAATTTACCCTCCAAACTCCATCGAGCCATAACTTGTAAAATACAAAGAGTTAGGAGGACTTCCTTACCTTTATGGAAAGGGGAAATAATTCTCTATCTGATGAAGTAATACCCAAAATTTTTTGAGTGCCTTAAATGTGTAAAAATTTGACTGAGGCATAAAAGGAAGCTAGTTAACCGAAAATAAAAGGGAGCTTATTTTTGTTAACAATTTGGTGACTCTCAGGGGTCATCTGCCTGTTAGATGAAGTGACCAGCTGCCTGAAGCAATCCATTGGGAAATGGAGTCAAGAAATTAACTACTTGTTACTCTCGATTCATTAGAAAATCTCTAAGATGAAGATTGTGAGAGTAGAAAATTACTTTGACCTGGAACATGATCTGTAAAAGATGCATCCTTGGGGCAAAAAAACCTATGCCAAAGCACTTAGGGAAAATTAAATCTAAGCTACAACAAAATAATGTGCATAAGCACTTGGAGGAATGAAAGAAGAATCTAAGCTAATATGTACAAGGTGAGAAGTTTCCCTTTTAGTATAAATTCTTTAGATGGATTCCATTAACTGGAATCTGCAGTTCCTCACCATCAAATGTAGACAATTAGAAGGTATTTCTATTTTTACATTTTGTGACCATGTAGGGGCCACTCCAAATGGCATAAAATTTTGAATGCCTTCCTGGATTTTCTCGGTCTGCATCCCATTTCAACACTAAATCTCCAACTTGGAAAGTTCTAGCCTTATCTTTCCTATTAAAGATTCTCTTGATCAATGCTTGGTCCTTTTCCATTGTTTGGGCTGCATGCTCTCTGATTTCTTGGAGTTCCATTAATTTTGCATATCTAACCTCCATGGGCTCACACTCCAACAATTCCAATTGCTTCATGAGTTCTAATGTTGGAAACTCAAGTGACATAGGCAAGACTACCTCTTTCCCATAAACAATTCTAAATGGAGAGTTACCTATGGATCTCTTGGGAGTTATCCTATCAGCCCATAGAGCTGATTTGACCTTAGTGTGCCAAGTCCTTTAATTTTCATCAAGATTACTCTTGATGATCCTTAATACATTGTTTTTTATGGACTCAGCTTGGCCATTACCTTGAGGGTAATTATTTGATGAGGTGCTCAAATAGATCACATTTCTAACAACCCATTCAGTTACCTTTGATCCTATGAATTTATTTGATATTATAGTGGCAGGTATCCCTGGTTGTTATCCCCTCATAGAAGTCTAGAATGTTAGATTCATTTGCCTCTTTGAGTGCCACCACCTCAGCCCATTTGGTGATGTAGTCTATTGATGTTAGAATCCATTTGTGCCCTTGACTTGAGTTTGGATTAATGACTCCAATGAAGTCCAAACCCCATTGCATGAATTGCTGGTCAACTGAGATTGGGTGCAATGGAAGTGTTGTTAATTTCTCTTTTCCTGTGAAGAATGCACAATTCTTGCACCTCTTGATCCATACATAACAATCACTAAACACTTTGGGCCAATAATAACCAGCCTTCATGATCTTGAGAGCTGTCACTCTTGGAGAAAAATGACCCCCAGCTGATCCACCATGGAACTCTTCTAACATTTTCTCAATCTATTTTATCCCAATGCATTTCAACAACACTCCATTGATATCTTTTTTGAACAAGACACCATCAATAAGTGCATACAGAATAGCCAACAATCTTAAGTGTCTTCTTTTGGCTTTGTTCATCTTTAGAGGGCATAATCATGTTTGTAAGAAGTGCATTATGTCTTGGGTCCAGCAAGGAGTGAGCACACCACCATTTTCTTCTTGAACATCTCTTTGTTCTTGGTTGTCTTGCAGCACCAAAAAAAACATTCATCTCTTTGTTTGCTTCAATTGGTTGACTCAAAGCCAATTTCTCACATAATCCCTTTCCTCGGACTATCTTGGTGACTTTGATCTCAATGTCATACTCCATGACATGAGTAATCCACCCTGCATGTTTTTCACTTAGATCTTTGTTGAGGAGAAAGTCTTTAACTCCCACATGAGAAACCAACAGTTGAACCTTGTTGTTTGAAACTAGATGCTTAAATTTCTTCAAGCTCCTAATCACTGCAAGAAAATACTTCTCAATGAAGGAATACCTTACTTCATAGTCCTCCAAGCTTTGGCTAAAGAAGGAAATTGGCTGCTCTACATTTTCTTCATTCTGTTGTACTAAAATTGTGGAAATTGTATCATCACCGCCAAATGCATAAAGGATGAAGTCCTTGGAGAAGTCTGGGTTAATGACAGTTGGAGCTAGTGAGATAGCTTCTTTGATTGCCTCAAAACTTTCCTTACCTTCAGCTTTCCATTTGAATGCCACACTTTTCTTCAACATCATAGTTATTGCCTTGACAAGGGCTGCAAAGTTTGGAACAAACCTTCGAACAAAATTTATTCTTCCCAAGAAACTTTGAAGAGCCTTCTTATGTCTTGGAAATGATAGTGCTCTTATTTCTTCAACCCTCTCTGCATCAATTACTAACCCTTCTTTGGAAACAATGTGTCCTAGGAGATTTCCTTCATGAGCTAGGAAATGCATTTTTTGGGATTCAAGGATACCCCAAATCTTCTACATCTTTGGAACACTTGTCTCAAATGAAAGAGATGGTCTACTGCACTTTTAGAAAATACAGTAATATCATCTAGGTATATCAGCACTATTTTTTTGATCAATCCCTTGAATGCCATATCCATTTCCCTTTGGAAAGTAGCTCCAACGTTAGACAACCCAAATGGCATTTTTCTATATGCATAGGTTCCCCATTTGGTGGTGAAGGTTGTTTTGAACTGATCATCTTCCTTTACCATGATCTAATTATACCCTGAATAACCATCTAGCAATGAAAACCTCTTAGAGCTAGCCACAAATTGCAAAATCTGCTCCATAGAAGGAAGTGGGTAGTGATCCTTGAGGGATGCTCTATTCAAATCTCTAAAGTCTACACACAACCTGATTTCTCCACTCTTCTTTCTAACTGGAACCAAGTTTGCAACCTATCTTGAATGCTTGATGGGGAATATGATACTTTCCTCTATTAACTTATTTAATTCCTTCTTCATGAGAGGCTCAATGTGTGGATTGACCGGTCTGTATTTTTTCCTGATGGGCTTAGCACTTGGATCTAGTTCAATTGTGTGTTGAGCTAGCTTGGGATTGAAACCTCTCAAGTATTCATAGCTCCAAGAAAATACATCTGGGAACTCTTGGCAAAGTTGCATGAATTCATACCTTTCTTACTCAGTTGCCACTTTACCAATTTGAAGTGCCTTGCCTTCTCCAACTGAGATGGGCTCTGAATCCTCTCCCTTGACTTGGATTTTTGCTTTCTCCTTCCTAAATTGATCATTAGGATTAAAGATAGACTCTAAAGTCACAAGTCCTTTTGGTAGTTTGTTTTTTCTCAGCTGTACCACTTGATCACCATACTGTTGTTCCAACTTTTCCTGATTTTTGGCTGAGAACTCAACTTCCTCTTACAAGAAATTGATGATTTGTTGGTCACTCTCAAACACTTGCCAACTTGCATTATTGTCTGAACTGATAGCCTCACAATCACATGGATGTTTGGCTGCATTTTATCTCTTTTGATACTCTCTACAACATCAAAAGTTTCTCCAACTGCTGCAAGCCTATCAGTAGCTTGGTTCTCTTTCCTAGGGATGGAGTTGATGCCAAAGCCCTCAAAATCCTCAATGAGGTCCCACACCCTATTCTTATAACTTTTTAGAAGGTCATTCTTGGTAGCATGTTGTCCTTTAACTTGATTAACAATCAACTCACTATCACTAAAGACTTGTAAGTTTTTGATGCCTCTCTTCCTTGACCAGTGCAATCCATGTATCAAAGCTTCATATTCAGCAGTGTTGTTAGAACATGCAAACTGAAATCTAAAAGCTGAATAATACTTAATGCCTTGAGGTGAAACAAGCATAGCTCATCCTCCCACACCTTATCTACTTCTTGATCCATCAAAGAACAATTGCCATACCTCATTGTCATCTTTATGGTCTGGCTTGGTGATGCTAGGAAGAGGCTGATTTTCTTCATGCATGTAATAGACTCCTAGTTCAAATTCCTCTATTTCCTTGTAGGGATCAAAAGCATGTACGTTGCTTTCCCATTCATCAAGATTCAAATCTAGAATGCTTCCAAATTTGGTGTCAGCTTCATGTGTTCTTGGATAATCCTCTTGATCAAACGATGAACAATTGACATTGATTGGGCTTGGAGTATGAGGCTCAATGTGAAAGTTTGCAATAGGTTTAGACCTGATTGTGTCCTTGGCTCCATACCTTGTCCTAAAGAACATGTGTGACCAATCAGTAGATAGGTAGCCTCTAATTCTAGTTGTGAAATCCCTTAACAAACATATGGCAAAGAGTGGTGGTAAATCTATCACCAACACATCTTACAAAACAATGACATTGGGGCATGCATGCAAAGTAAGGCTCAAATCTTTAATTATCCCAATTGTTGCTACTTTTTTCCCATCTAATTGCACCACCCCCTTGGATATGAATTCATATTGAAGGCCCAACTGATCAGCTATTTTCTTGGGCATCATGAAACTACTTTCCCTAGAATCAATCATACAATTATGTACTAGTTTATCCCCAATGATCAATGAAACATAGAATGGAGGGGGCTTCAAAATTTTACCTTGCTGTCCTCCATGATTCCTCTCAGGCTAAGTAGCATTTGTGAGTACCTTCTCTTGCATATGAGCTAGCTGATTTGAGGTTGACCAATTCTTCATGGCACTTGTAATAGATCCCTTTGTCCTAGGATGGATAGTGACTCCCACATAGATATGTTCATCTCTTTGCTGCCCTTTAGTCTGCACATTATTTTCTTGTACATGGGCTATAACAGTTGGCATTTGAGCTAGTTTAGAAGGTGGCTTGGGCTGTCCTTACACATTTAGAACTGCATTTTGCTTCCCAACACCTTGTGGAGTGATGGAAGGCTGTGAATCATTTGGATCTAATGACTACCCTTCACCAATATTCCTCTTCTTTGACCATGTGTTAGTTGCTACACTTTGAGAAGGTGTTTGATTCATACCATAAAAATATTCAGCCTACCAATTCACAAGTGTAGTCTCATTTAGAGTTGTATCTTTTTGAGATGTCCCTTGTTGTTGGTTTGTTTCTTGGCTCGCTTCACTCTCTACACCAGTTGTTGTCACCATTAAAGCTTGGTTTAAAGCACCATTGAATCACATAAATTGGTTGTGAGGTTCACTTTATGGGAAACACCAGTCATACCTCTAGAGCTATATTATTTTACACTGGCACTAAGGCTTTAGAGGTAGATGCAACATTGGGGTTATAGGGCTGAAATGGTCTATTGGCGGGAGGCCTTACTTGATTTCGATTTGTAAGCTGGGTTGGGTGGCCTATTAGGATGATATAGTTGTCTATTAGGATGAGTTTGAGGCTGATAAGAAGGCCTAAAACTTTGAGCTTGTTGCCTCTTGAGCGTAACCATCTCATTGCCCAAATTTTGTAATTGTTTCATAATTTCTTGAAGCTCATTTGAGGCACTAGAAGATGAAGTAGAAGTTTCATTTGAACTCTAATTTCTAGGAGTGGGAATAGGAGCTAAAGTAGGTGCTTGAATAGTGCTTGGGATTCCCAACTCTGAATATAAGGGCATAGGAGGCCTAGGTGCAAGTTTACCAGCTTGGATAAAACAATTCTCAGTACTAATGGCGATGTTGTAAGCTTTAGGTAGAGTTGCACCTCCCATGGATTAGATCAACATAGAAATGTCAGAATTTAAAGCCTTGAGAAAGTATAAGAAAGCACCTTGAGATGTTGGCCTCACTGCCACTGGGATTCTAACCCATGTTCTTTGAAATCTAAAATTGAAGTCTGTTAGCTTCTCATTGGGAGCTCTCTTGATAGTTGTCAATTGCTCTAATAGAGACAAGTTGTCCCTTTCTCTCCAAATTGGTCATGGAGGGCCATGCACAACTGGTTCCAATTTTGGATAGAGCCTGCCTCAAGGCTCCTGAACCATTGCAAGGCTTTCCCTTTGAATGAAGATGCCAGTAATTTGATAGTAATTTCCATCTCAACAATCTCATGGATTACACAAACATTAGCAAGGTCTTTGACATGATCACCACGAGTGGTCTAGTTTTATCCAGTAAAGTATGGGATGTTCTTCAATGCTGCAATTAGAACTGGGTTTTGTGCATTGAGAGAAAGTGGGCTACTACCAGTAAAGTTGACATAAGGATTGGGTTGTGCCATTCTGATTAGCCTGAGAACCCTTGTTGATTGGATGAAAGGTCTACCAGGTGGAGGAGTTGATAGAGTTCTGTTTGGTGGAGATGGAGACCTTTGAATCCTTCTTCCTCTTTCTCCTCTTTCTGGGGATAATTGTAGATAGTTAAACAATTCCTCTTCTCTAGTCCTTGACCTTGTTTGGATCCTTCTCATGAATCTTCAAGCTTGGACTTGCTGAAACCAGTTGATTCTATCCTTTTGGAGTCACCAGATGTGTAAATCAAAGGCTCTTTCAAGCAAGAAACTTACAAAAATTACACATCAACTTTGTTGTAATGAAGATGAAGACCTCTAAGGTCCCACCAGGTGTGCCAAAACTATTAGTGTAAATCTACAGCACCCCCTAAATGACCTTCAGATCTGTAGTCCAAAATTGGGTCATTTAGTGTGATTGCACAACATTGAGTTTTCTCCAAGGTGTGGGACCTTGCAAGGTGAGTAAAATCTCCAGAGAAAGCTGGTTCTTACCCCTCTATTTAGGTGTATGCATGAATTTTGCAGAGGTTCAATGCTAAATCCTACTCTAAATTCCAAGGAGACAGAGTTAAAAGATGCAAAAGGAAACAAAACTAAGTAAAAAATGGTGATACACCAAAGGAGTGATGGACCTCTATTTTTGCAAATAGACATAGATCATAAGAATGCAACACTAGAACATGCACAAATTACCAAAATGTAATGAAGGATCAAAAGGAAACAATAAATGCAAGAAAGGATTGAAAATTTATTCACAGAGCATGCTTTATCATTCCCAATTTTTGATACGATGCATTACAATGGAAAGGAGGAAAAAAACATATTGTAGTTCCAATGGGAGGCCTGAAAATCCATGAATTCATGTGCCAAGGGGAAGAGGGGAGTCTGCAAGAACAAAAACATCCAACCCTTTACAAATGAGCCAAAACTGGCTTTTAACGATGAAGCAGAATGAAGAAAAGGTGAAAAATGTGGGGAAATTGATTTTTGCACCCACCAACTAACAAAATCCATTAAAAATGGAAAGAGGACCCTCAAAAATCCATTTTTTGATGCATTTGGCCATGCTGGAGAAGAAACAAGCGCCATACTTCATCAATTTTGGTGGTTGGGGGTTAGTTCTACATTTTTTCTCATGCCAGAGACATTCCTTCATTTTTCTCCCACAGAAACCCCACCAAAATTTAAAATTTAATATTCTATTGTGTGGAGAATTTCAACATCTTTCCAATGATACCAAAATCGTGAAAAAATGAGCTCTGGTTCGAAAGATATGGCCCTCTGAATATTTAGGGAAAAAATGGTAAAAAACAGAGTCAAAATTGGGGTCGGCGGGGTCAAACTTTAAATTTTTCCCTTTTGGAAAAATTTCCCAAAAATCTCCATGGCCCCACCACTCCGAGACACGTGGCATTGCCTAATTAGCTAAGGAGATGTGGCCTTCAAAATAACATTTTGCCCCTTTGTGCAAAATTGGGAAATTTTCCCAAAATTCTCCGCGGGGCCGACTCTCGTTGACGACATGGACATGTGGCGCCACCCTATTAGTCAATGGGACTGCAGGTTCAATTTTTCCTTTTGTGCTTTTGTAGTTTCGGAAAAAAACTAAAAATCCTTCCCTTTCCCCGACTCCCACTGACGATGTGGACACGTGGCACATCTTGATTCAATGCGGGGGCCTTAATCAATTTTCTCCATTCTCCTCCGTGGGCCCGCAGGCCGATTTGTCACTTTGCACATTTTAGCCAAAAGGGCTAAGTGCCAAATTTCTATCCATGCCTCCACTCCACCTTGACACATGGCACTTTCTAATTGGCTGCGGGCCTACCTAGGGAAAATTTCCCCTCTAAACTTCGTCGAGCCATAACTTGCAAAATACAAGGAGTTAGGAGGAATTCCTTACCTTTCTGGAAAGGGGAAAGAATTATCTATCTAATGAAGTAATACCTAGAAAATTTTGAGTGCCTAAAATGTGTAAAAATTTGACTGAGGCGCAAAAGGAAGCTAGTTAACCCAAAATAAGAGGGATCTTATTTTGGTTAAAAGTACCTGTGGAGGGGGTTCTTGGCTTCAGAGGAGGTAGCCTAGAAGCACCTGGAGCTTAGGGAACCAAAATGATGCCTCCCTAAGTTTTTACAAGACCATCCCTATGCATTTCCGTAGTCGGTTCGGTGTCACGAACCACTGTTTGCAAAATATAGCGTTTGACAGCCTTACACTGGCTCAAACTTCACTATTTCGTGCTTTTACAAACAATAGGGCAGCGAGAGCACCGATTGGAGAAGGAAAAAACTGAGAAAGGCTATCATAGAGGGTCCCTATACTAAGGTGTAGGATTAGACGAGACCTCTCTAGGTGTGATGGAGTCTGAGTAGTTACCCATCGAAGTTGAACAATTTTTTGGTCCTAGGGCTCTTAAGGGACTACGCCCAAATAAAGTAGCCTGGAAGCAATGACATTGTCGAGCACCAACATGATGCCTCCTCTAGTAATCAACTGGCAACCCAGATGTGTTAGCACAGTCGGTTTGGTGCCACGACCCACCGTTTGTAAAATATAGTGTTTGACAGCCTTACACTGGCTCAAACTACACTATTTCACACATTTGCAAACAATAGGGCAGCGAGAGAACCAATTGGATAAGGAAAAAACTGAGACAGGTTATTGTAGAGGGTCTCTACACAAAGGTGTAGGTTTAGACGAGACATCTCTAGGTGCCATGGAGTCTGAGTAGTCACCTGTCGAAGTTGAACACTTTTTTGGTCTCAGGGATTTTAAGGGACTACGCTTGAATGAAGTAGCCTGGAAGCAACGACATTGTCACACACTAAAATGAAACCTCCACTAGCATTCACCTAACCACCTAGACATGTCGGTGTAGTCGGTTTGGTGCCACAACCCACCGTTTTCAAAATATAGCATTTGACATCCTTATAGTGGCTCAAACTACACTATTTTATGCATTTGCAAACACTAGGGCAGCGAGAGCACCGATTTGTGAAGGAAAAAACCGAGACAAGCTATTATAGAGGGTCCCTACACCAAGGTGTAGGATTAGACAATATTTCTCTAGGTGCCATAGAGTCTGAGTAGTCACCCGTCGAACTTGAACAGTTTTTTGGTCTTAGGGCTCTTAAGGGACTACGCCCAAACGAAGTAGCCCGAAAGAAACAAAGTTGTCACGTACCAAAATGATGCATCCTCTAATGTTCACCTAGACACTCAAATTTTTTGGCTTTGTCGGTTTGGTGCCATGACCCACCATTTGTAAAATATGGCATTTGACAGCCTTACACTGGCTCAAACTGCATTATTTTACGTGTTTACAAACAATAGGGCAGCGAGAGCAGCGATTGGAGAAGGAAAAAACATAGGTAGGCTATTGTATAGGGTCCCTACATTGAGGTGTAGGATTGGACAAGATGTATCTAGGTTCCATGGAGTTTGAGTAGTCACTCGTCGAAGTTGAATGATTTTTTGGTCTCAGGGCTCTTAAGGGACTACGCTTGAATGAAGTAGCCCGGAAGCAATGACATTGTGTGTGTACCAAAACAATGCCTCCTCTAGTGTTCACCTGGCCACTCAGACATTTCAGCACAGTTGGTTTGGTGTGAAAACCCACAGTTTACAAAATATAGTGTTTGACAGCCTTATACTGGCTCAAACTGCACTATTTCGCGTGTTTTCAAACAATAGGGCAGCGAGAGCACTGATTGGAGAAGCAAAAAATTGAGATAGGATATTTTAGAGGGTCCCTACACCAAGGTGTAGGATTAGACAAGACATCTCTAGGTTCCACGAAGTCCGAGTAGTCACCTGTCGAAGTTGAATGATTTTTTGGTCTCGGGGATCTTAAGGGACTACGCCTGAACGAAGTAGCCCAGAAGAAACGACATTATCACACACTTAAATGACACCTCCTCTAGTGTTAACCTAGCCACCTAGATGTGTCAGTGCATTCAGTTTGGTGCCACGACCCATTATTCGCAAAATATAGCATTTGACATCCTTACATTGGCTCAAACTGCACTATTTCATGCATTTGCAAACAATATGGCAGTGAGAGCACCGATTGGAGAAGGAAAAAACTGAGAGAGGCTATTGTATAGGGTCACTACACCAAGGTGTAGGATTAGACAAGATGTCTCTAGGTGTGACGGAGTCTAAGTAGTCACTCGTCGAAGTTGAACAATTTTTTGGTCTTAGGGATCTTAAGGGACTATGCCCGAACGAAGTAGCCCGGAAGCAACGACGTTGTTGTGCACCAAAATCATGCCTCCTCTAGTGTTTACCTAGCCACCCAAATGTGTCGGTGTAGTCGGTTTGGTTCCACGACCCACCATTTACAAAATATAGCGTTTGACAACCTTACACTGGCTCAAACTCCACTATTTCGCTTGTTTGCAAATAGTAGGGCAGCAAGAGCACTAATTATAGAAGGAAAAAATAGAGGTAGGCTATTATATAGGGTCCCTACGCCGAAGTGTAGGATTGATCGAGGACATCTCTAGGTGCCAAAGAGTCTGAGTAGTCACCCGTCGAAGTTGAACGATGTTTTGGTCTCATGGCTCTTAAAGGACTACACCCGAAATGAAGTAGCCCGGAAGCAACGACTGTTGTCACACACCAAAAAAACACCTCCTCTAGTGTTCACCTAGTAACCCAAACATTTCAATGTAGTCAGTTTGGTGCCAAGACCCACCGTTTGCAAAATATAGCATTTGACAGCCTTACACTGGCTCAAACTGCACTATTTCATGCGTTTACAAACAATAGGGCAGCGAGAGCACCGATTAGAGGAGGAAAAAATAGAGGTAGGATATTGTATAGGGCCCCTATGCTGAGGTGTAGGATCAGATGAGATGTCTCTAGGTGCCTTGGAGTCCGCGTAGTCACCCGTCGAAGTTGAACGATTTTTTGGTCTCAGGGCTCTTAAGGGACTATGCCTAAACGAAGTAGCCCGGAAGTAACGAAGTTGGAACACACCAAAAAAAACACCTCCTCTAGTGTTCACTTGGCCACCCAGACATTTCGACGTAGTTGGTTTGGTGCCACAACATCTCTAGGCATGACTTCTCACTACTCACCTTTGTCCATTTCCTAGGACCCGCCTAGAAAAGGTATTTTGTAAAAATTTATGCCACGAAGGATCAAGGAATTCCAGGAAGGCTCCAAATTAGGTGGTCTGACCTCCAATGTATGCCTCTGTAGAGCTTTCATAGCACCTAAAGGCATATACCCCCCCCAATCGAACACATTGGCGATGATAGTTTACTAGACCACGATGTCCCGGGGCATGACTTCTTGTGCTACTCGGCTAACATCAATGAGATTGCAACAAGGTTAACACATTACCATGTAAATACTCTAATTATTGTTAAATGATCTCCTTTTAAGCATGTTAATACACAATAGAACTTGTTAAGAATATTTTTTGCATATCTTTTTCCAACTAAGTTAAGAACCTTCAATTTACCATTATATAACATATAGCATCATATATGATATGTGTCGATTGTTATATCTTAGTTTGAAAATTAAATGTTAAACAAATAGATTTTAATTAGATGTTAGGGTTTCAAATAAATATGAAAAGGATACCTGTTAGCATTTGAAATGCCTAAAAAATTGTCAGTGTATCATCTTTAAAATGTAAGGATGTGAATTATTTGACAATATACATTACATACATATTTATGTGTTCATTATCTAGATTGATATGTTGTAACATATGTATAAACATCTTAAATAAATATGTAAAGAATGTTCACAAATTCCTTGATATATTGTTTTAAAATTCATTATAGAACCTTGAAATTTTTTCAAATACCTTAAAAAGGTAAGTATGTCAATTAATTGACAAACCCCCTCACAAAAATGTGTATTTTGGATTAGAAGGATTGTAGGGTATACAAAAAATGGGGTTTTTAAAGTGTGTGCTTTAATACAAAAACAAATAGGACTTAATAGGGAAGTGAATATACTTACGATAATCAAATCATGTGTAACATCTTAGTTGATTGGCATAGCGCCCACTTATAAAGAGATAAGGTGTATCTATTGATCAATGGGATAAGCCCTATTAATGGGATAATCTCTAAAACAATGTAAATGCTTCCCTTAATTTCTTAACAATTTATACCATGTAATGTTTCACCATAGTAACGCTATATTCATATAGTTCAAGATGAACACTAATTCACTTATTTCTATCTACAATGTTCGCATTAGTTGATATGCAACAGATGAGTGTTAGCTTTAAAAGAAAAAAATGTTAGATATAGAAATTCCCTGACAACCATTCTTTCAAAGATGTGCACATTGTTAGGAGGTGGGAAAATAATTAGAGTTACACATACACCCTACGTAATTACTATGAAAAATTAATTACGTATTGCCCTTTTGTAGTTCACCTAGCATGGTTATCATAGGTTTTACTTAATGGAATAGGTTTGCTTAACAATTGTACCATGTAGTGCTCTGGGACATGGTTTTTTAATTTTAAATCAAACATACATATAGAACTAATATATGGTTATGAAAACATACATAGAAGGATATCATGTGCAATGAAATCGAATCAACCATAGAAGTAATATCGTTATGAAAACCAACACATGGATATATAATGTATCAAACTAAGTGTGTTGGATGCACGTTTCTAAAAATATACGCTCATAACATGTGTACATCTTAAACTAAGTGTTTTGGACACACGTCTCTAAATATATAAGTTCATAACATGTGTACATATTGAACTAAGTGTGTCATATATATAGGACCACATGCAGTCACATAAGGCTATATATACAATGGACTATATGAAGAATCATGAACTAGGACTAGATGGCCAAATATATATATGTGTGTGTGTGTGTGTGTGTGTGTGTGTGTGTGTATATGTACATCTAGGTCCTATGAATCTAATCATGACACATCTTCCCTCTCTTCACCCTGCTAAAAGTAGCATGTCCACGACTTGGGGATGTAGTGGAGGAAGATGCCACTACAGATTTCATCTATGTGGTCCTAAACATCTCTAAGTAGGCCTGCAACCTAGCCTGCACATTCATAAACAACAAGTTTTTAACACCCAAATTTTTAAAATACATTCAAAATTTAGAAACTTAGAATTGAGCTAAAATGCATGTGAAATCTTACCACAATTTCATAATCCCTATCAATTTGTCATTGACGCATCGCAGGGACAACAATAGACTCACGAGGGGTAAGCTACATATAAATAAAATTTCAAATTTTATTTCATGTACAACATTTGATATTGTAGATTTAAGTAATAAGAAATAATTCCTTAAAATTTAACAAATTTGAAAAATTGTACCTCAGTTAGTGGATCTGCAGATGTCATAGCAATATCTACAACAACCTCCATGGTATGCATATATGGAGGAGTCTCTCTAGCAATCATAATCTATACAAAAAACATATACAAATCAATATTAATCTACATGACTGCCACATAACAGACCTAAAGTATAATCCACGTGAACTTCGACAATTAGAAACAAATTCTAAAGAGAAACTAACCTGCGTAAAAGTCACGTGAGGCATGCCTGTAGCCTCAGTTCCCAGAGTATATGATGACCCATCAGGATCCTGACATGTATAAAAGATAAACATATATTAATATGTACATATACACATGAAACATTATAATAATAAAAGTGCAATCAAAATAAATTTGAAATGTAAGTACAACTTGAAACTTACATTTGTAACACGCCTAGATGTAGTAGCTAGCATGTCGACACTAGATTTTTCCTTCACCGACTCTTGCTATTTAAAATAAAATAAAAAATTAGTTTGTATATGTATGTACATGATGTGCAAGCAAATAAATATATATTAAAATCTCAATGATGAATTAAACTATTGTGTGTGTGTGTGTATATATATATATATATATATATATATATATATATATATATATATATAATATTTATTTGACATTTACCTGTGAAAGACCAAGATCATTTGCATCAGTTCCAAAAACAATTTCCATCATCTCATCTATAGAAAATAAATCATGTGATCCATCAAATGATGTCTCGCCCGAAGTACATACGACACCACATGATCCACAATGGTGTGGTGTGCTAGAATTGGCACCTCCACCAACATCACTAGATGTAATCTGGTCATTATGATGGGTCAGAGTGTCAATGAGCTCCCTCAATGCATGTAGTGTGTCAATCTCTACAACCTCCTTCACTGTAGGAGGGATAAATGAAGGCAGTGGGGGTTTTGGGGCATGAAAGATCCTTGGTTGACCTATGTGTGCACCAGATCTACTATGTGCAAAGCCACCTCCTCTCCCATAAGACTTAGAAAATTCAAAATAATTTGGGACCTCATTAAGCACAAACTTGCAATATAATTTATTCGAAAAATAGAGAGGAACCTCATTGTTGTTGCATGGTGGATAATAGAAAACCATCCACCATCGGTCCCAAAAAAAATTCTTGATTCAGTCATCATGGCACCAATGGATTGGGAACCATTTTCAAGTAGCTGCGGGAGGGGCATTAGTTCTCAGGTTAGTAAATAATGCACAAATGCAGTCTTTTCCATTTTTTTTGTCTTTTCCGGCTGCATGGGATAATTTATCTGCATAACACTACCTACAATCACCTCTAAAGCTATTCCATCTATCTATTTGGTTGGTTACAGAGTCGACTTCGCTAATCAATGTTTACAATGTGTTAGCTAAAGTCATGCGGGATGGATTTGTGGCATGATTTTGTCTTATAGTATGAATAAGGTTTTCAATGACAAATTTATTTTGTCAGATTCTTCTAATGATATTAGCTTGTGGTTCCTGCTGGTTTCATGGGGATAGAAGGAGCCACGGGAGGTGGATCTATGTTTGGAGGAGGGTTTTGAGGAATGTTTGGAGGGTTTTGAGGAATATTTCGACGGTTTGTAGGATTACGAGCTTGCCGAGCAATAGACAAAACAAAAAAATTATTATACATAAACAAAAATTGAAAAACCCATGAAAATCACAAAAAATAACCTAAAATGCAAAAATATTGATCAAAATCGAGGGCTTACCTCTTTGTCTTAGCGGCATGGTTGAAACTATCACGATCCAAAAGTCTGAAGAACATTTTTTAGGGGTATTCAATGTGTGAGTGCTAAATTTCTAGGAGAAATCATGGTTTGAAATGAAAAATGGGGGAGAATGAGGATTCGCAAGTCTATTTTTTTTTGTCTCAGAGGACCACGATCATGGTTTTAGGTTCAGAAATCACTAAAACTATAAAAAACAATTCCACAAGCGCGGTACCTAAATTTCAGGTTTTTATGTCCACTTAATTTTCCACCAACTTGTTACACTTGTCCATTTGTTGGCAGATCATGAAGAGGGTTCAAGAGCAAGTAGGCATGTATTTCTTACCCATGGAACAATGTGTTGGGGTCTTTCTACTTCATCTTCCATTGTCATTTCTACTTCTTCTTCATCTCTTGCTTCTATAAATTCTTATTTGAATTCTTCTTCTTCCAAGAACTCAATGCTCAAAGGTGGTTGAAAAATGGGAGAATTTGAAGGGGTAGTATCAACATGAGTTTGGATAGGATTGCTAGGTGAAATGCTTGAAGAGCCAGATGGAGAGGAGGCTTGAGAGAAGAAGTATGGATTATTTCTAATTCGTTCTTGTTAATTTTGCAAAGCCTCAAAATTGGAATCAACAACACCTTTCAACCTGCTCAACCTATTGTATCTTACTTTAGCCAACTTTTGGAAAATCCTTTAGTGGGAACATGAAATGAAATAGTGGAATATGAAAGGTCACATGAAGGAATTTGATAGTGTATCTTTCAAAAATAGATTTCCATGAACTTTAGTTTTTTATTTTTTCAATATTTGATTTTTTAAAAAAATTTTGGGACCTTGCGGTCATATTTTGGGTGCAGATGCTACTAAATCTACCCCATGGTGGGTGCCAAATTTTTTTGAAAATAAAATTTGTTGGGTGGAAAAACTTTTGGATTTATTTCCAATGTAGGAATCTACTTAACTGGTGTAGCTGTCATATATGCATGCACAAGTAAAGGTGGATTTTCCTGGTGGTTTATGGCTGAGGATCCAACAAGGGCACTCCACTGAACCTTGCGGAAAATCTATAAATCTCTTGCTAGGGAATATTTTATCTGAAGAGTGGGAAAGGGAAGTGAGAAAAGAGGTCGGAGAAATAATGTTGTAGGTAGAAAATCATATTCCTGCACACATTAGTTAGAAATTTCATCACATGCACTAAAATTAGGAAGAAACAATATTACAAACAACTTTAAGACCAATTATAATTTAATGAACACAAAGTATCAGTAAACCCCTTAGTCAAAAAAGGATCAAAACTCCTTATTCTTGTATTGATGCTCTAGCAGAAATTATACATAGTATGAGAATGGAATACATTGAGAATAGGGAAAAAGTGGCTAGCTCTTTTCACTCACAAGTGAGAAAAATATTTCTCATGAACTTACAAGAATAAAAATAGCTAGAAGAATTTCATAATTAGAACCTCTTGGAATGAGGAGCTCATTACAATTTATAGTGCTTTGGAATTCTCTTCACCTACCTTCCATTGACCCTTCATATGTCATGATACTTTTCATATTCTTAGGAGAACCTTAAGTCCCCTTTTATAACTTAAGGGTGACTTATTACATTGAAAAAGTGTAACCCCCCAACATCAAATTAGAACATTGAGGAGAGAGGAAGTTAGGGGATGAGAGGAGAGAGAGAGAGAGAGAGAGAGGAAGGATGATGCTGATGATGATAGATTCTACCTCTGATAAAGCCTGCTATCCTTCTAGATGAATCAATGAAATGATCCAATGTGATGAGCTCTGAATCTCTGAACTCTTGTGCATTGAATAAATTCCTTTGGATGATGTGTGAACACCATGTTTAAATACATTGTCGCATGACTCATTTAGTGGCTATGGGCATCACTCATGGAGATCCACTCTAAACAAATCTTGTCTTGACTCCCTTCAATGTTGTCACACTACTCAAATGATTTGGACATGATCCTGATGAAGCATCTTATGAATGATCTAATGGTTTCGATTACAAATTCCACCTCCCGTATACCAACCAAAGCATGACATGAGTGTCCTAAAGACACTTTTGATATCCTCATTGTCATCTACTCTACATAGTATGATGATAGAGAGTACACTTTTTTCTATCTCTTACTCGGAAGTGAAAGGTTGTACTGAATTCTACCCTTTCCATTTATGCTTCATGATTTCTTCAAAAAAACAACTTGCTATTTTTAGTAAGTATGAAAAATCATCTGCCTTAAACCTCACTGGATGTTGCAACTCAGATTTCCCTATCTCCTTGCATTCCTCTCGCCTTCTAGATCAATTTTCTATTTTTGGTAGGTGCTCGTGGGACCACTTACTATTTTTAGTAAGTGTCAATTTTGGACCAAGATGACCATTTTGGCAATCTCTCTTTGCAATACATATTCAATGTTTAATGCCTCTTTTGAAGTTTCTTTAATTGATGACTTTCCTAAAATGCCAGTCCTCCATGTAGAAGACTTGTAGCATTTTTGGAAAGTGAACCTTCGATGATCAAATAACTATGAAATATAGTGCTTTTGATATGGGTTTTTTTCCTAATATCACCCCTCTGAAATCTTGGACCTATTTGCTCAATAGTTTGGGAGATTTAAAAGTTTTAAAATTTTGACCTGGTTGTACTTCTGGACACAACAACCATTAATGGACCTCGAAAAATTGCAGGTTTGGTTTTCTCCTCTATTTGAATTTTTTTATAGTTTTGATATGTATTTTTTATTCTTATGTTCTAGGTGAAATCTCATTTCGATCCAACAACTGGTTTTTACGGGA
Source organism: Taxus chinensis (assembly GCA_019776745.2). Lineage (NCBI taxonomy): Eukaryota > Viridiplantae > Streptophyta > Pinopsida > Cupressales > Taxaceae > Taxus > Taxus chinensis. The sequence continues at coordinate 742,508,740 of CM034152.1, read as the reverse complement.
AATCAACTTTTTTCAATCTTTCTGAATGACATGATTTACCTGCCATGAGAGGAGTAATGAAAGTAGATTTCTGATGGTTTTGGATAAAATAGGAATGAACATGAATTTTTTTTTCAATTCATGGGGATCCGTTTGTGAATATTTTCATAGTTTTGATTTCACAACGAGGATTTTCTACATGTTCTTCTTCTCAGGATTTCAAGCGGAGAGGTAGCTTCTTCTTAGCTTGATGAAAAATCATTTTGAGATACAGTAGGATCACCATGGGAAAGATATTTTTTGTTTTAATATGGAGAAGTCAACTTGAGTCAACTTTGCAATGGCGGAGAGATGGTAGGAAGTTGTAGAGGAAGTGTGCGAAATATGGTTGTGCACCGGGAGCGTCCAAGTTAGAGGTTGGATGGGTGAGTATTTAAAATTTAAAATTCGTATGATGAAGGAGATGGATCATTTTTCAAGGCTTGATGTCTAATCTTTAGAGGGATGTGAGGGGACATTTTCCACAGTGAGAAAGGTAATCACATGTGGTGGGGATCCGATGGCTAGCTCGATCAAAAAAATTCAGCTTTCCTAAAGCACTGAGGGGAGTTACATGCAAGCGGGTTATGGGTGACTATCTCCATTAGGGGGTTGGGATAAATTTTTAAAAGCATTTGATGTGCCTGACATATGAGGGATATTGGGAAATCAAATTTAGTGCTCCTAACCATGTGGACACGTGGTGAAGATGACTCTGACAGGGAATTTTCTAGCTGTGAAAGCATATGCCAGGAAGGCTGTAACAATCCTAGAGGTTATCATGAGCATTCGAGAGGTGCATATGGGGGTTGGGCAGCTCAAGTTTTATGTCCCTGACCTTGAGGGAAAAAAATCCCATCGGGCTCCTGAAGCTGACATGTGTCCTCCCAAAATTTGGCCAACTCCCGAACTTGCTCTAAGAGGACAACTTGAAATGATGATAACTTGAGCTTCCAATGGAATTTTTTGATTAAATTTTGTATTATCCTAACTAGAAATGACCTTTGGAATCCAATGATGGGGATCTCATGGTATTTATTCTTCCATTTATGCCTTAAAAATAGGATTTTGGATTTGGTACTCCACCTGTGCATGTGAAACACTGCTTTCAAACATAATGCACTAAAGTGTTGTGAAAAACATAATTTCACCATATTGTAGGGCTTGGAATTATCTTTTCAGAGATGTTTGTTTTCTCCTAACTCCATCCAGAGATCCTAGAATGATCAGGGGATCAATTTTAGTGTTAAATGTTCCCTAAATTTCCCTAAACATGACAATGTAGTATATCCTTTAGAGATCTTTCTGACGACTAAAAGAACGTGAAAAATAGACACTCTGAGCTCTAGATGCGTCTGGTCAAAGTTGGTCAAACATGTGGTCAAAAGTCAAAATAAAAATTGATTCTTTTAATCTCAAGAAAATCACTTCTATTGCATAGAGCTTTTCATGATCTTTCCGACGCATTTTGAATGGATAAAATCCGAGTCCATATGTGAAAGATATGGTCAGTCAAAGTTCGGAGTCAAACTTGCGAGAAAAAGTAATGTGACAAAAGGTGAACCAATCACATAATTACATGTGGCATTGCTCCATTTGAGCACGTGGACCTCCAATTTTGGTATCAAAATGCTATAAGTAGTCATTCCACATAAAAATAGGACGGTTGAGTCTTATTAAAAGGTTTGGCTAAAATTATCTCCCGTGGACTATGGGATTGATTCCCATATAAGGATAAAATAGATTTCCATTTGCTATATATAGTAGATAATACAATCAAAGGGATTTGAACCCTTGACCTGTGCTAAAAGAATATGTAGACTTACTAACCCACCACCTTTGGTGAAAGTGCTATAAAATAAGATCACTTGTATTTGTAAGGGGGAAGGCCAGATCAAGTTTGGTATCAGAGCAGTTAGATTACCGGATTAGCTTCTAATTGTGTTTGAAAATTTGGCTTCAGTTTCAGTATTGATTTCACTTTTTAGTGTGCAGACATTTTGGGGCTTGTTAATCTTCTTTCGCAGTGTGCAGTTTTGGAAGTACAGGTTGTGTTTGCAGGAACGAGGAATCATGGGCAAGTCATCCAAACAGGAGCAACTGGATGAGCTTGAAGCCATAAACCGCCAACTCCAAGAAGAAAACTCTTTCTTGAGAGCTAATTTTTATTCCTTGGAAGAGGAAATAGTGCGGTTAAAATTTGAGCCACAATCCTCTATAACCAAGAAAGAGGAGTATGTTAACAAGATGCTTGAAGAGAGCAAGAAGTTGATGGGCTTTGTTAAAGAGTTGCAGGAAGAAATATGGACCAAGGATGCCCTCTTGGAAAAGCTGCAACAAGGTGAACATAAGAAGGAAATGCCTTCCAAATCAGATGCAGGTACTATGACAGAATGCACTGTAAGTTGTTCACATTTTAATTCTTCCTCTCATTCAGTTTCAGATATTCCTTTGGGTCAATTTGAAAAACACACTAAGGGAATTGGGTCTAAGCTAATGGTTAAGATGGGATTTAACGGAAAGGGCCTTAGTAAAAATGGACAAGGTGATGCTAACCCCATACAGGTAGAGGATCAACCTCGGTTTTTAAGTTTGGGTTATTCTAGTGGGAAAATGGAAATTGGAGAAAGTTCCAAAGCAGCTGAAGGAAGACAAGCTTCCAACAACCAAGGATCTATGCCACTAGAATTGCAGGATTCCACCATCAGGAGGAACAATGAAAGGTGTAAGAAAACAGGTAAAAGAGGTAATCATATTCCACCTCCTTCCACTTACACTAAAAATAGCACTAAGGGAAAATCAAATCCTAAAACTTCTAATACACTCTTTCAGTTGGAACAATATAGCTTTGGTAGGCAGAAATATGCTTTCCCTTGCACATTTTGTGAAGGTACTAATCATTTTGTTGCATATTGTTGGAAGAGGAAAAATTTGATTAAGAAGTTAATGCCTTTTGTGAATGATAAGGCAGGTGCTAAAGACCAATCTCACCAAGGAAAGGCGAGAAATGGCAAGAATGTTACCTCTCCTAAACAGGGGAATCATTCTCATAGACAGAGTTCTGAGAATGGTAAAATGGGTAAGACTCCTAAAAACTGGGAAGTTAAATTTTGTTCCCATTGTAATAGGAATGGTCATGATGTTAAGGTTTGTTGGTTTGTTCCTAAACAACAAAATTGGAAAGTTATTAAAAAGAACAATATTGTAAAACCAACAATGCTAAACCTAACTAAAACTCATTTTGGTATTGAGAAGGTAAAACAACAAAATGGAAAAACCCAAGTGATTGGTTGGGTAAAACACTCCTCAACTTTATATTTGCACTACAGTAAATTGTTGATAGTAGGCAAGCAAAATTTTCAAAGCTATATTTTAGGGATTCCTGTTGATTGATAAGGATTTGTTCCTAAGTTGATATTCAGCTTTGAAAATGAATTTGGAAATAGCTGAAGAGAAGATTTGAGTGATAGGTTCATCATACTCATGTTTTGGTTTCTCAGATTGGGTTGGTAGTTCCATTGTTGACAACAGTATGCAGGGATATGGGCATCAGTCAACATGTCTATTTTGAAACTTGCAGTTTTATGGTGTTGTCATTTGTACAAATATTATGGATGCTTATAAGACCCATTTAGGCACCTGTTTGATATTGTAATAAATAAACAAACTTGTTGTATCCACATGTGTTATTTGTACTAATTTATAAGACCCTTATTTTGGGAAGATTTTATTTTTGTAACTATCAGATGTGGTTGCAATTAGGGTGTAAATTTATTACACTAACAAACTGGTTGGCAAAGGAACCAGGTGATCATTTTGCAGATTATGGCAGTTCACCAATTTGGGTAAGCATACAGTTTATAATCTATCCCTTTACAGTTCAATGTATGGATAGAACATCTGCATATTCACGTTGATTCAGATTTTGACTATAGCCATTTTTGGGTGTTGATGGTTTAATGATTCTGGATAGTGAATATTTGCAGTTGTAATCAGCATAATCACAAAGTGTCAGTTGAACACTAGCTTCCATTATAGATGGGTGTTATTATCTGACTTATTATTTGTGATGGCGATACAATGTTTTGGCAGCTTCACGTGGGTTCAGTTGTTGACTATAGCTATTTTTGGGTGTTGATAGTCTATTATATTTTGATAGTGAATACTTGCAGTTGTTACAGTTTCAGATGGGCAGTGGGCACTAGCCTAATTGTGGGCAGTTTAGATGTCTTGTATACTGACCTGTGTTGTGGAATTGTAATTTTTGGTAATCGGTCGTATCACAAAGTGACAATTGAACACTAGCTTTCCGTAATAGAATGGGTGTTATTATCTGGTCAGTTATTTGTGATGGCATTACAGCGGGGTATGACAGTTCACAGTTGTGCGTAGAGTTGATAGGGTTGCAGCGTTTCAGTTGAACACTAGCTTAATTAGGTGTTATTATCTGATCGGTTATGTAATTAGCTAATCAACTATTTGCATTTTTATTAACCTATAATGTTATTTCAGGTTCTTGTATGTGTTTGTGCAATGCAGGAAGAGATAGCATTATTTGTGGGTTGATACACAACTTTTTGTGGACAAAAAGCCTTCTCAGTAGGGAGGAGTGATCAGGAGATCAATGTTAGTGTCAAATGTTCCCTAAACTTCCCTAAACCATGCCAGAGCAGTAGATCCTTCAGAGAGCTTTCCGACGACTATAAGAACGTGAAAAACATGGACACTCGGAGCTCAAGATATGTCCGGTCAAAGTTCGGTCAACGGGAAAGTCAACTCTAGTCAACTGGTCAATATTGGACCAATCGCATTGCGACACGTGGCAAAAGGCTTTGGCAAAAATTGAAGGGGTTTTATCCACCGGTCTTTGACAATCGTGAAATGGTTGGTTCGATTTTCTAATCGCGGGTCGACAGGTGGTCTTATTCGCCATATTTCATGTGGGTCGAATTTAAAATTACATTGTAATTATTTGCCACGCATTTTTCCCAAATTCCACATACCATGTATAATGCCAAACCGCTATATATTAATGTTTATACATTAGTATTAAAGCCCGTATAATTCTCCTAGCCGCCAACTTAACCATGCTATTTCCAAGCTTCCACGTGGGAAGAAGGTGGTGAAGCGGTGTTGGGGCTTATGCCATGCGTGGAAAGATCCACGTGGATCTCCTTGTATTGTAACAGTGTGTCCCTCATGATTTAGTTTGACACACTGATGGAATGTAGACGGTATGGCCTACATGACATGAATCCATGGGCAGCCAAGAAGCATATTATATGGAAGTTCCAAGTCTAAGACGCGAAACTTGGTATTGTGACAAGTTGGTCCTACCTCCATCAGCAATGTGATTATTCCAGCTGACTTCCGCTCTACATTTTCGTAAGCGGGTATGGTAATAATATGGGACTCTAGATCTTCCTCTATGTGTCTCATCTATTTAATTAGTTTCTAAGTGTGCATATATTTAATCCCAACCCGTTTTCCACAAGCACCCATTTTATCTTCCGACGGGTAACAAATACCTCTATATAAGGGAAGATTATGTGTGTGATCGTCGATGGGAATTTCCTTGTGGTTAAAGAAGATATGTTTAGTCAGTGTAATGTTTTCCACCGTGGATTGTAAATGTGAAGGCTCTACTTCCATTGGCACTCTTGACCCCTGGAGAGTTTTGTATAAGATGTCCTTATATACATTTGATATCTTAAGAAGACCTAAGATTGAAATCTTGACAGATGTCTTCTCAAGTTGTTCTAAGAGGTTGTACTGACCATTCTAAGGGTTTAATAAAGAGGGTTCTGGGATCACGAGACATGCACACCTTGTTACCGCAGTGTAATCCTTTCCCTTGATCCTAATGGTATTCGCATGTTCATTAGAAGAGTTGACACATCCAATGAGTGATTCATAATGATTATCGGTCATTTTTGGTGTATAGATAGTTTGTAAATTTATAACTTTGGGGTGGCTCTCCTTGATCCGACATTTTCTCGTCTGATTTTCCATGTTTAGGGAATGGTTCTTTGAATATCCCCATCTTTTTGTTTGGCATTTGATTTCTCTCTAGGGTGTCAACTTTTATCTCTCCATTGTCAATGAGATCTTGAATGTAGTGGAAAATTATTAGGCACTTGTTTGTCTTATGTCCTTTTACATGATGAAAATCACAATATTCATGCTCTTTATACCATGATAGTTTAGGAGCATTGTGATCAAAATGTTGCATTGTAGGATAAGTCACCATGTGGACTGCATCCAATTGCTTCAATATTGCAGGCAAAGACTCATTAAGAGGAGTGAACGTCCTATGCTTAGGTGGTGGTTGAATAGGTCCTTTGGTCAGTTTAAAAGGTTGACCAAATTGAACTATTTGCACTTGTTTGGAATATGTGTTCCATCTCCCACCATGTTATTTTTTTTGTTAAATATCTTTGGCTTTTCCATTGGTTTGTCATTTTGATTATCTTTAGAAGGTGATTTGATTGTTCATTTTGCAATTAGGGTTTTTTCTATTTGTATGCCCTTTTTAATGACCTCTTCAAAGGTACGAACACAATGCATTTGTAAATGAAAAGTGATGTCTAGGTTTAGATTAGGCACAAAGATGCTCACAAGATATTTTTTGGGAAACACATAAGGGAAGCGGCTAGCTATCCCTTGTCATTTTTGTAAGAAGCTTGTGAATGTTTCATAGGAGTGTTTTTTAGTACTACACAAGTCTTTCATAGTTATGTCACTTTCAATGTTGTATGAGAAATGTCGAACAAACCTTTTTGCTAGTTCAGGCCATGTGAAGATAGACCCACGAGGTAAGCGAGTGAACCATTCCAAGGCTTGTCCCCCTAGACTCTTTGGAAAGAGTCATATGAGGTAATTGTTGCCATATTCTACTTCTTGGCATGCCATTTAAAAATCTTAAACAAGATCTCGCGGGTCATCTTTCCCTCTGTATTTTTCAAATTTTGGCATGTCAAACTTCTTAGGAAAGGGTTGAAGCTTCATAGCTTTATCAAATGGATGGGAACATAACTCTTCGTATTGGTACTTTTTGCTATGCCCAACATTACTTTTTTGAAGGCTTGTAAGCATTTTTTTCATTGATTGCATTTCTTGTGTAAGTAATTGCTCTTTAGTACGAGAAGTGGGAATATATATGTGATTGTATTCTGTATTTTCTCCTTCTTGGTTTTCCATGTGAAGTTCACTAGTTTTGACCTTAGGCTTTGCCTTATGCACATTTTTGTTTGTTTCCTTCTGTACATGAGATGTTAGTAAAGCTAGTTATCAACTAAGGTTCTGGATTTGTTGTTGAATAGTGACTTCTTCCTCGAGAGGTTCTTCTTATTCTTTGTTGCGTGGAGTTGTTCTACATTTTCATGTTCTAATCTAACTCTACGTGGCATCTTGACGAAGGGCATTTTATAACCCACCATATTATCATTTTCTAAGTTGGATGTGGAAGCGTGCCCATGAGTTAGGATATCTTCCATGTTAATGACAGGTTGTTCCTCTTTATTAGCCTCATTTGTGGGTGGGATTATCTCATGTTTTGTAGGCATTCTAGCTCCTAATTCCACCACTCTTGCTAGCACCAAAACTTTGTTTCTAAAAAGGAATTCATCTAATAAGGTGGGGTTAAAATAAAATTCCATGCTTGGTGACCCTAACTCATCACCACTATGATTTACCATCTCTTCCACTTCTTTCTCTACGGAAAATAAAGGCCCGAGATCATGGCCAATAAAGGGATTTGGCCCTTGTTTGTTTGAAGTTTCCCAAGTTTATGCTTGTCTCGTTTTAAATTCCTGATTTTTGACTCCCAATATTGTTTTAGGGGCCATGATGTATGAGTGTTTCACTAAGGTGTTTGAATTTATTCAGAAGGTATTGATTAAGCCTAAGTGAAACGTAGAAAGAATGTCAATAGTTCAAGAGTTATAATGAATGTCAAAGGATAAATGTGCCCAAATGATTGTTCTAAATGAGTAAGTCAAAAGGTGACAAATAAGATACAATCACACAATTCTTAGTTCCAAAAACAATCAACCAAATGATATACTTCCTAAGTTTGTTTCCAAAATGGTTGTTGGTGTTTTAAGATGATTAACAAAATGTCAATACTTATGTCGAGTTCCAAGAAATGAACAAGGCGTAAGTAACAAACAAGGAGTTAACACAATCCCCAAATAAAGTATACTAAAAGCAAGCATGAATCTAATCAAGACCTATATTCCAAAAAGTGGCAGTTACGATTGTGAGCGACACAACAATTCCATAAAGATATGCTAACCAAACTTTGCGAGAAAGTAAGGTATTAATATGAAGATGATATTGATATAACATGCACAAGTGGTAACACTCAACACTTTTCAAAATCGAGGTAGTAATTGAAATCAAACTAAATCTAGAGTATACCTAGGAATTATTAAAGTGTATATAACATAACATCACAATATAGATATTTAGGTCAAATTTACAAGAAACAAGACGTAAATACCAAAATTGTAGCGACACGATATAAACAACATAACAGTTCAAAGGAGAGTCAAGGTGACGAATCTAGCCTAACTACGATGATGATCTTGACTTGGGTATCAAGATTAAAAAGTTACCAATGATATGAAAACGTCTCCACACACTTTAGATGTTTAACAACCCAGCCGCAAACATGGATGAGCGTAAACGGACACAAAAGTGGTTAATATAGTCAATTAGCAACACAAAGGTAGTCACTCTTCTTCTAATCAACAAAGTTTCAAAAGAAAGTGAAGGAAGTAGATCAATTGGGGGTGAAAAATGTTGGCCTCTCTTTGGCAGAGCTTCACCTTGCCTTAGGGAAAGTGAAAAACTAAGCAAAATTAACTCTTCACATGTTTTGTGATGAATAATGGCCCTCAACTCAAATTGGTTTTGAAATGGTAAAAGTTGGCTCCTGGTCAAAGATAGCTTCCTACGTGGTTCACTCAACCAAGTGTCAAAATTTATCTAAGAGTGAGCTCAGTTTTCCAAGGTTTCCCAAGGATTATCTTGGTGTTACTTACCCCCTTCAAGCATAGTGGCCAATAAATGTGTCCATCGTGTACTCTCACTGAGGTCGCGATACAGATAACTTTGATGTTAAATCTCATGTGTATACCAGTCAAGTAAGTGTGCGGAGCACTTCCCGTTTCATCCACAAGGTTCCCTCTTACGTTGACTACTTTGGGGTTCCTAGGACCACCCCCATTGTTGTAGCTTAAGGCTTATGCCAAAGGGGTTATGTCCTAGTTTTAATTGGACGAGGCGTACCCTTATCCAAACCTATAAATCAAGTGTTTTGAATGTGGTGTGTTTTTTATCTTTTAGACTTAATGTTGTTTAGTCGTTCACCATTTGGCAACCTGCAACACACGTGTAGTTAGAAAAGTTTGTTTCAAACTCCTTTCTTTGACAAGCGTTTTTAGGTCATGCACTCAAGCATTATTAGTTCTCCAAGCAAATCATATTATTTAAAAGAGGATTAAGAGTTGCTTTTGATTCTCAAGATCATCCAAGGATGCAAGAGAAGAGCATACACAATAAATAATCCAGCTAAAAAGTAAAGGAAAACTTTTCAATTAATGAACCATACAAAAATCTTGATAAATGTTCATTCCCTTAAACCAAAAATGAAAGATGAAGTTTCCAATTAACCAAATATTAGAAAATGAGACTAAAGTTGCTTTTTCAAGATCACCCTAAGGTGCAAGATAAGAGCATACACAAAATTTAGCCCAACTAGATAGAAATGGAAAAATTCAAATCAAATGACCATAAAAAATGTTTTGTAAAAGGTTCATTCCATTAAGCAAAATGAATAATCAAATTTCTAAGTTAACCAAAATATTAAAAAGATAGAGATCAAAGTTGTTTTTGATTCTCAATATCACCCTAAGGTGTAAGATAAGAGCATACATAAGCTTTAGTCTAAATCAAGTAAAGCATGGAAATACAATATTCATCAAAACATTAGACATATTAGAAAATGAACAGTTTTACAATGAAGAAAAAACCTGTAATTTATGCATGAATAAATCCAAAAATTATGTTTTCATTGCATATTTCACTTCAATACCTTTCCAACGCAAAAAAATGGAGTCATTTCAAGTTCGGTAGCAAAAGTTATGACCTTCGGAAGATAGGTTACACATATGCTCTTATGCTCACGAATATGCACTTAACATGTACTTAAAAAATGTGAAAAAAACATCCATTAATCTACAAAAAGGTCAAATTATTCCAACCAAGATTCAATTTTGACAACAACCCATCACATTAGTATATGAGTAGAAGACTTGACGCTATCAAACATTAACATTCACGATAAAAAACTTAATTTTTTTAAGAAATTGACAAAACTATCATGTAGAATGATGAAAAAGTAAGCTCTAAAAATGGAAACATGGAGAAATATTGAAATTTTGTCACCAATATTGATCTGTAAAATCTTCAACTTTGGAATTATCCATAGAATCAAAAATTAAGTGTTGTTGTTCTACTTTCTATTAGAAAATGACAGAGATAGCTAGTGCATGAATTTTTCTTGTGCTTAGAATCAACAATCGCAGGAAAGGAAAGAATATAAAATCCTAAACACCAACAAGTTTTATCCTAGAAACCTCCAAAGGAGGAAAAACCAGTCAGGAAGGGAAATTGCTCTTTTATCCGACTTTTATTGGCCAATTCAAACAATAAGTACATAAATTATAATAAGTATGAAAGAGAAGTAGATAATATATCACACTTCCTCCCAATTACTTACTTGCTCTATTTCAACAATCCTTTCTTCTACAAAACACAATTCCAGCACTAAGAACTTGTTGTTCACTTTCTTTCATGATTCGATGCTTATTCTCTTCTACAAACATGTATTTATGGCCTTTCTCATGTCCTCACATGCACTGGAGAATGGGAAAGGTCATGGAGGAGAAGATACATGGACAACCTTTCAAATTCTAGGCCTGTTCATTTCATATTTTTATTTTATGTCCAAAATATCCAGGAGCGCTGCCTAATACACACCGACAGTCTTAGGACCGATTCCCTAGCTAGGTGGTAGTTCTGTATTTGCCAATCTGCACAGAGTGGTGGTCCTATTACTATAAAGATAGAACCTCTATGTATTTATTATCCTTCTTTGTAGTTACTGATATGATGAAGTAGAGTCATTTTGGATCCTTATGGATCACACCTCCCCTACTTAGGAGGTTGTTGAAAGATCACACAAGGAGTCCATGTGGGATAGAAGGCCTGAAACCAAGGGCGTGGAAGGAAAGGAAGGACCCGTGCGCGGAAGGAAAGTTTAGATTTCAGGACTTAGCCAATTTTGAGCACGAAGACCTATTTTTAGAAGATGGCGTGCGAAACACACCAACGATGCAGAGACGTGCATGCCATGCATTGTCTATCTTTGGAGAAGCAAATCGAAGCATTTTTACATGGAGACCGTTTGAGAATAGAATTGACACTTCAGTTAAATGCAAAAGGACTATAAATAACACACTTTCATGTGTGGTTATGCTTGTAAATGACGTGTGGCTATCAATAGCATGTGGCCTATTTTTGGAATAGATAAGTGGTGAAGGGAAAGTCCCCACCATATATATATGATGTTAGGTACATAGTAGAAAGGGAGAGGTATGTATGAATGTGAGAGATGTATGTATGTGTAATAGAGAATATACACATATGACTAAATCACTATATTAGTTCCATACACACATTGGTATATATTGACAATACTATAAGGAGCTTCTGTATTTACTAATAGATGGAAGATATTGGCTAAATCTAAGTGTCATTCTGTGTGTAGTTGAGTAGTGCATGCTATTAATTAAATCATGATTACTGTTTAAACTTTTTATTTCATTGATATGAGGGTAGCATGTATTGTATAATGATGTATTAGTCATGAATCTATATATTTCTTCCTTCATCATGTTAGCATCCTATTACAGTAACCCTAAAGAGGGACTTGGTACCTTTACACGCTTCGGGTGAGCACTCAGTCAAGGCTAAGTGATGTGCTAGCGTGACTAGGGTGTTATCTGGTAAATTCTAGGTTGCATCATTAGTTCTATTATCGAGACCTCTTTTTCAGTTGTTTTAGGATGGTTCACGATGCATACATATTGGTTAACTCTAGCAAGTATTAAGGAATGGATACATGATCTAGAGGAAGAATATGCACGGCAGTTTAGCAGTGGATATGAGTTTAACACACACACTTGGGTATAACAGAGCCTATATGACAGATCATATGAGAGATTTTTCACTGTCTTTCTAGTAGAATTATACAAGTGGCTTACTTCTTATGCATCTTAGTGGAATTGGAGGTATCGCGTACTTGTCTAGACATAGGAAGAATTTCAGGCCCTCTATGATGCTGATCTAATATGGACTCGCATGGTGGATACGTAGTTTCATGGTGTTCTAAAAAATTATATTCTGGAATATTCAATTTCAATGTAATCTTGCCCAGAGGTAGCTGAATTTTAGTTTTTGCGGTATCCAAGAGGAGCATATTTGTAAGGTATTCCACTGGCGATCAAGATCTTAATGGTAACTTTGAACCTAGAGAGTAAACCAATGGCTAACTAAACTTCACCACACACAAGGGTAGGAACATGTTTGGTTTAAGATGGTAGACCTAGCGGCAGAAAGGTAGAGAGAGGAAAGGCGGCTTAAGTATAATGAGGCATGTGAGAGGGAGATAGAGAAGCAACATTCCATTGTAGAGAGTATGGCATGGAGGAGAGGGATAGCTCATGAAGGATTTATAGCTCACGTAGAAGATATGGAGCTAGAGCATCAGGAACTCCCCCATCTTGGAAAGCATGATAGAGATCCCCCTTTGGCCTCACATGGAAGTATGCCAATAGAGATTTCCTAGACTGTGGGTGCGTATCTTAATCCACCTGGTGACCTAGCCCTTGTGCTTTATTTTTTAGTATCTGGTATGACAAGTAACCAACAAACTTAGGAAGTAGGAGAGTAGGAGTAAGTTAGGGATCAAGTACATCAATGGTAGGACAAGCGACTTCAATGTCATTTGGAGGAGAATTCTTAGGCACATCATCCACACAGAATTTGAGTGCACAGAATGTTGGATTCACCTCTAAAAGTGGAACTACCTCACAGACTGTAGGGGTTTAGTATAGTACTATTGTCAGAGCATAAGGGAGTACATCTATAGGTCCTATTCTGACTAGAGGTGTGGATCAAGAGGTATAGTTGGTTCTAGCTCTGATGGTTTTGGAGGTAGAGGGAACACAGGAGGTTCCAGATTAGGTGGTCAAGGTCCACAACAACCATAAAATATTTGTATGGAGATGTATCTTCATCTCCTAGAGTATAGAGGTATAAAGGATGCTACCAAACATGTGCATATGTGTGATATCTTGTGGTACGCTAAAGGGATCACAACTGTCGAGTGAAAGGCAAGTTAATTCACCACTACATTACAGGGGTGCGCACACAACTGGTATAAGAAATTTGACCTTGATCAAACTTGTGTGGATTATGCAGCATTGAGAGATGCTTTCTTGAAAGAGTTCCATATCCCTGATTTTGAGTAGAAGAGTATAAGTGCACTCAAGGATATCAAGTAAGGCACTACTGAGAGTGTATGTGAGTATGATGCTCATTTTAAGACACTTCTATCTAAGCTATCTTATGATATGCATGCTAGTCAGCATGCACAATGGTTCGTTGGAGGATTGATTACACCTTTTAGAAGGGAACTGTAACATAAGACATACAATGATCCACGCAAAGCACTGGAAGTAGCTTTGTGTGGTGAGGTAGTTGGGAGCATTGACACTGGAGTTAGTCCATTTCTAGAGGCATAGATTGCAGCTATGGAAAAGTAGTTAGAGAAGCTATCAACAAATTCATCCCATGAAATGCACTCAGGAATTTGGTGTACAGATTGTGAAGTAGAAGGTCACACCAAGGATAGTTTCCCTCACAGATCTATACACTCATTACTATTGGAATTTGAAATTTGTCATTTGAACCATGATGCTAGTCACTGTCCTTTGTGACAGTGTGTGATAGGGAAGAATGTATCTTGCTTTTACAAAATTTGTAGGTCCACGACCCATGATATTGAGGATTGTCGGTTGATTGGTTAGATCTAGGATGCTATAGACCTTGGGCTACGATAGACAAGTATAGTAGATAATTCTAAGGGTAAGAATGAGCACCAGGATCAGGATCATAATCAAATGTGCTATGATAGGAATGAGGAGTGTTTTGAAGGAGGTCATGGAAAGGTACGTGGATATCATGGTGGATATGGAGGATGAGACCGTGGTGGAGGAAGAGGAGGGTTCCCTCATGGAACATGTTATATGTGCGGATCTCTTGACCACTATAGGTACGAATGTCCTCAGAATATTGCATATTATTTCTGTAAAAAGAACCATAGCTATGAAGAGTACCTGGACTTATATGAGCATCTGAGTAAACAACATAAGAAAGAAAACAAAGGCACCACGATGGTTAGAATCCAATGTGTGGTAGAAGATTAGTGGATTCCCAAGATAGCAGGACCTGAGGCATTAACAGTGAAGATTACTACACGCATTGAAGTAACACACGCGAGAGAGGCATTACACCAGAAGCCTACGATCACTAAGGAGGAGATTTTACATGTGAGGTACCTAGATCCTTCTCATCAGAAGGAAGTTTACTAGGATACCATGGAAGTGCTAAGGAATCTTTAGGGTGAGATACAATACCTAAAGGAGCAAAAGAAAGCATCAAAGATAGTCCAAACTGATATTGATGATCTGTGAGAGGTGTGCAAGATGTTGTGCCAAGAGAACATTATTCCATTATTAGGAAGTTGGTTAAAGAGAACACTCTACGCGCAAGTCTTGAGACTGGACGACATATTCTGCATGTAAATATTCCCCTTGATAGCATTGACTATGATAAAGAAATTACTCTGAATGCTTTTGTGGATGGGTGGTTGTTGAGCAACATATTGATCAATACAAGTATGGAGGTAAATGTGCTTACATTGGATGTATGGGTACAAATGGGGAGGCCTCCATTACAACCATCATCTAATGTGTTATTTATGGAAAACTAGACTAAGGCCACTCCCATAGGAGTTTTGAAAGATACATCTATAACTATATAAGGGGCCAAGTTCACAGGTGATTTTGAGGTATTAGCACTTGCAGAAGCAGACAATTTTCCAGCCCTACTTAGATGCCCTTGGTGTTATGCAAATAATGCTAACTTGAGATTCAATAAGGGGTATATCAGCTTTGAAAATAAGGAGGAAAGGGTTGTGATACCTTTGACAGATGGGAAGTCTACACCATATGTTGAACCTCTAAGTGAGGAGGATTTAAACAAAGTCTATGTACACGCTATCATGACCTAGAGGTCAATGAGCCATCAAAAGAAGGAATCCTATAGTGGGAGGATTATCATTCTATTAGTGATACTATGAGTATTACTTGCGATAATTGGGCTCATGGTACATATGAATTAGTAGGACATGAGGTGAAAAGCATGGTTATGTGTAAGAATGGAATTCATTCAGTTCGACGGATAGGTAGCATAATACCCTGGTATATAGGGACAGAAGATCTTCCTGTATTTTTAAAGGCCATGGAAAAATAGTCGACAGATCAAATTAAAAGGAGAGATATATTAGTATATACACTACGTGGGAAAGTAGTGCACTGATGGGTAGTCCATAAAGATAATCTTATAAATTGGGAAGAGATTGGAGTCACTTTTTCTACTAGGTATATAAGGAACAATGCACCTACACAAATCTACACTTATCATGGTGATCAACCTGTTCAGCATCACATTTAACAATGTGAGAGACTCTGGACAATAGGATAGGAAGTATTTCCACCTTCACTTTGGGTGCATAGATTATATTCTACGTGACAAGGATACGCATGCTTGGTATGTATATGTAGAACTACATCGAGAAACTAGGAACTGACAAGATTTGACTGCAGGAATGATCCAGACTTTCGACTACTTCTCGAATAAACCTCCTGTAGCAGAGGCATTAAAATTTGTCAAGCACTTAACTATGGGAGATAGTGCAAAAGAAGAAGAGCATATACATGAATTATTCGGTGAGGTAGAGTTCGGAGCATGTTTTGAAAAGGAAGAAGAAATGGACTCCATACTACTTGAATGTGCTTGCCTTGAGAAAGAGAAAGGAAAGATGGTTTATGTCGTGGATGAAGAGGAAGTTGAGAACCTGGATATTGAACATTCACATGGGGTGTGCGATGTCTTGGAAAGTGTAGACAAGGATACACGCGCCTACCACAAACCCATGAAGACAAAAAAGGTGAATATAGGTTCGGAGGATGAGCATAAGGAGGCCATAATTAGAGATTACTGGTCAGATTCGGAGGTCACAAAGATCATCGAGTTACTAAGGGATTATCAGGACTTATTCCCTCGAGGATATCATGAACTTAAAGGTGCATGCATGAATCACTTGGGGAAATGAATATCAAACTTAAGGATGGTGTACAACTAGTTAGAAAGAGACCATACAAAATGAATCCTAATTTGCATGAAAAGATAAAAGAAGAAATTGATAAAATGTTGAAATATGGAATTATCAAGCCCCTTGATGAGTCAGAATGGGTTAGCCCAATGGTGATTAGTATCAAGAAGGACAGATGGATTAGAATATGTGTGGACTACAGGGAGCTGAATGCTACATGTGTCACAGATCCATTCCCTATGCCATTCACTGAGGAAATACTAGGAGTTGCAGGGCTCAAAATATATTCCTTCGCAGATAGATTTTTTGAGTATCATTAGGTTAGGATTGCTTAGGAGGATCAAGAAAAGACAACATTTACTACTGAATGGGGTAGTTTTACCTATACTGTGATTTCCTTTTGGATTGAAAAACACACTTGTTATATTCTTGCATAGTTATTCAGGCATTTAAGGATCTTATTCACAACTTCTTACAAGTCTACCTAGATGATTAGATAGTATATGCGCTTGTGAAAGATCATTGTGACAATCTGTGCTTAATGTTTGAACGATGCAAAAATTTTGTATCTCTTTGAACATCAAGAAGTGCATATTTGCTATGCCATTTGGGATACTGCTAGGACATATAATCTGTAAGGAAAGTTTGCTAGTTGATCCAGCCAAGGTTGTAGTCATTTTAGGTCTAGAAGTGCCTACCAGTCAGAGTGAGGTGTGTGGATTTTTAGGTCATACATGATATTATATAAAAATTCATAAAAGGGTATGCCAAAATTTCCCTTGGAAGAACTACTGAAGGGGAAAGATACATTTTATTGGGGAGAACCGTAGCAATGCGTGTTTGAGATATTAAAAGATAAACTTACTACCACACCCATTCTATGTTTTCCCTCATGGGATAAACCATTTCATGTGCATGTGGATGCTTCTGACATGGCCATTGGCACTGTGTTAGCTCAACCTAGTGAAGGTATTATAGATCATCCAATCTGTATTACTAGTAGGAAGCTGACTCCTACTGAACGGAATTATACAACTACAAAGTGTGAAGATTTGTCAATGATCTATGCATTGTACAAGTTTTGACAGTACTTGTTAGCAACACAATTTTTGTTTTATATAGATCACATGGCATTGAAGTAATTGGTAAACAAGCCCATCTTACAAGGGCACATATGTAGATGGGTGCTCCTATTTCAAGAGTTTGACTTCACAGTTGTGGTAAAGCTAGGGAAAAGAAATTCTAGACCAGATCATTTATCTAGAATCAATTCAGGAGAGGATGCACTGAAAATTGAAGAGACAATGCTGAATGCACAGTTATATAGGTTACAACATGTGCCCATGGAGTTAGAAGACATTGTTGTCTTTCTACGAACAGGTATGGAACCAAAAGGAATGAAAGCATTAGAAAAGAAGCAGCTTGTTATACAAGTGACACCATTTATGTTAATCAATGGTGACCTCTACAAGCTAGGAAGAGATGAAGTATTACGCCGTTGTGTATTAGAGCATGAGTGTAAGGATATCATGGAAGAAGATCATGGTGGTATTGTAGGAGGCCATTATGTAGGTGATGTGATTACTCAGAAGATCGTACTTGCTGGATTATGGTGGGAGACATTGTATAAGGACTATAAAGAATATTGTAAGGTGTGTGATCATTTTTAGTGCCTAGGAAAGCCAGGGCAAAGAGATGAGATGCCTTTGAGACCAATTACTAGTGCCGAACCATTTGAGAAATGGGCCATTGATTTTGTAGGACCTATTTCGCCAGACCGCGCAAGGACTGGGTTGAGCTATATCATTACTTGCACATATTATCTCACATGCAGTGGGTAGAAGCATCACCTACCAAGGACTGTACGACAGCTACAACAACTAGGTTTCTATGGGAGAATGTTCTTACAAGATATGGATGTCCCATAAGCTTGACAAGTGATCAAGGTACACACTTTTTGAATGAGACAATAAGGATCCTAATTGATGAGTTTATGGTTGCACACCATAAAACTACACCTTATCATCCTCAAGAAAACGGAACTACTGAGGCCTTCAAAAATATTTTGAGCCAGAGTTTGAAAAAAATTTGTGATGTTGGGAGAAAGGATTGGGATGACAAAGTGTCAGCTGTTCTTTGGGCTTATAGAACAACTTACAAGAGATTGAACAAAGCCACACTATTTTAGTTGGTGTTTGGCACAGAATATGTTCTCCCTATAGAATTTATGTTAACTTCTTTGTGCATTGCACACGCTGGAGGTCTAGCTGATGAACAGGCTTTAGAAGAGAGTATCGAGAAGATGATTCAACTGGATCAGTGTTGAGCCATAGCACGATGGAGTCAGAAGTAGGAAAAGGCTAGGTAGAAGGCATGGCATGATAGAAACATAAGGGATAAGAAGTTTGAGATTGGACAAATGGTACTTCTTTATGACTCAAAGTTCTTACATCATCTAAGCAAGCTCAAAGTACATTAGTTGGGGCCGTATGTTATCACTTCTATACTTGAATCAGGTGCTTTCCAGTTAGAAGCACTTGATGGAGCATGACTACCTAGTTACTTTAACGGGAGTAGGCTAAATCCCTACTATAAATAAGTCTTCTTGGTGTTTGTAATAAGGTAGTATTACCATTTTAGTTTAGGTTTTCAATTATGTATTTCCTTAACATTGTCGCTATGCTTTGTCAATTTAGTTTTTGTTCTTGTTTAATAAGCATGCTTGCACGCATGAAGCTACTTACTGTATGAATAATGTTTATGTGTAGAGGACTGCACATAATTTTTGTGTAAGGTGGTTGTAGTTATCCAAGAAAAATACTATGGGAATTGAAAGGTGAAAGGAATAAGCTGTTACGGGTGTGATTTAAGTCAAAAGAAGATTACTTCTCAAAAGTCACCAAGGATGGAGATGAATGAAAGAATAGTATAACGCGAGGTAAGTGGAGCTCGTGATAACTACTAGGAGAAGGTACAATGATGAGGTACTTGGGTGCAAGAGCACGCACTGAAGAGAAGTCTGTGACCAGAGGGTAGGAAGGTGCACTATAAGGTTATAGCTGGGTGCAAAGATGTACCGTGTGGAATGAATGGATTTGGTCAATGAATGAGGGGATATTTGGTAGGTGAAGGAGTAATAAATGCATAAAAATTTGAAAAATTTATATAAGAATGGGATGCAGATTCATTTTTACCATTGAGACTAAGAGTATTTGAGAAAAGAGACAAGTGCGAAGATCCGAGTGATCGAGTTAAGGTGTGAAGGGTGTGAAACAAAGTGTGACAACCAGATCTGTGTGACAAGAAGCTTGTGTCCCTGGTGGTGAAGGGTTTGAGTGAAGTAGGGAGACAGAAAAGAGTTAGGTTACAGAGTTTCCACCTAGGGCATGATTGAATCGAGCTAGGGTTTGATTGGAAAAGTTACATAATTGAAGAGGAGACATTTGCAAGGTAAAAATAACACCAAAGAAGGCATCTGTAATAGCAGTAAAAGGAAAGAAGAAGGTGGTCATCGAGGAGGAAGAGATGGCACCTGAAAGCCATTTTTCAGAAATGTAATATCCAGAGGGAGTCATTGTTGGGAAAGAATGGGATTCACCCATCAGGAAGAGAAAAGTGAGTGAATATAATCACAGGACTTCAAAGAACAAGAAGGATCTCGATTCCTTGCTCACTGCTAGAACAAAAAAGTGCACAGTGGATGACATGTCAGTATATCAAGATGCGGGTGAGAAAAGATTTTGAAGAGAATTGGGGTCTACCAGTTGTATGAGTTTCCATATTTCGGGAAGTATGAGCCCTTGTATCATTGGCTCATGAGTAGGGTGCATGAAGACTTCTTCTACTTTGTAGGATGTAGAGTTAGAATCTCATCTACATTTGTCTCATTAGTTACAGGTCTGAAGGCCACAGGAGAAGACATAAAAGTTGATCTAGCAGATAAAGCCACGATTATAAAGACCAAATAGGAGTTGGGGTACCTGAAGGGTCCGTGCGGAATGGACATAGAAATATTGAAGAACTGTTCTAGTTGTACAAGCTGCAGCCCACCTTGTTACCAAGTTGAATGATTAGGAGCAGTGGTCTCAGGTAAATACTATGTGGTTACATGTGGTGCGTAAGATGTCAGAAGGGAAAATCTATAACATTTCAGGCTATATTGTAGAGTAAATAGTTGAAGAAGCATGCACAAGAGGGAAGATCAGCTTTGGGGTTGTTATACTATCACTGGTATTTATGGAGAGTAGGAGTACCAGATGGAACAAAGGAGAAAGTATCAGGGTTACCCCATTTTAAGATACCTCTTAGAAATCAGAGGTGAAAAATACTTTGTGAATATCCTCATGAACCGGTTTCATGGGAAGGAAAATTTTGTGGGGGTCTGATAGAAAAAATTTCACCTGATTTTTAAGTGGTGGGATAGAAGGCTGTAGATGCACAATAGAGATTCAAGTTGACATATGTCAATAAATCTTGTTCATGCATCTTCGCTAAAGCCTTTTCCATTGGTCATGCAACAAAAAAATATCCATGTTGTGCATCAAAAAAATCTCTATCACACGTCTACTTCCTGCCACATGGTCCTGTCACGCAGGTCAACAAAATCTACCTATCACACGTCAACAAACTCTCCCTGTCACGTGTCATACAAAGGATCTTTTTCACACATCTGCAGCCTCTACCCTCCTATCGCATGTTTACTGTACTTGATAATACATATTCCCCCAAGTAGTATGAGTGAGCTAATAGTGTTCTACCTGGTGAATAAGATAGGATTATATAGGGGATAGTTTCAAGGGTAGGCAAAGCCGACCCCTAAAAAAAATTAAACTGTAATTTTTAGGTGAACAGGTCACTGACCCGTGCTAGAAAATTCACCTTTTCAAATTTTATAAAAATGGAATGGAATATTACACCACGACTAAAATTATCCCTGGAAATTATGGGAATACCCCATAGAGAACAAGTCCCCAACTGAAAGATTTAGCAAGTACCTATACAAGGGGGCCATGATAGATGATGTAAAGAAAAGGGTAGAGAAGTGGTATGATAGGCTCTGTGTGGCATTTGGGGAAGAGTGGTGTACCCAAAAGACCTACCAGCTGTGGTAGGGAAACAAGTTTAGTTTGGTTTGTAAATCAGCATTTTTACATCACACGCTTCCCAATGAAAGATGAGGTCTGGAGCCCTTGGTGTAAGTTTCCTTACGCATTCACTACAAGGTATTTCCAAGCATCTGTTCATAGATTTATAGACACGTGCCGACTGGTCTTCAATGCAGATAAGGTAGAATGCAATTACCATACGTTGAGGAAGAAGTATGTGTATCCTGGCAGAAGTGCTTATACAGAGAGGATCATTTCATGGTACTGAATATCAAACCAATAAGTTTGGCTGTAGCAGATGTGGGGGGTAGCATTAGTGTATCTCCAACTAAAGCCAAAGATGGAGAATAACAAATATGTGGAAGGTGAGTTCGCATTTCCAACACCACCAAAGGGAAAGCATACAATGGAGAACATCCCAGCACCTAAGCCCATAGAGCCAATTGAAGTTCCGAATGAGGAGGAGGAGCGCAAAGATAGTGCTGGTTTAGAGCATAGGGGTAGGATAGACATCCTATTAAGTAAGGGTGAAGCTGAGTGCACTGTTACACAACCTCAACCACAAGAGGTGGATGATGAGGACTTGAATGTAGTCCAAGGGGAGCACAGGTTTAAAAGGGTATTTAGGAGAACAAGGACCCAAGGTGCTACTCCAACCACTGTGCGTAAATCACCCAGAATCTCCCCATAAAAGGAGGTGATTGCCATAGAGAAGGAGGAAATTGAAATTGAATGAGGAGGCAGAAGAGTCATAGGAAAGCATGCCTAATTCTCCTACACTTCTAGAGAACACAGAAGAACATGGTGAGGCATCAAAGGAAAAAGAAGAGGAAGAGAAAATACCACAGGAGACAGCTGCAGAGGATGTTCAGGACATGGCAGACACAAGTCCCAAATTTGGAGGCTAAAGTTCCTAAGTAGCAAAGGTCTATAAGAACAAGTGGAGAGAACATTCCACCAACCATGGGGTATGCAGAGGATGTAGGAAAAATTTTCGCTCATGCCCACTTCTAGAGCACGATAGTGCAGAAGGATTTATTCACCTAGGAGTTAATGGATGAAGATATGGCAACTGTGTGCACTCAAAAGAAACTATCATGGTCAATGCACACCCACATGGATGAGCCTAAATTTGATGTGTGTGAAGATTCATTTCTTTTCGAGATGACTGAAGAAAGCACCTCAAGCTAGACACATGATAGTAAAGCCTACTGTCATGTCAGATGAGCAGGTCACCAATGCATTGGTGAAAGTTTCTGCTGAGGTGGCTAGAAGAAACATGGACAAAGCTTCCACATTAGAGCATTGTGTGAGGAGTTGAAGACAAAGGATGTAGAGATAGTCACACATAACACAAGAGAGGGAATTCACATAGAAGAAGAATGAAGGTGTTTATTGGAATTGCAGAGGATATTGGGGACAATGTAATCAGAGAAAGGCCACACTTGGAGGCCAAGGTACCATAAAAATTTCCTTCAGCGATACACTATGTGGGAAATTTGGTGGACTTGGTACTTGAAGATGAAACTTTGCGCATGCATGTGCCAAAATGCTTAGAGACAAGATTTCAATCAAGAGAAAGCATCAATGTGATGAGAAAAATTGCATCTTATGAAGGGTTATTGCAAGCATTACAGGAAGTATTGAAGAAAGCAGACCAAGCTTTAAATGTATGTATAGCTCTAGAGGTGCTTATCAACATAAAGACCCTCGAAGAGAACAACGAGGTATCCAGAAAGTGATGAAAGATGAGACATTGGGCTACACAGAAAAAGATTGTTAATGGTTAAACAGAAGCATGAGGCCCTGAAACAACACAAGAGCCACACAAGACTTGATTGGAAGAGCTTGGAAAGCTAATTACAAAGAATATGGAACATTTTAGAAGGTAGAATGACATCAATGTCCAGTGTTTGTGTTGGTTCTGTGAAAATGAGAAAGGAGAAATTGTGAGGGATGAGTTGGAATCCATTGCTGTGGACATCCCAAAAAAAGTAGAGCAAGCACTCACTGACTGGAAGGTATTGGAGGCCGAAATAAAGGAGGAGTATCTAGAGTTGATACTGCAAACTGATATAGAGGAGGTTACCTAATAACCTCATAGAAATTCTTTATTTATCTACATTCTTTCATTCTTATTCTTTCCATTCTTCTATTCTTTCCTTCAATTTTTGGATATACCCATTGTCAAGACAACAATGAGATTAGTGTGGGGTAATGTTGATCAAAAAATACTTGTCAAAGATCACACAAGGAGTCCACATGGGATAGAAGGCCCGAAACCAAGGGCGCGGAAGGACAGGAAGGACCCACACATGTAGAAGGCAAGTTCAAATTTTAGGACTTAACTGATTTTGAGCATGAAGACCTATTTTTAGAAGATGGCATGTGGAACACACCAACGATGCAGATAGATGTGCACGCCATGCATTGTCTATCTTTGGAGAAGTATATCAAAGCGTTTTTGCATGGAGACAAGATGGCTGAGAATAGAATTGACACTTTATTTAACTGCAAGAGGACTATAGATAGCACACTTGCATGTGTGGCTATGCTTGTAAACGGTGTGTGGATATCAATAGCATGTGGCCTATTTCTAGAATAGATAAGTAGTGAAGGGAAAGTCCCCACCCTATATATATGATGTTAGGTACATATTAGAAAGGGAGAGGTATGTATGAATGTGAGAGATGTTTGTATGTATAACAGAGAATATACGCATATGAATGAATCACTGTATCAGTTCCATACGTGCATTGGTATAGATTGAAAATATTGTAAGGAGCTTCTATATTTATTAATAGATGGAAGATATTGGCTGAATCTAAGTGTCATTCTGTGTGTAGTTGAGTAGTGCATGTTATTAATTCAATCATGATTACTGTTTAAACTTATTTATTTTCATAGATATGAGGGTAGCATGCATTGTAGAATGATGGATTAGTTATGAATCTATATGTTTCTTCCTTCATCATGTTAACATCTTGTTATAGCAACAACCCTAAAGAGGGACCTTTTACCTTTGCACAGAACTTTGGGTGAGTGCTTAGTTAAGGCTGAGTGATGTGCCAATGTGACTAGGGATCTTTATTTGGTAAATTCTAGGCTGCATCAGAGGCTTTTGGTCCCACAAAATCTTAGTGGGGGAGTAGATGAGGAAATAATTCCCTCACTTGCTCCTTTGAGTACCATCGGGCCTACGTTGGTGTCTTTCCTTTTAGTCCAATCTACCAAGACTCCTGTGGACCTCTCCTAGTCTCTCTGACCTTCTGCTGTAGCACTACATCCTCCTCCAATTCACCTCGTGAGTCCAAGATGCAATACTCAATGGAAGGTAGCAACTGTAGTCCTTCATCTTCATCTAACATGGATGGCTCATATAGGTAACAAGTTCTCATAGTTTACTATAGAGTACATCATCATAAATGACAGTAAATCAAGTCGAAAGGCATTTTCTCCAACCTACTCCAATATGGTGGAGGGCCCATATCGTAGTGGCTTGAGATTTTTTTGTTTGACCTTATAGTCTCTCCTTGCTCAAGTAAAGCCAAAAACTCTATCTCCAACATGAAGCTTATGTTCCCTCCTATGTTGATCATGCCTAGCTTTGTACTTGGCTTGAGATTTCTCTAGTTGTTCTTTGACTTTGAGATGGATTTGCCGCATCCTCTCAATGAATTTTTTTTCTCTAGTCACCTCTGTGTCTCATGTCTCCTTCTCATCCTACTTCCTAATTGCTATGTCTTGTGGATTTATAGGTATATATGCCAAGCATGCTTCAAATAATGACTTCATATTGGATGTGTGTACTACCTAGTTATATGAATGATGAATGTAGGCTAAGGACTCATCCCAAGTCCTTGGGTATTTATTGTTATACCCCCTGATAAATTGTACCAAATTCCTATTCACCACCTCTGTCTGTCCATTTGTCTATGGATGGAAAATCTATGCTCCTCTGTAACCTCAGCAATGGTATCCATCTTGTCCCACAAATTAGTCCAAAACTTCCCCAAGAATATGGAATCCCTGTCAGAAATAATAGACTTTGGCAAACCAAAATGCACCCATACATTAGCAAAGAAAGATTTTTGCTCTCATGTGCTTTTATTGTCTTTTTACATGCCATAAGAATACACATCTTACTAAATCTATCAACAAAAATATAGAGATAGTCATGGGCATGTTTAGACAAAGGTAATCCTCCTAAAAAATCAATAGAAATGTCCTCCCATGGACAAGTAGGTATTGACAAAAGCATATAAAAACCCTCTTTCCTAGTCTTAGGCTTGTTGGTACAACAAAGTTTACATCCACGTATAAATTTTGATACTTCCTCTTGCATATTGGGCCAATACACATACCTTTGCAAGTGGGCTAGGGTCTTACTAACACCGAAATGTCTTGCTACTTTCAAGGTATGTGCTTCCCTCATCAATAGAAGTATTTCTTCTTTAGGCATGGAAAGCTTCCCCCATCGATAGAGTATCTTGTCCTTGAGATAACAATATTCAATCCCTGTCCTTTCAATCCCTTGGGACTGCAACTATTGAAATGTCACCCCAAAGTCTCTGTCCTGGGCATATGCCTCTCCATAAGATTCCTTTGTGAAGGGCTCGATCTGAGAGATAGTTTCCAAATAGGATAAATTATCCTGCATGGGTGGCCTAGACAACATGTCTACCACCAAGTTTGTACTACCCTTCTTGTATTTGATCACCAGATGGAACTGTTGAAGGAACCCCATCCATTTGTAGTGTCTTGCCTACTATAATTTAGACCATGCTTGCTTGCAAATACTAGAGGAGGTTTGTGGTTAGTGTGCATAATAGTTTCTTTACCCAACAAATAATGCTTCCATTTTTTAATTGCCTAAACTAGTGCATACATTTCCTTATCATATACTGAATATCCTTTAACTTCTGAAGTGAAAGTTTTAGAATAATAGCATACATGTTTACCTCCTTGAAGCAACATTGTGCCCATAACGTAATCACTGACATCTATCTCTACTTCAAAAGGCTTCTGAAAATTAGGAAGAGCAAGTACTCGAGCATGAATAATCTTGTATTTCAATAACTCAAAGGATTTTTCTTGTTCCTTACCCTAATCAAAACCCTTACTCTTTGCGACCACTGTGTGTAG
This sequence comes from Taxus chinensis, assembly GCA_019776745.2. Classification (NCBI taxonomy): domain Eukaryota; kingdom Viridiplantae; phylum Streptophyta; class Pinopsida; order Cupressales; family Taxaceae; genus Taxus; species Taxus chinensis. Next base: position 742,481,944 of record CM034152.1, on the reverse strand, counting down.
AGGTGCTGTAATCATGGAGAAGCTTGAAATGAACTTCTACGCATGTACTATACTGCTCCCAAAAAACTCCTAGCCTTTGTGGCTCTTGTTGGTGTTGGAAAATTAGTGATGGCTTCCACCTTCTTTGGATCCACTCATAGCTCTCCTCATCCAACCACTTGCCTAAGATAGACAAGTGAATATTTGGAAAATTCACATTTCTTCATATTATAAAGTAGTTGTTTCTCCCTTAAGAACTTGCAAGACTTGTCTGTAAATGAGTTAGATGTTCTTCCCATGTGTCACTAAAAATCAAGATATCATCTAGATATACAATGACACATGAATCTATGAAATCCTGCAATACATCATTGATCAATCTCATAAATGTAGCGGGTGCATTGCATAACCCAAAAGGAAGTACTAACCATTCATACAAACCATGTTTTGTCTTAAAGGTAGTCTTCCATATATCCTCCTCCTTCATTCTGACTTCGTGATTACCTAACTTGAGATCCAACTTTGTGAAGAATTTGGCATGCTGAAGCTAGTCCAAGAGATCATCTATGTGGGGAAGTGGATATATGTTCTTAATGATGATCTTGTTTAAAACATGGTAGTCGATGCACATTCTCCAAGAACCATCCTTCTTTGGCACCATCACAATAGGTGAACCGCATGGTGAGGTGCTTAGATGTATAACCCCTTGGTCTAGTAGTTCATGGAGTTGTTTTATTTACTTCATAGTACTCTCAAGCAAAGGATTTCCTATACAACCTGATGTTTGGTAGAGTGGACTCTAGAAATAGTTGAATCTCATGCTCTACTTCCCGTTTTGGTGGTAACCCACTCGGAGCCTGAAATACTTCCTGAAAATACTGAATAATACTATCCAAATCATGATTTCCCTGGTTATAATTCTATGAAACTTCTACCCCATCTTGTTTATCCTTTAACAAAAGTAAACAAAAACTGATTATGATTTTCCTGAATAATTCATTTTGCTTGGTTAGCACTCACCATAGTAACCTGTGTCTTACGCTGGTGTTCCCAGATGTTGTAGTTGATCCCATCCTTGACCCATCTATACCAGTTTTACCTTCTCATAAATATAACATCCCTAATATACAAGTAAGGACTCCTGAATACAACATCAACAACATCAATATATTGGGAATTTATTCCAAACTTGACCTTACATATTCTTGTTACCTGAATTTTAACACCCTTCTTTACCCAACCCAAAGGATAAGGGTGTGGATGCTCATAATTCTCAAGACCAATATTCTTTACAACTTCTTCAGAAATCAAGTTAGACTGAGAACAAATATCAACCAAAGCATTTACCTTAGTTCTCTTGATCTTGATCTTGATCTAGAATAGTCTACTCATCTCCTCTTCCTAGCTATCTATGTTGGTGTCCATGTGTTGTTCACCCTTAAAATTCACCTCATTTTTAAAGTCAAGTTTCAAAAATTTTGAGTTGGTTCCCTTTGAGAGATGTTTTAGAAGATTGAGAAGTCTGGAGAGATAGGAAAATTCATGCTTTGACAGAAACTAGTGGCTCATTTGCAATCTCACCCAATTAATTTAAAATCTTGCAGTCCACATGGTTTGATAAACCTTATGTCTTCCCATCTAGATCTTGCCTCGAGGCCATTAGAGTTTTTTCTATGGTTCTTGATCTTGCCTTGTAATTCAAGAGTGGAGAAAGGGATTATTCAATCGAGGCCCAAATCAGCTAAGTATAGAATGACCGTGGAAGGTGCCCACGTGTCTCTTCAACACACTTTTGGTATCATGCCCAAAAATGGAGACCCCAAATGAGCGCCATCCCTCCACGTGTCTAGGGTCCGACTAGATGTCAAATGGGTAGCAGGCCTAAATCGGCTAAGTATAAAAGAACTGGCGGATGTCTCCACGTGTCGCAACGGCACACCTTCAAGGTTCGAAGAAAAAAGGTAGGTCCCCCAAATGAGTGCCATCTTTCCACGTATCCAAGGTTTGGAAAAGAGACAGAGCCTTTCGTTTAAATTGAATAAGCATAAGAGGGTCAGCGGAAGCCTCCACGTGCATCATTGATGAAACTTTGGAAGGAAGACCCAAGGGGAAGACCCCAAATGAGAGCTAGCCCTCCATGTGGTTAGAGCCTTAAAAAGTTTAAACCGTCCATTGAAAATTCTAAGGCCAGTGGATGGTGCCATGTGTCTCTTCGGTGTAACTTCAAAGGAAGAATCAAGAGTGGGTCCCCAAACGAGTGCCAGCTCGCCATGTGTCAAAGTCAAAGAAGGGGCAGAGCCAACCATTGAATCAGCTAAGTATAGAAGGGTTTTTGGAAGCCTCCACATGTCAGCTCAATGTAACTTCAAAGACAAAATCCAGAGGCAGGTCCCAAATATGTGCTGAGCCTCCACATGTCCAGGGTCAGACATATGGCCCTACCAAACAAAAGGGACTTAGCCCAAACACAAAGAAACAAAGAAAATCCACGGAAGAAGCCACATGTCTCTTCGACACTCTTTCAAGAGGAAAATCCAAAGGCAGGTCCCAAATATGCACTGAGCCTCCACGTGTCCCAGGTTAGACATAAAGCCTTCACCAAACAGAGGGACTTAGTCAAAACACAAAAAATACAGAACAGGCCTGCAAAGGGACATGTGGCTATGTTTTAAGTCAAAAATGGGAAAGCGGGCTGTTGGAGCATTTTGGGAATTTTGGTTTTGTTTCCATAAGGGAAAAAGTCAAATTTTAGGCCGGAATCAAAAGTCAAAGAGGGAAGGTGGGTCGGCGGAGAACTTTGAGATTTTGAGCCTTTTTTCCATAAAATGTGTAAAGTGATATAGTTAACTGTGGCCCCACTCACGCAAAAGGGATAATTTCAAATTTTGAGCCCACATCGAAAGTAAAAGTGGAGAAGTGGGGCTATGGGGAACTTTTGAACTTTTGCATCTTTTGTGCTAAAGTCACAATTTCAATTTTGGGCCTGTAGATCCATTTTATGAAAATTGTATTTTTGCCATTTTTGTACGAATTCGATTCAAATATTCAAATGAGCATAACTTTCACTCAAGTGCTTGAAATTTGACAAATTATATACTGTTGGAAAAATATTAGTCTCCTCTATGCCATGTAAGCATAAAATATTTTTTCAACAAGCTTTGATGGGTGAAAATCTAGAACAAGTCTTTCAAGCCATTATTACAAGGTCCAATTGCTTCAACTACCCAGATCAGATCTGATCTTCCATCCTTCCTTCTCCAACATGCCAAACATACATAGAGAACCAAATGGATATCTTGATTTGGATGAAAATATTGAAAACATATTTCAAACCATTAATATGTGATCGCACTGCTTCAACTAGATCAAATTTGATCTGATCTTCCATCCTCCCTTATTCAGCATGCCAAAGACATGCAAAAATAGATTTGATAGATTATAGGTGGATTTCTAAGGGTGTTGATGGTTGGTGGTTGAGCTTCCAAATAATATTTCTTTCCTTCTCTTCTTCTCCTCTATTTGCTTCACCTATAAATGTAAGAGCTTGGCTCATTACAAAAGGTTGGACTTTGATTCTTTTGAAGTGTAATTATAGTCGAAAGTAAATCAATACATAAGGATTTTCCCCTTTTCTCTATCTTCCTCCATTGTCCCATCTTGATTACATGAAATTTGTGGATCATTTATCTTCTGTGATAAAAAACTTTGTGTTCTTATTGATATGATTTCTAGAACTTTGTGTCTGTGGAATGATATCATATGTTGTGAATGTGAATGATTTTGTTTTGTATCACTCTTGCTCAATATGTATAGGGTTATACTCTGCTATCTATATTTCTTGAAAGTACTATTATATTCTACTCTTTCCTTTCTTCAGTTCTTCCATTCATTTGTATTGATAATATATTTTGGTGTAAAAGAATTTCAAGATGTCAGAGGTCCAGCCTTAAGATGAAGGTTATAAATTTGTATATAATATTTCTTGCTTGCTTTCAATAAGGGAACCTCTCCCATAAAGAGGAGGGACTTATTGTCCCCTGACTATGGTTTTGATAAAGTACCACTTTAAAACCAAACAGTTTTTGGTAACTCCACTGGGGATTTTGTTTCAAACATATCCCTTTTAAAAGAACAACTTCAAGATCATTTTTGATCTAGTGACTCTACGGTATACACGTGGGAAGAAATATCTTGGGGTTGAAGATTCTCATTTTCAACTTCTAGAGAAAAAAAACTTCCCTCTTCTTCTAGCAAGAAGGAATAGAGGAACTCGTTCTTCAAGCACACCTCTTGTTAAAGACAAAATTTCCAAGAATGGCATTCCTCCAGAACAACTCACTCCTAATCTTCTTGCTCTGATACTTTCTGGTGTTTCAGTTCCCCTTCAAACAATCTTCCTCAGCCATTCAATGAGTTACCCAGGAGTAGTAGGAAAGGTTTTCCTAAATTTTGAGGTGATGGGAAAGTACACCCAAATGAACACATTGCAGCCTTCATTGTTGCATGTGGGATTCTTGGGGTTGAACGTGAAGATGTATTTGTCAGGATATTTGTGGAAACATTACAGGATAATATTGTTGATTGGTTCTATCATCTTCCTACTGGGTCAATTACTAATTGGACCACCTTGATAACTAAGTTTGAGCAACGTTTTAAACCTGTTGAAGATGTGCATGCCCTCTTGGCTCAAACTTCTCATATCAAGAAGGAACCACATGAACCCATGAGGGAGTTTGTGGCTAAATTCAATATGCTAGTTCTTAAAATTCCACAAAACACTCACCCTGTAGATAAAATCTAAAATTTCTTCTTCCTCAACGCTCAATTTCTTGAAGTAAGCTATGCACTAAGGAGAGCTAACCTTACAACTCTGGATGTTGATCAACACTTGGCTATCAATGTTGAGGATGATTTAATCATGTCTAGTAAACTCAAAAGAGAATCATCCAAATCTAAAGCATCTTCTTCTTCATCTTCCCCTAGAGCCAATTTTGATCAGTTAGTACAGAAGCTTGTAAATGATCTCATTGCTATCAAGAAAAAATTGGCTCAACATACTCCTTATCAATATATTCCAAGAAGGAATTTTTAGCCTAGGAACAACTTACCTCCTTCTCAAAATAAATTGGCTATTTAAGGCTCACCTATCAAGGTTCCAGTCAATGTAACTTGTGAAGTTCAAGAACCTGATGATGAGGATTTTAATGAAGACTTTGAAGACCCAAAGGAAGAGGTTGATGAATAACAGGAGGAACTTGGTGGATCTCAAGTTCATTTCCTTACCATTTAAGGTATGGATGATGAAGATAAATATGATGAAAGAGTGGTAGATATGAATAGTGAGTCATATGTTGTTATGACTTGGGAACAAATGAATAGAAAAGAAAAAGTGATGCACCTTACCAAGAAATCCAAGGAGTTTCTTATAACTATTCCAGTGGTTGCAAGAAGAGGAGCTCCTATTCCCACTACCTCCAGCAAAAGGCGACTAATGCTAATCCTCCTCCTTATACCTCTATGTCTAAAAATTCTTGTCCTTCAATTCCTAAAGTTGATAAATAAAAAATTTCTCTTATTCCTAGTAGTGATCCCCCATCCACCTCTACATATTTTGATATCATTGACCTAAAAAAGACCAAAATCCAAATCTCAGAGGAAGAATTTTACCAAACCCATCCAAAAGCCTTTGCTAAAATGGTAAAATTTGTCAATTCTAAATCCAAAGCCTCATCCAATAATTCTAAAGGTCTTTTTACCACTCCCTCCTCCTCACCTCAATCAAGCCTTGTGGCTGCAATCACTTCCCCTAATGAGAAAATTGAACCATTTTATGTGAATCTCCTCATAGCTGGCCATAAAATCAGTAATTGTGTTATAGACTCAGGAGCATCAGACAATGTGATGCCTGAAAAATTATCTCATTCTTTGGGCTTGACTCTAACACGTTCCTTTGGTTCCTGCTATTCCATAGAGAGTAGAAAAGTGCCTTTGGTTGGAACGATTAAAGATGCACAATTAGCCTTCACTGATTTTCCAGAGAAAAGGGTCTTATTCACTATTTTAGTTGCTAATATTCCTCCCTCATATGGTATGTTATTGAGTAGGAATTTCTGTAAAGAGGTAGGAGGTGAAATTCAGATGGACTGGTCACATGCTTTAATCCTAGTCAATGGAAAAATAAGAAAGTTGTTACTAGAAAAGTAAACTGAGTATTTTGTGAAAAAGATTGATGATCCAAAAGCACAAATACTCTATGAAGATATAGGGCATGAAAACTATATGATCATTTTATAGGATGAGGCAAGTATTCCCAAGGGAGTGATTCATGATCCGAATGGAATTTGGACTTTGGAGTTTGATGGAAGTTTCTCTTTAGCTGGTTATGGAGCTGGTGTGGTGTTAATCTCTCCAGAAGGGAAGATTCATCCATTTTATTTCAAGCTTCATTTTGAAAAAAAAAAATACAATTGAGTATGAGGGTCTCATCCTTGGGTTGAGAAAGGTGAAAGAAATAGGATTAAGGAATATTTGTGCTCGTGGTGATGCAGATTTGATTGTGAAACATGTAAGGGATCTTTACCAAGTTAAGAATAGGAGATTCAAAAATTATAGAAATCTTGTTTGGGAATCCATTGAATTCCTTGATGCCTTATAAATTGAAGCTCTGCCAAGAGAAAAGAATACTAGATCTGATTCTCTAGTTGTCTCAGGACCTTTTTTGATTCATCATCTAGATTTATCTCAAGAGAAATTTACCATTAAAATGATTTATAGGCCTAGTGTGTCAGATAATGCAAGCAACTGAAAGGTTTTCAATGATGATCAACACCTTCTCTCTTTCTGTGATCTTAAAGATAAATTCAATCAATTATATTTTGAAGGAAGTGAAACTCTACCTAGAGAACATGTGCCCTCTAATGAGGAATATATCAAGGAAGAGATGGATCTAGATGGCTGTATTAAGTTGAAGGGTAACAAGATTCCCAAAGGAATGGTGAGTCTAGAAGATATATTTGACAAAAATGATAGGTTCATCAAATCTAAAGCTTCTCAAGGGACTCGAAAAATGAGAAGGTCAATATTGGAAGCAATGATGAGCCCAAGGTGGTGAATATTGGAAAATGTTGCACTCAAGAAGAGAAGAAGAAAGTAGTAAACCTATTAAAAAAGTATGCTGATGTTCTTTCCTATTCATATGATGATCTTAAGGATTTTCAACCAAAGGAGATGCGACACTATATCCCTATGAAACCTAGGATCAAACCTTTGAAGTAGAAGAAAAGGAAGTAAAATCCTAAGGTTGATAATACTATTCTTCAAGAGATCTAGAAGTTACTAAAAGCAAAGATTATTTTCCCTAAACATCATTCAACATGGATTGCCAACATTGTGCCTGTAAAAAAAAGAATGGTGAGATCCGCATCTGTGTAGACTTCAGGAATTTGAATCAGGCCTATCTAAAAGACAACTATCCACTCCCCATGATGGATCAAGTTTTACAAGTTGTCTCGGTCTCTGAGATGTTGTCTATACTAGATGGATTCTCTGGATACAATCAAGTGGAAGCCAGTACCCCAGATCAGCACAAGACTTCCTTTACTACCCCTTGGGGCACCTTTTCCTACAATAGAATGCCATTTGGTCTTATCAATGCTGGTGCCACTTTTTAGAGGGAAATGGATTTAGATTTTGGTAGTCTAAAGGGAAAGTGTATTGTTGCGTACCTTGATGATTTGACAATTTTTTCCAAAACAATGGCATATCATCTTCAACATCTGGAAATAGTTCTTCAAAAATGTAGAGAATATGGAGTTTCTCTCAATCCTAAGAAATTTATATTTTGTGTTACTGAATGCAAGTTGCTAGGGAATATTTTTTCCAAAGAAGGAATTAAGATAGATCCAGAATGAGTTTAAGAAATCCAAAAGATTCCTCTTCCCACAAGCAAAAAGGGTGTTCACTCTTTCTTTGGCAAGATAAAATTCCTGAGGAGATTCATTCCAGATTTTGCAAAACTAACTATGAGTCTTTCTAACATGATGAAAGGAATGAAAAAATTTGGTTGGACTTCCAAAGGTAAAGAATCATTTGAAGGTATCAAGAAAGCCATTGCTAAAACTCCCATCTTACCATGTCTTGATTTCAACAAGTATTTTATCATCTATTGTTATGCTACAAAGGGTACCTTGGCTGCTATGCTAACTCAAATTAATTTTGAGGATCATGAAATTCCAATTGTATTCATGAGCTATGTTAAAAAAGCTCATGAATTGAAATATACTATAATGGAGAAACATGCTTTTGCAGTGGTTAAAGATGTCAAGCAGTTTCATTTTTATATTCTTAATTCTCACTTTGTTGTGCTTGTACCTGATACAACCATCAAATCTATTGTTACACAAAAGGAGTTTGGAACTAAGAGAGGTAATTGGGTAGAAAAATTCCAAGAATATGAGCTTGATATCAAGCCAAATAAGTTAGTCTAGGGTAAAGGCTTGTGTGAGCTTATCATTGAAGGGGCTACTAAATAATTGTCCACAAAAGCAGTTGATGTTCTTGTTGTTCTCTTCCTCGGTTCAACAGATAAGTGGTATGCTGGTATTACGCATTTTCTTACTTATGGAGAGTGTCCATCCCATTTGAGTGCCAAGGAGAAGAGAGCTATTGAGCTAAGTTCTACACAGTATGTATTATGGGAAAATGCTTTATTCAAGCTAGGCATAGATGGGAGATTCCTTAAATGCGTGGAAAAAGAGAAACAAAAGAAGTTGTTTTCAGATTTTCATGATCAGGCTTGTGGAGGGAATTTATCTTCTACTATCACTGCCCATAAGATCCTTCGTGTAGGGTACTATTTTCCTACATTGTCCAGAGATGCATAAAAATGGGTAAGTAAGTGTGAAGCATGTCAGACCTTTGTTGGGAGACCTAAGATGGCTGCTTTACCACTCAAACCAGTAGTGATTAATGAGCCTTTTCACCAATGGGGGTTGGATTTTGTTGGAACTCTTAACCCACCTTCTAGTGCTAGACATACTCATGTGCTAACTACTACAGATTACTTCACAAAGTGGGTAGAGGCTATTCCAGTCAAAAGTAGTAGTTCTAAGGTGGTGTGTAATTTCATCAAGGATAACATCTTGATAAGTTTTGGGGTACCAAAAAAAATTGTGACTGATAATGATTCAAATTTTTATTCTTCTGAGATGATGGATTTCTACTATGGTTATGGAATTTCCCTTTCTCATTCTTCATATTATTACCCCTAAGGGAATGGACAAGTAGAATCAACAAATAAGAATTTGGTAACCATCATTTGGAAGCTTGTCAATGACTCTCAAAGGAATTGGCACAAGAAATTCTATAACGCTCTCTAGGCAGATATAATTACACCCAAAAGAGCAATTGGGATGTCTCAATTCTAGGTGGTGTATGGTGTTGAAGCTCAACTACCAGTAACAGTGGAATTGTCAACCTTACACTTAATGAAGTCTATTGAAGATACAAGTTTCACCAATTCCTTGGACAAGAGGATCATGTATCTCCAGAAGTTGGATGAAGACAAGATGTAAGTTTTTGATAGGATCTCATCTCGTCAACTGAAGGTGAAAGATTTGTTTGATAAGAAAGCTAGACCCAAATATTTCTAGGTGGGAGACATTATTCTGCTAAGGGAAAAAAGATATGAACCTCGAGGAATCCATGGTAAGTTTCATTCTCTTTGTCTTGGTCCTTTCAAAATCAAACACTTTGTTGGAAAAAATTCTTTCTAGTTGGATTACATGGATGGATCTCCTCTCTCACTTCCTTATAGTGGGGAGTATTTGAAGTTGTTCTATATATACTGTTGTTGGTGAGAAAATTTGTCTTGTGGACAAATTGGTGGGTTTCAAGCCAATGCTATGGGAATATAAGTCCCTCTACTTGAATGGGGCAGATTCCGTATGTGCATGTGTGAAAAAGTGGATTTCAATGGTGGCCTTTTGACCAGAGATCCAATGGGGGCACTCCACTGACCCTATGGAAAAGCTAGCAATTTATCACTAGAGAATGGGGGTAGGAGAAAATAATGTTGCAAGTAGAATATCAGATGACCACACACATTAATTAGAAATTTTATTTACATGCATTTATAGTTAGAGGAAAAAAACCCACAGAAGAAGCTATAAGACCAAATGAAACTCATTGGTCATAAAGTACCAATCAATCCCTCAATCAAACATGCCACAATTCCTTTTTTTATTATTGAAGCTTGAGAAAAGTTTGTACATAGCTTGAGAATGGAAGAAATTCAAGGAAGAAGAGAAAATAGAAGTAATGTGGCATTTTTTGCCTTTTCCAGGTACATAGCACTCTGGTCTTTTTTGAAATCAATCGCTAGCCCTTGGAATGATGTCGAGAAGCCGTTATATTCTTCACAAGAAACTGTTACAGCTTCACAAATCCTCAATGTTTTTTCAAATTCCTCTATTGTGAAGAAAACACTCATGGTGGGTTAAAACCAGATCTTGCAAAGCAACCGTTACATTCGATTTGCTAGCTTAAATATAGACCATTTGATTTTCTCCTTTAACTCTAAAATTGGGTTGTCCACATGGCAGGAAGGAACTGGAGTGGTTACGGGGGAAGCCTTTCACATTTTGTGATTTTTTTTAGAGTTGGCAATTGGGAACAAATTGGCATGCAACCTAAATTTGAATTTTCAACTTAGACACGTGGCACGTTCTTATTAGAAATGGGGCCACGACCCTTTTCTCAAAATTTTAACCTTTTTTGGAAAAAGGCTCAAAAAATCAATTTCCTCCGTCACCCCGCTGCTCCGATTTGACTAGGACACATGGCACATTCTGGTTAGAGATGGGGTTGTGGCTCTTTTCTAAACGTTTAACCTTTTTTTGGAAAAAGGCTCAAAAACTCAATTTCCTTCGCTGGCCCGCTACTCCGATTTGACTTTTCAACGGTGGGCCTGAGACCTTAGGTGGAGCCATGGAGCATTCTAGAACTTTTACTCCACTTTTGGGAATTTGGTTAAATTTCCAAAAGTTCCCCGATGGCCTGCTCGTCCGCTTTGACTTTTCAATGGTGGGCTACACCTTTGAATTTTTCCCTGTGGGCTTCAACTTTAACTTTTACCTTTATAGACTGATCAGGGCCACGTGGAAAAATTTACCATTTTAACCTTTTTTGGAAAAAAGGCTCAAAACTCAAAGTTCTCCATCGTTCCGCTCTCCTGCTTTGACTTTTCCCTACGAGCTCAAAATTTGACTTTTACCTTCATAGCCTGATCGAGGCCGTGGGGAAAATTTAC